>ML686140.1:133312-185849 GCA_007922175.1 Pelusios castaneus | reverse complement strand
ACTATTAACAGCAGACTCAGGAGAGATGCAATACCTGAAATTCCTTTCCCCCCCTCCCCTCCCCCCCAAACTAACTGGAGGAAACAGGCACTGAGGGAAAAAGTGATTTGGCCACAGTTACACACAGCATGTCAATGCCAAGGTCAGAAACATAACATGGAAATCTTGACTCCAGTTCCCTGATCTAGCCATCCATCCACCACACTATGCACCCTACTACTCCATAAAGCTATGACAGTCATGCTTTAAATGTTTTCTCACAGAAACTAATACACCAGGAGCACTCCTTCCCCAGTCATATATTTATACGCCTCTTCCGACTTCTGCATACCTCAAATTTATCAGACACTGGAAGACACTGGTGAATCTTCTGAGGATTCACCACAATCATCAATTGATGCACAGTTGCCAAGTGGCAAATCCTGCCCTATTCAGGCAGCCTCAGACCACTCCTGTAAGTATAATCCATATACAAATGCCACTATAAAATAAAAGTCATTCAAGAAGCTACACACATCAAGTTAGACAGAGGCAATGTAATGCAAAACATTTGTCTACCCTTAGACCACCTTTTAATCTCATCATAGCTCCTCTTTCGCACCTAGCCCTTTCCACTCACTGTATTAACCTAAAGTGTGGTCTTTACAAAATATTCTCCCCCAATAGCAATCTCTTCTACTCTTTCCACCACACTCCCCACAAAAGAAAAATCTTAATCAGAGATACACAAATGTGGGGGGGAAGCATCTTGCCTTGGAATTTTTTAATTTTTTTTTTTTTTGTGGGGAGGGGGAGGAAAGAGGGTGAAAGGAAGTAGCCCATAAGCTGGGAATGTAAAGTGCACTATCCCATCTTTACACAGTCATGAACAAACAAAAAAGAACCAGCAGCAGAAGCCAGCCCAGGGAAGGGGAGGAGGGAAGAAGGGGCTGAACGTTTTGGTGTCCTTTAGTTTCCAATTTACTCTTTCGCCTTTGCAAGGTTACAGAAAGGCCATCCAGGAAAGGGAGGGGAGTGAGACAGGGATAGAAAATGCTGCCCTGATCTTCCATTGCTCAAAAGGAAAAAAAAGGAGACTGTTTGTGTGCAAGTATGGTCCCAAATATGGGAGAGTGTATGAGAAAGAACAATGAGCTCCCAGCCCTGGCATTGTGTGTGTGTCTACCTCCCTCTCCTCCCTCCAGACCTCACCAACTAACAACAACAGATCGGCAAATCTGCTATCCACCCAACCCTGGCCATTAAAATCAATCCCAGTTTGAAATTTACAGGGCAAACACACGGAGCAAAGCCAAGCTATGCAATATTTGCACACAGATGTTTTTATTTATTTATTTTACACAAATCCGTTTTTCTTTCTTCCCTCCTCACCACCACGGGTTGCCTGACTCTAAAAGGAAGCTATGTACACAAAACATAAAAATGTTTCTTACAATATTAAAACTGAGAAAACTCCAACATATTACACATTAAACTGAATATGTAACATATCTGTATTTTACAACCTACCACATTTTCCCTCCAATTGAGTAATCGGATTTTTTAAAACATTTTTAAAGGAAATATATTATTTGAATCCTGCCATTTCAGATTTCTTTCAAAACAAAGTGTTCTTAGTCAAATTTAACACTAAAATCAAAAGGCCAGATTCTGATCTCAATTACAGTAATGTAAAAGAATTTCACTATGGCAAATCTGAACTCAAAGCTAGCCCAATGAGCACATAAAATCCTGTAAGCCTCTGATTTCCAAGAACTTCACAGTTTCCAGGAGAAGAGTCAGTGTAAGAAGTCAGTTAATCAAAAATAACTGCAACCAGTGTACAAAAATAAATCTGAGGAAAGAGACACTTAAACAATGAATCACATTGTTTTCTTCCCAGCAACTTCTTGAACAGCCAGTTTCAGAAATGAAACCTGTAATGTTGTCTACCTCCCACTGTTTTTCTGTTTTGAGACTTTTTTTGAAGTGCTGAAAGCAGAAGAAAAAAAAAACATTTCCTGCATCAAATTTTAGATTTTGCAGTTTTTAATAGTGCCCACTGACACAGGAAAAGTAAAGTAATTCTTACATTTGTAAATGTGGGATTGTTTTTTTAAACACTTACAATTTCCCCACACCTCACAATGAAAGGCTCCCTCCTCAGACTGAGAGCACCAAGACATTTAGTGACAACAAGAATAATTCAGACAGGTTCTCCCAAGAGCTGGCAGGAGAAGAAAATAATCTCTAGTCAGAAACTTTACCTTACTTTCTGTGCTACATTCAAACACAGAAGTCCTTTCACTCCCCACATCCCAAGCAAACCTTTGACATGCTTTCAAGATGTTCACAGATTGAAGCATCCTTTTCCCTTTCTGATTCATACAGCCCGATTAACTGGCAGCAAAAACAACAATCCTGCCAGGCACTGATAGAGCAGGAACCGGGAGAAAGAAATCAGGCAAGCTGAACACTTTACTTTCCCTTAAATTGCAGCCACACAGGCTCCCCCATTCTCCTCTTCCCACCCCACTCCTGCAAGAGGTAAATCACAGTAGGCTTTGACATCAATCCTCCCCTACATAGTCATCACCAAACCTCACAAGTTCACCCAAGGCGAGGAAGAAGCAGCAGACAAGTTGGAGACTTTATCTGACCCCCTAATCACATGCAGATAAATAAAATTACCCTTTAAAAAAAAAGCTTACAAATTCACCCTAAGCTATTCAAAGCCTCCTCTCCCCCGCCCCCACCCGCCATCCTCTGCCCCACGTATGAACCCACACAAAACCCAAAGCACCCAGCGAGGAGGGAGGAGCATTAGCAGGCAAGTTAGAGACTCACCTTCCCCTGATGCTCTACACCATCAATGGGTGTTTTCGGGGTGCCAGGCAGGCTCTGGAAAGAAGTGGGGGGCGAGGGGGCGGGGGCGCGGAGCAGGCACGGGGGGAGAGGAGGCGGCCGCAGGCGAGGTGCCGGCCGGGGGGCTCAGGAGGGCTGCCCTGCGCTCATGGAGTCGGATTCTTCGGCAGCAGGAGCCCGGGGGCAGGGCCGGGGGGGCTGGGCAGACAGTGTGCAGCGGACGGCGGCGGGAAGGAGGCGACGGAGGGACCCAGCCTGCGAGATGGGCGCGCGCGGGGGGGGGGAGGCTCCGCCAGCGTCTGGGGGGCAGCCGGGCTCTGCCTCCTCCTTCCGGCTCGCACACCGAATCGGCACCCAGCCAGGCCGGACCCACACGACAGTATCCGGCCTCCTGATTGGATCAGGACCAGGACCCCATGACCCGGCAGGAGGCTGGGACCAATCAGAGGACTGGATGGAAGTGATTTAAAAGAATGGGGAGGGGCGGGTGAGTGGTTGTGTGTGAATGCGGGGAAGAGGGAGTCGCTTTAGGGGAAGCGGAGCCGGGCTAGTGAACGCGGGCGGTTGATGTCGGGCCCGGGCTTGGTGGATCTGCTGGGGAGGGGGCGTTCTCCCTTCTCTCGGCTCTAGACCCTAGGATTCGTAGGAGGGGTCCCCCACCCCGCAAAATCAGAGACGAATGGAAGAGTAGGGTTACCCCCTTTCACTCAGCCTCCTGCACCTGTCTTGGAGGACCCCCTGCATGTGCAGGCACCCTTGAGCTGGAAGAACACTCACACAACTCTGTCGTGGAGGATCCCCCACCATTCTTCCTCTCACACATACCTCAGGCCTGGAGGAAACCCACCTCTGTTTTTCCTAGAGAGACTCTCCTTCAACCACTGCTTCATGGAGAGACCCTCGCTCGCACAACTAGATGACCCCCTCTGCATACACCCACCCACTCCTGTGTCACCTGGGGACCCCTTGCAATGCACCATCTGTATTTGGTCTGCAGGTATCCCCTCTATGCACACATACACACACCCCTATACTTATCTTGAGGTGGCAGCACCAAATGGCACTGCTACCACTATGCTCTAGGCAGACCACCTCTATTCTCCAGGGGAAAAGTGGGTAACTAGGCGGGAGAAAGGGAGCAGTTTGTTAAAGTGGACACTGCACCTCTATGTCTTACAGAACTCCATGTTGGTGTTGCATCATCTGACTATTTGCATGATTCCTCTTTGAAAACCTCTTAGATACAGTGTGTCAAATTCTGGCACAAAACAAGAGATGCCATTTAAAATAACGGTTCTGTTACCCGCCAATGTGATTTATGCCATCATGTGCCCGAAATGCCCCCATGCCTTATAGATTGGACAAACAGGACAGTCTCTATGCAAAAGAATAAATGCACGCAAATCTGACATCAGAAATCATAACATTAAAAAACCAATAGGGGAACACTTCAATCTCCCTGCTCACTCCATTGACGACTTGTTAATAGCAGTGCTCAGACAAATGAATAACAAATCACAGCTTCAAAAGAGAAACTGCAGAATTGGAATTTATATGTCAATTTGACTCCTCAAGGTTAAACGGACTATGGATTTTATTCTCATTACAACAGGTGATTTGACCTCACCTTCCTCTATATGCTGTTCCCCACTGTTTGAATCCCAACACCTATTCTGATTTGCTGTTACAGCCTGACCAGATCCTTTGTCATACATTTCCCTGCACTTAATTTCCAACCATTCTGTAAATTCCCCATCTTCAAAGCACCTGAAGAACTGGGATTTTCTCCCACAAAAGCTCATGTGATAAATAAATTTGTTAGTCTTTAAAAGTGCCACAGGACTCCTTTTTTTTTTTTTTTTTTTTTTTTTTTTTTTGGTTCTGTTATGCATGATCATGGTGCATGCCAGGAACACACAAGTTTTATCATTTCCCTGTATCAGTGTGAATTATAACACACAATTCACGCAAACAAGCTCTTTACAATGATAATGCAAGCAATGCTTTCTGGATCCTGGAATAGACAGACAGCAGAATCTGACCTGCTCACTTCTTGGACCAGTCTAATGTACCAGTTAGTACTCCTACTGTAGTTGATGGGCATTTCAGAAATGCTCAAGAGAGGCAATATTTTTTAATCAATCATATTAAAAATGCTTTACTATGCCGGTGTAGTAAGACATTACATTGTTAAACCATATCTAAAATACATCTAAGGAAATTGCTTATACACAGCTCTACTGCCTCCTGTAACAGTTTTTTCCATGGAGAATAGTATAACTGTTTTTCAAGTTCCTCACTCCCCAGCACAAAACACTAATATGTGTGGGCTCTGAAAGACCATAAAAGTGTCACATTTCATTAAGCTATAGAGGATGATGAAAAGACACAACTTGTTTTAGGATTTCCAAAGAATTTCACTCTTACATTGAAGGATTTGGCAGTATATAGTTGAAGTGTATTTAATATCAGAGAGGTGGTTAATTCATGCTCTGCCTGACATGAGGTTTGCTGTTCTTCCATTTTCTCTCTCCAGAATGCTTTCCAAGTTCTACGGGAGTCAGATGTGTGTCCCCCTGTGTAACTTTCCTGTGGTGGCAAATATAAAATTGATTCAGCCTGACAGTCTGCATTATTAGGCATCCGTAAGCCCATCTCCTGCAGGATCGTGTGGAAGCTGCTGATTAAAGTGATTCAGAAACAGATTCTTCAAAACAATGTTATTTATTCACCCAAATGTACACAGTACATAAAGCAAAGGGTAAAAACAATAAAGACCTATACCCTTTAGCTAAATCTTAATTTTTCCTTACAAGCTTTAGTAAATTCCATTCAGCCTAGTTACCTCCATCTCTGGATTGAGGGAAGAGGGCCTGACTATTACAGTTTGTGTGTCTCTGTCAGAAGCCCATCTGTAGATGCTTCTGGAAACCCACTCAGTCCTCTTCTTCCCTAGGCCTAGCAGAATGAGAAGATAACAGGTAAATCGATATGCATATGGTATTTATACAAATACTATATATCACTTCTTGATTCTCCTGGATGGTTAGTATTGGATGGAATTTTGTAGATAAGGATGAAGAGTTTGTAAAATGTATTGAGGGGGAGGAAATGAGTGCTGCTTCTGTGGAGCACACTTAGTGTTTGACTTTGGGGAGCACCTGTTCAGTACTTCAGTTTTGCCTTGACAAGAAGAAGGTGTTAGACTCTGTCCAATGGTGTTCATGTGCTCTGATCCTTAGGTATTCCGTATTATCTGCAAGGCCAGGATTCTATGTGTACACTAAGGGCATACTGAGGCATCACTCTAAAAGAGCAGAATTAAGGTTGTGTGAGTGTGTGCCGTAACTCTCCTAGTTTTTAAAGTTTAATTTTGCACTACCTTCTTCACTCTTCGTAGCTGTCAGCAGTTGGAGTTTAGCTGAACTGGATGTTCTAGAAGGATGAAAGATACTACTAGACACTGCACTGCACTAATGAAAGCTTGGGGCATTTCATTTCCTTGTTTTGAAAACATTCTTTCTCAGGTTTCCCCTATCCCCAACTGGTTGATCGTGATCAACTCCTGAACAGCAGTTGCCATTAAAACCTCTGAGCAGTGCTCCATCTGCTGGGGAAAGGTTGGAGACCACTGCCCTATACTTTAGTCCTAGTCTCCTTTTCCCCCACCTCTGGGTCTTTGTGTAGGCAGGATAATCTTTGCCAATATACTAGGTATTGGTTAGTCCTTTCACTGCTCTCTATCACCACCTCAGCGCCTATCTCTCTACCTACCTGTCCAGCGCAGCCTCCCAGATGTGTGGAGGATGGGGGAAGGAAACAGCCTCTCCCCCCCCCCCCAAATCTTAGAGTTTGTAGATTATTTTTATTGGGTGGGGCTTCTACTTAAAAATGTCTTGCTCAGTTGATCCCAACTTTAAACTGCTAACACTACCCAGCACCCCAGTGAGGCACAGCAAATTTCACACTGTGCAGATTTTAAAACCAATCTTTAAAAAGATAGCAGTGTCTTTAACTGCTGTGAAGCTAGTACTTGGCAATAACAACAAAACACAACTCTGAGTTTAGTTCCTCTCCATTCTCTCTTCTACCCTAGTCAGGGTCTCTAGAAGTTCACTCTTACCTCCTTTTTATCTTGAGTAGTGTTAACCATTCACAGATGCAACAATGTGTCAGAGCAGCTTTATGCAGAATTCTAAATAGCTTTTGGCAGAATGAGTCCTCAGAAGGGGCCTGGTAAACTTGAATTTCCCCCCACTAATTTAAGGTTAGTAGTTGTTTAGCCCCAGATATTATACCTGTAGCTTTTGATCTGACTGTGTGTATATCAGAATATAGGATCAGGACCATAGTAATAGGCATGGGTCTGCCCTAGAAAGTTTATAGTAAAGTCTTATGTGAAGAATTCCTTCTTATACACAGAAGAGGACCTGACATTAAAAGGACACTTGATAATAGAGATGAGCAGAAATGGTTTTTCTATTTTGCAAGAGTTTGAGATTTCAAAAATGTTCTTATTCAAAATTGGGACAAAAAGTTGAGGTCTCAAACTTTCCTAAACCAATAATCTGCAGGGAAAAAAATGTGGAGAAATTCAACCATAGTGTTTGTTTTGATAATTTCAAAGTATCTCATTATAATTCATATTTTGTTTTAAAGTGATTATTAAATAATTTGTTTCAAATTTTTACTTCACTGAAAAATTAAACTTTGAATTTAAAAAAAATGTTTAATTGGGGGAGTTGTGGAAACAGACCTTTTTCTGCGAACAGTTTTGGTTGCAACAAATTTAAATTTTTTAGAGTGACAACAAATATTTTGTTGGAAAATTACTCATCATCTCCACTTGGTAGTTCTAGATAGACAATTTAGATTTTGTTTAAAAGGCTTTACAAAAATCTGAGTACAAATGCAGATATTTAAATGAAACAAAATCAGGAAGACAAATATCTGTGATCCAAAAATGCACTGCTAGTGAAAGAAACAAAGTGAAATTGAAAACAAAAACCAAGTAACATGAAATAAAATAAATTAAAATAAACAAAAATAGAACTGGTGAGTCTCTCTTTGTTGTTTACACTAAATGAAGTGTGAAAAGTAAATTAAATATTTTATAATTTGGTTACAATAAATAGAATTCTAATGTGTTTATTATGGTGACATTGTCCTGTTAAATTAATTAATGTAATCTTCTCCTTTAAAATAGTCACAAGTGTTCTAGTATTTTAGTTGATCTCGACCCTACAAACATACATGAGTAACTTTCCTTCCAGGAGTAGTTCAATTTACTTTTAGCAGGATTAAGCCCAGTAATAAAGTTAAGCATCTGTGTGTTGGAAGGATTGGGGCCTTAGTTTGTAAACTAAGGCTGTGTATTAATAAAATGTAGTAGTTTGATTACATGTCTTTAACCATAACATAATGTGCCTTTGCTCATATTTTCAAATAAGGGGACCAATATGTCATTCCTTCTACATGCAAATCTCCCTATAACTTCATTGAGAGGTTTCCATGAGTATATTTATTTACATTATCTATCACATCTGTACATTTATACTCGGGGCTGGCCCAACCATATAGGTGAACTAGGCAGTTGCCTAAGGTGCCAAGCTTTAAGGGGCGCCAAATTAGATGGAAGAGAATTTTTTTCTCTATTTAAAAATATATATATTAATATGTTATCTCTTATAACATGTGGGGGAGGGGTGCCAAAATCATAGTTCACCTAGAACGCCAAAAACCCTTGGGCCGGCCCTGTGTATACATGGAAGATGTGAATAATAATAATAATAAAGCAATTAGAATATATTTCAGAGAGCTTATTCAGATCTGTTCTTCTGATGGATTTTCAAATTAGAGTTTTACTTTAAAGTTTAAATGTTAGAAAAATCTACCTAAGGCTGGCAGGGCTGGTTTCGGTGTTTCTGCCTTCCTAGATCTGAGGAAATACATTTGATCTTAAATTAGATAATTTCAACTGTAAATGCTATCCGACGTCTGCACTGTAGTTGTACCATGTGAAAAATTTAAGGTATATTATGTATTAAAAAGTTGGCATTTAAGTCGGGTGAAGGATCCTGTTCTCATAAGAACATGGGACTGAAAGGGATCTCTTGAGTTCAGTGGCCTGCTATCACAAATAACCCCATCATATAATCCTTTCATAAATTCACCAGGCTTAATGTCATTAATAAAAATAATAGTAATAGTCCTGAACTATCTTCAAAAAGTGCTAAGCTGTTAGGGTAAAAATAAATAAATAAATACATAAAAGAAACACTGCTCAAAGCCTGCACTGAGGTCCTGATCCAGCAAAGCATTTAGGCACACGATGTACACTGATCACACAAGTCATTAACAGAAAGTAACTATTCATGTGCCTAAAGCTAAGCATGCACTTACGGTCTCTGCTACCAAAGACTGATACAGCAAAGAATCATAGCATCATAGAAATATAAGGCTGAAAGGTACTTCAAGGGTCATCTATTCCATCTCCCCCCGGTGAGGCAGGAATGAAGTATATCTAGACTATGTATTATCACACAGTTAAATGCCACTCTGCACTGGTGAGAAAGCTGTCACAGTAGCAGAACTCTCTGAACTGGTGCAGTTATTAATACCATAGGCTATGTCTACACTTACAAAATCTAGTTCGAATTATTTAATTCAAACTAATTCAAACTAATTTTAGTTAGTTCAAATTAACTTAATTCAAACTAGCATGGCCCCACTAGAATGCTAGTTCGAACTAGCCATGTCCATGCAGGGCACTTGCTTAGATCGAATTAGTCAGTTGCATGAAGGTCAATCTGCCGATTAGTTCAAACTAAGTAGTTAGTTTGAACTAATATGGCCACGTTGACTTAATTTGAACAAACTATTTCAAATGAAGGGTTAGCTCGAGCTAAGCAATTGAATGTATTAGTTCAAATGAAGGAAGCCCTTAATTCAAACTAATGAAAGCCTAGTGTAGCCTGCTTTAGTTAGTTCGAATTAAGCTTCCTTAATTCGAACTAACTTGCAAGTGTAGACATAGCCTATAGTTACTCACATAGACATGGGGATTTAAAAGGCTCTGCAACTCAGAGATATCATTGAGGGTCTGTCTACACAGCATAGAAAAACCTGCAGCTAGCCCATGCAAGCTGATTCAGATTGCAGGGCTGTTTCCCTGCTTTGTAGACTTCTGGGCCTGGGCTGGAGTCCAAGCTCTGGGACCCACTCATCTTGCAGGGTTCTAAGGACGAGGCTTCAGCCTGAGCCCAGAAGTCTCTACAGCAGTGAAACAGCCCCACATCCTGTGCCCAAGTCAGCTGTCGTAGACCAGTCCCGGGTGTCTACCTGCAGTGTAGACATGTACTCTCAATTACAAAGAGAGCATGCAGGTACCACTGTCAGGAATAGAGCAAACTGTCTTTTTAACTTTACCCTTAATCACAGAATGTGGGCCAGTAAATTAAATTACATGGCCATAAGAGTCACACATTCCTTTCAAGGATCTCAGAAATTCCTCCTGCAGTTAAATCTTAAACAACGAACAAGACTCTCTAAGGTCAGATTTTGCCCTTACTTACATCTGTGTAACCCCAAGTGCTTGCCATCTCTAAACAGTGGCTGACTCTGGTAGCACCAGTTGCCATTAATGTTATTGCCTTTAGCAGAGTGAAAAGAGAGCTGGTTACACTGTAAAAAGACAGACAGGTAGATTTTGTCTGTTTGGCACCAGAATAGTTGGGTGGGGGGAGTTGTTTGTTTGTTTGTTTTGTTTTTTACTGAATATATATGGCCAAGTATAACTCTATTGGCTTCAGTGGCATTACACCATGGATAATGTGACACAAGTTTCTTGTACTCTAGATAAGCTGCCTTAAAACAAAACAAAAACCATTTTCATCAAACGCCTGACTCAGCCATTTTGAGGTCTTCATTCTTTAGCTGTCCTTGACGGAAGCTAATTCCATCTCTTCTGTTTTCCCCTCACATTTCCCCTGCTAATTACAATTTACCGTCCCTTAATCTCTAGATGCATGCATTAAAAACTGTGCAGATCACAGCAATAGGGAGCTTGCCTTCTGCTCTCTCTGGTCCCTGTTTGTGTTGGGAAATTCTCCCCAGCAGTGACTCTCCCCCTCTCCTGGCGCTCATGTCACTATATGTGAAGGTGAGATATTTACTAACAATACTTTGATTTTATAATTTGTTGTGAAACAGTAATGTGCATGTCTCTAGGTTTTCCCTTAAGATGTATAAGTAACATCTGCAAACATTATGAAAGCAAGATGGAGAAGAGAAGTAGGGGATTATTCACAGCTTGTTATGAAAGGCACGCTCACATCAAGCGCAGGTGATCCAATTATACATTTTTGTCTTAGCCAGAGGACTGCTGTAGAAATAACACCTGAGGCATTTTCTTAGGCACCAATCTAATCCCCATCATGGAGCTGTATGCCTTGCTGGTAATTCTCTTGCCAGCTAAGCAGTATTGGGTTTAGCCAATTTCAGGGAGATCAAGGAATACCTAAATGTTGCAGATATTGAGCTGGTGAGTTTGTATTGTTGCCTCTCTGCCCAAGGGTAACAGAATTCCAAGGCTTTGCAGGTCAATTTCCCAATGGATGGGAAGAAGAAAGATCATTGATGAAGAATCTAGGTATATTGTTAGTGTACCGTATTTTATTTACAGATGGGTTATTTATCTAAGATACTTTTATGGCCCTATTAAGCCATCCCTAACAGGCGTTTGTCTAATGTGCTTTTTAAAATTTAAATTTAAAATTTCCAATAATGGAGACTCCACAACCCGCCTAGGCAACTTATTCTAGTGGTTAATCACCCTGACAGTTAGGAATTTTTTCCTAATGTCCAACCTAAACCTCCCTAGCCATAATTTAAGCCCATTGCTTCTTGTCCTATCATCGGCAGTTAAGGAGAACAATTTTTCTCCCTCCTCCTCATAACAACCTTTTAGGGACTTGAAAACCATTATCATGTCCCCTCTCAGTCTCCTCTTTTCCAGACTAAACAAACCCAGCTCTTTCAATCTTCCCTCATAAATCAAGTGCTCGAGATCTTCAATCATTTGTGTTGCTCTTCTCTGGATTTTCTCCAATTCCTCCACATCTTTCAAGAAATGAGGTGCCCAGAACTGGACACAATACTCCAGTTAAGGCCTAATCATGGCAGAATGGAGCAGAAGAATTACTTCTCATGTCTGTCTTACAATACTCCTGTTAATACATCCCAGAATGGCATTTGCTTTTTTTGCAACTGAGTTACATTGTTGACTCTTATTTAGCTTGTGGTCTACTATGACACCCAGATCCCTTTCCAGACTACTCCTTCCTACGCAGACATTGCCCATTTTGTACATGTGCAATGGATTGATTGTTCTTTCCTAAGTGGAGTACTTTGCTCTTGTCTTTATTGAATTTAATTTTATTTACCTCAGACCATTTCACCAGTTTGTCCAAGTCATTTTGAATTGTGACACTATCCTCCAAAGCACTTGCAACTCCTCCCAGTTTAGTATAATCCGCAAATTTTATAAGTGTACTCTCTATGCCATCATCTAAATCATTGATGGAAATATTGAACAGAACCGGACCCAGAACTGATGCCTGAGGTACCCCGCTAGTTATACCCTTCCTGCATGACTGTGAACCATTGATAATTACTCTCTGGGAGTGGTTATCCAACCAGTTTTGCACCTATCTTATAATAGGTCCATCTAGGTTGTATGTCCATAGTTTGTTAATGAGAAGGTGATGTGAGACCATATCAAAAGCCTTACTAAAGTCTAGATATACCACATCTACTGCTTCCCATCTATCCATAAGGCTTGTTACCTCATCATACAAAGATATCAGGTTGGTTTGACATGATTTGTTCTTGACAAATCCATGCTGACTATCTCTAAACATCTTATTCTCTTCTAGATGTTTGCTAATGGATTCCTTAATTATTTGCTCCATTATTTTTCCTGTTACAGAGGTTAAACTGACTGTTCTATAATTCCCTGGGTTGTCCTTATTACCCTTTTTATAGATGGGCACTATATTTACTCTTTTCAAGTCCTCTGGGATCTCTCCAGTCTTCCATGATTTTTCAAAGATAATAGCCAATGGCTCAGATATCTCCTGAGTCAGCTCCTTGAGTATTCTAGAGTGTGTATCATCAGGACCTGGTGACTTGATGACATCTAATTTTTCTAAATAATTTTTAACTTGTTCTTTTTAAACCAGTGTAAAAGACTGGTATGGACATTCTTATTTTGTTGTAAAGTGACATCAATTCAACTTAAATTAATTAGGAACAGGTTTAACTAAACTGAAATATGCTCTTCATAAACCAAAAATGTGTTCACTCGACCTTTTCTACCATTTTAACTATACTAGTTGAAAAATTAATTCAAATTATCCCAACGCATTGAAGTTCCACAAAGATAAGAGAATCACGTGTCCTATATTAGAAGTGGTCTTGAGAATTATGCAGTGCTCTGCGGGGTCCATGCTTCTGCCAGAGAGATGACAGAGCCCCAAAAGCAGTATGTAGTGATGTAAGAGTTTCAAAACACAATATGAAAGTTATGGAATGGAACAAGCGTTATGGAATGGAGAAAAGTAGTATTGTGAGAACTTGACCCCTAGTTCTCAGAAATCCCTGGGTATATTATTGGTATCCCACATAGCATTGCAAAAATGTCCCACAATGTATTGCATTGTCAACATAGCTAATGTCATTCAGGAAGGCGGTATACCCACACCAAAAGTAAAACCTCTATCCATGTAGGCTATATAGGTGCTAGAGGACTATGCCAATAGACATCCCCAAAGAGAGAGATTTCCTTTCAGAGAGTAGGGATTTGGGGGACTGTCAGGGACAGAGGATCCATGGAGGCACTATGCCTTGGAGGGGGAAGAGGGAATGTGTGGGTATCATTGCCTAGCTGTCTGCAGAATGCTGCTGCCACTCACAACCCCAGCTTTGCCTGTGCTAAACTCTCCGAGATAAATGGAAAGCACAGAGCAGCAAATAACGTTGCTCTTATCAGCATTGCCAGCCTGATCCAAAGCTCACTGAAGTAAGAGGAAAGACCTCCAGAGAGCTTCACATATCCTCAGGATCAGGAGCAAGCATGCAGTGTTGTATCTGCTTCCCCTTTTCCTTCCCAGCCTCCACAGCTTTGGAAGCTTTTCTATCCCAGTTTACTTTTCTTTGTTCTCTCTGCACCTCCCCATTAAGGGGAGCATTTCTCTTGTAGTGCTTTCGGGATCCTTTGAGATTAAAGCTGCTGTGGAAATGTCAGAAGTGGGCACTTGTAGGCTATGGACATACCATGTTATTTCTTGTACTCCACCTTTCCACCCAAACATCTTTTCATCAATACAAGGAGCATTCCTTACAAAACAAAAAAAAGCAAATGGCAACATAGCTTTTAAGAACAGACAGAAAGCAGGCACAAATGCACAAGGGAAAAATGACTTTTCAATCAAAGTAGGTCACCACCAGGGCAATTTAGATGGTGTTTGTACAGAGTTAAAGTGTTCCAGGACAGATCTTCTGCCAAATCCAGCCAACACAGAGAAGCACCTAGGTGGCACCCAGATAACCTTTGAGTAAACATGGAAGAAAATTAATGAAAACAAATCTATGAAGCAAAACATTTCTAGACTTATGAACTCAGTGTTAGACTGGATGGAGGAGGAGGATGTGAAAACTTGTGTGTCATTTCAGTTGCTATTCTATTTTCGTCACATGCTTAGAACTTTTTCTGATGCTTTTCTTTAGGTGCCAAGTTTACTGTCAGTATATTATATAGACCATGAACTTATCTATGCAGTCAGCACCCATTAAGGTTTATAACGTGGATAATGACTGAGTTCTGTCATGAGTTGTTTTTCTGTGTAGCTTACACACACACATTCACACTTGCCTCTTCCCCAGATTCTCAGTCCTTGTGGGTTTGTGAGGTGGAGAGTTCTTGGCTTTATAATTCTTGTTCAGATTTTTCCAGTATCATTTTGATTTATTTCTTTGGCCTAATAGAGAACCATTTTCAAAAAAATTCAAAAGAGACAAATATATGCATATTCTGACACATATTGCTTACTATGAAGTCCCAAGCTAACAAAGGGGAAGACCAACCCAACTCAACCAAAAAAAAAAAAAAAAGAGTACCTCTAGAAAATTTGTTCGCATTTATAAAATTACAAATAGTCTTTGACCAGGACAAATGAATCAGGTTCTAACCTCAGCATGTAGTAAAAACTAAACACTAATGAAACATGTGAATCTCAATATAACAATTAGCTTTGAAGATAATATTCCAAGAGCCTTGTACAGCTGACCTGCCACTCCCCCAAAGGACAAACTGGTCATGACTTTTTTCCCTCCTCCTTCTTGATGGTATACAGAAGACTAATCCATAAAACCACAAATAAAAATAAAATAAAATAAAAATAACCCCACAAATTGCTTGTTCATTGTTTTGGTTTTTACCTAAAAGCATCAGACTTCTCCAGTCTGATCTTCCCTGAGTTTGACAGAGAACTTGTGGGAGATCTTCTCATACCATTTGTCTATACACAAATTTGCACCAATTTAATTAAATGATGGAAACTCCCATTTGGATGCAATTGTATTAGTTTAAAATGGGATATAGAGGTTGAAAGGTAAACTAAACTCATAAATCCAGATTTAATATCAATCTTTGAGTGTTCATATATACAAAGATGGCTGATTAATGAAAGTAATTTTTAAAAAAAATTCATACTTTTAGTTAAACCTTGTGCAACTCTGGGGAGACCACACTGTAGAAAACAGATTATGAGCTTTTGCAAACTGTGGTGGTAAGTGAAGGATGTGTGGGGAATCTTTACTAATGACCACAGTTGTAAGCTCAGTGGGGCAGGGCCTGTAGACTTGGCTGACAAACATATAAATTTATGCTTATATCCTTGGGTAAGTAGGCAGGGCTGGATTAAGGCAGAAGCTCTAGGACCCGTAGCCACTGGCCCTGGCCTATAGGGGGCCTCTGCAGTCCCCCCAAAAATCCAGCCTGGCTGGCCCGAGTGGGAAGCTGCCACTTGCCTTCAGTCTGCCTACCCAGCCCTCAGGCTGACTAGTTTGCTCACTGGTTTGACTCTGGCCTGCTCCTCCCCAACCTCCAGCGCCAGCCTGTGTTGGCCTGCACCACCCTCCGCCTCCTGTAGCAGTGTGGCCCACGGCCCCTCGCAGCAGCACAGCCCCTGCAGCCCCCTACCCCACTGCAGAGCTGGTCGCACTCCCCCAACCCCCTTGCAGTGCTGTCTGGGGCCCCAGAGCTCCTGACAACTCCTCCCAGCCTTGGGGTGGGGGGTGGGCGAGCAATGGTAGGGCCAACAAGAGTGGGCAGCCATGGCCCACCGGGCCTTGATCTAGCCTTGTAAGTAGGGATGGACTGTGGTGTCTCAGATTACTGGGGCCATTGGGGGTTGCCATAGTGATAAATGGGAGGGTTGTTAAGGGCTCAGGTGTGTCTGCTGGCAGTCCTGGCCAGACATGTTGAATAAAGTTCAATAAGGGAACTCTGAAGCCTCCTATGTCTATTGATCATTATTTAATCTTAATACACAACACTGAGGACGAAGGTGGGATGATGAGATAACATCTTGTGAACCCAGGAAATCCTGAGCTATGTAAGAATTACTTTTTTTTTCCTCACTGTTTGCATGCCTGTGCTATGTGCCTGGAGGGGCATGGCTGGAGTTGAAATCTGATCTATTGTTTGATGAAACCAAGGGACAGGAGATAAACAACCACAAGAAGGAACCATAGCTCCACGGGTGATACACAACCGCATGAGGGAACCATAGTTCCACTCACTGGTTCAACCATGGCTTCACTCACTGCTTGTCCAGAAGACTTTGATTCTACCACTTCCACTTGGAAACTCTATATAGCATGCTTTCAAAACTTTGTGGTAACGAATGATATATGCGATGAAAAGAAGGTACCTATTTTCTTGACTATTATAGGTGCTAAGACCTATAATTTGCTATGTAATTTGCTTTATCTGGAGAAACCCAAGGCAAAATTGTATGATGATCTTGTGGAAGTTCTAGGAGCACATTTTCCCCCAAAACCACTGGTAATAGCAGAGAGATACCGGTTCTATCACAGGAATCAAGGAGAAGGTGAATCCATTGCACAATTTGTAGCAGCTCTAAGGGAGCTGGTGGAATACTGCAGTTTCAAGAACATGTTGGATGAAATGCTACATGACAGGCTAGGGTGTGGCCTGCACTGTGAATCAACAACAAAACGCCTGCTAACCGAAGCTCAGTTTACCTTGCAGAAAGCCATAGATATTGCAGTCTCTGTGGAACGGGCCACGCAGGAGATGCAACTAATCAGGGTGAATGCAGGGATGCATAAGGTATCCAAAGAACCTACCACTCAGCCCCTGGGAAGGTGAGAATGTCACCGGTGTGGAAAAATGGATCATCATGCATCAGAGTACTGGTGTAAGGAACTACTGTGTCAACGATGTGGCAAGAAAGGACACATTGAACGTGCCTGCAAACAAAAGAGGACTGAGCCACACAAAAAAGGCAGACCGGAGAACAATGAGCAGTCGGTCTGATGGAACAAGAGGGAAATTCTACATGCAGTAGAACAGGCAGAAGGTAATCATGGCAACACCCATTCTGAAGAGGAGGAGTCACTTCATGTTTTGTCTATAACAGCTGGCTTGCGCAAATTCTGGGTGACACCGCTGGTGGATGGGAAACCTGTATGCATGGAACTGGACACTGGTGCAGCTGTTTCATTAGTTTCCAACATTGTGTATGAGAAGGACTTTAGACATCTGCCACTTAAACCAACGACAGTTGTTTTGAAAATGTACAGAGGAGAGGCTGTA
Organism: Pelusios castaneus; assembly: GCA_007922175.1. NCBI lineage: Eukaryota > Metazoa > Chordata > Testudines > Pelomedusidae > Pelusios > Pelusios castaneus. The sequence goes on along the minus strand of ML686140.1, from coordinate 168,103 downwards.
CCCCTGTTGGGTACTATTGAGGTGAAAGTAGAGCTCAGTGGACAGGCAACAAGGCTACCATTATTTGTGATGAAAGGCAATTACCCAGCCTTAATGGGAAGGCCTTGCATTAGGAAGTGCATCAATTGACTGAAGAAATAAACCTGGGAACGATACTAGCGAAACATGCTGCTGTTTTCGGAGAGGACTCAGACAGCATAAAGGAAATCACTGTGAAGTTAAATATTAAACCTGACTGCCAACAGAAATGTTTGAAGGCCAGATTGGTGCCATTTGCCATCAGGTCCAAGGCTGAAGAAGATTTGGAGCGACTTGTCAAGGAGGGAGCCTTAGTGACAGTAACTCACAGCCAGTGGGTGACAACAATCGTCCCAATAGTGAAGAAAGATGGCTCCAGTAGGATTTGTGGAGATTTTAAGGTCACTGTTAACCCAGTGTTATGTGCAGAACTGTATCCCCTTCCTCGCATCGAGGACCTCTTCATGTGTTTGGCTGGGGGACAAAAATTCAGCAAGATTGATTTGAGGCAAGCGTATTTACAGATGCATGTCAAAGAAGAATCTCAAGAGTTGTTGACTATTGTAACGCATAAGGGGCTGTACAGATACTGTTACTTGCCTTTTGGGATTACTTCGGCCCCAGCTTTGTTCCAGAGGGCCATGGACCAGATCTTAAGTGGCTTATCGGGAGTACAGTCTATCTTGACGACATCCTGGTCACTGGCAAGAATGAAGAGGAACACCTTACGAATTTAAGAGCTACCCTACAAAGATTAGAGGAATACGGCCTACACGTTCACCAAGACAGAACCTGTTTCCTACTCTATCCAGACAGCAGATGGCCTGTCTTGTCGGTGGCATGTTGATCAGTTGTTACCACATCATACCTGTCCTGAGGGTACATCTCAAACCGTCCTGACTTCACCCTTGTTGGAGATATACCATCGAGTCACAATTCAGCGGTTCATGTCTCTCCTACTCCAGCCACCTCTTCAACACCATCGGCCTGCTCCCGGGCCCAACTGGACACAACATCTTTGCCAGAGCCTGCTACTTCTCCGGTACCTGGGGCCACACCGCCACCAATACCATCTTCCGGTATGGGTCCACCAAAAATTCGCCGCAATCCACCTAGAGTGAGAAGGCCTCCTACTCAGCTGGATCTTTAGCTAGGGGTGACCCTTTCATCATGGGGCAGAATAATCCCTGGGGGTTCGATGGGAGATGGGGCAGTCTACCCTCATCTCCCAGTTTAATGTTTATTCTTTTGGGGGGGGGGCATTTTGGGGGGGGCGGGTTTTTTCATTTGAGGGGGAGGAATATGTGGTGTCTTAGATTACTGGGGCCATTGGGGGTTGCCATAGTGATACATGGGAGGGTTGTTAAGGGCTCAGGTAAACCTGTGTGTCTGCTGGAAGTCCTGGCCAGATATGCTGAATAAAGCTCAATAAGGGAACGCTGAAGCCTCCTATGTCTATTGATCATTATTTAATCTTAATACATGATATGGACTGCTGTCTCAGGGCCTGTGGCCTTCAAGGTCTTCAAAGAAGCATCTGTCACGCTTTTGGGTGGTACAAGATAAGAGTTGGAAACGGTCTATTTTTAAAACCACATCCTCTCCCAATTAGGTTTCACTGAGATGATAATTCTACCAGATCTCCAGCTATCAACAGACTCTACAGCTTTCCCTGGGAGAAAAGAGCTGAATTTTTAATGTTAAAGCACACACAAAACATTTTGTTGCTGTCAAAGGCAAAAATCACCTTGTACTTACACAGCATCCAGATACAGAAGACAACATAAGCTTCTCCCGTACCGCCTGTGTGGATATCCTTCTACACACAAGGAACACAAAGAAAGACCCCAATTCTGTAAAACCCTGAATTACATTCTTCACTTTAAGCATGTATTAGAGTCCCATTGAAGTCAATGGGATTTCAGCACGTACTTAAGTTCTCTCCTGAACTGAGGCCAAAGTCTGGGCTCAATTATTAACAATAAAAAGGTTACCTGCCCCAAACAATTTGAAGATGCAGAATCTTAGACCACAGTCATCAAGGCCCCAAAACTTAAAAGTTGGCTGTATTGTAACATGAAATAGAAGAGCTGTCTGAAAAATCAACAGCAACATGCTACACCCTTGCTTCCCGTTTGCTCCCACTCCGCTCTCCTCAGGCCTCTCACCATACTCATCTTCTTACTTTGTTACCTTTTCTCAATCTTGTCGTGCTGCCCCATATGTCAGCAGCAGCCTGCCTTTCCTCATCCATCAACGGCTCCCTCCCCTCCTTTACATCCCTCTTTAAAACTCTTCTCTTGAAACAGATTCTTCTTCCATCCCTGTCATGACAGTATTGTCCTGTCCTCGTTTGGCCAGTATTTAGATTAATCACCAACTCTAGGACCTAGGTATGGTATGTTCCTGCCAAAATATTTATGCACGTGCTTCGCTTTATGCCTGCAAGTCATCTCACTGAAGTCAACAGGCCTATGCCCTTGCTTCAATGGAGGAGCATGTGTAAGTGTTTGCAGGATCGGGGTTAGCTTTTAAAGCAGATGAAAATCAGTGATTAAGAGTTAGGTGTTATCATAATTCTCTATAAATATAATAATAATGCATCTTTATTCTCCAATAGAATGACAAGAACATTGACAATTGGGATCTCCTGGTTTTAAGGATGATGTGCTAGCTTCAAGCATTCCCCAGGAAGAGATGTCTAAGCAAAACATACAGCAGGCTTCTAGGCTATGTCTACACTTGCACTTTTAAGTCGACTTTAACTAAGTCGACTTAAAGTCGACTTAGTTAAGTCGATTTAGTGTGTCTACACTTAAAATTAAAGTCGACTTAAAGGAGAACTTACAAAGTCGATCTACAGCGTCCACACTGGATGCTCTAGGTCGAATTTGTGGGGTTAGGGGACCTTGGTCAGGTCCATGGTGGCAGGGGGGGCACCCCCTGTGTACAATGGGGCAAAGGGGTACAGGGACCCTGGCAAGGCAGAGTCCTGTGTGTGATGCTGTCTGGATTTAGGGAATCATTTATGATATTATTTTCTATGGATATCTCATAAATGCTATAATCCATAGGAACTATGTCATGTTTGGTATCAATAGAAAGGTAGTAATTTGCTGGAAATGTATATATAATTTATGTCTAGGGATTCTATTTCGATTAGAAGTTAAGAATTTGATGTTATATCCATACTTTAACTTGTGTCCTTCTGGCCAATGCCTTAGACGGAAGGGTGTGAACAACCATTGTCTCCTTAATGTAAAGGAATTTGCCAGGTGATATGGTCCCACGAAGTATCCTGATGAGCCATTCAGGAGACAATGGGGAATGGTAGATACTCTGGAGGGCAGGGACAGGATCCAGGGAGACTTGGACAAAATGGAACACTGGGCTGAAAGAAACCTCATGAGGTTCAACAAAGACAAGTGCAAAGTCCTGCACTTAGGACGGAAAAATCCCATGCACTGCTACAGGCTGGGGACCGATCAGCTAAGTAGCAGCGCTGTAGAAAAGGACCTGGGAGTTATGGTGGATGGGAAGATGAATATGAGCCAACAGTGTGCCCTTGTTGCCAAAAAGGCCAATGGCATATTAGGCTGCATCAGTAGGAGTACTGCCAGCAGATCGAGGGATGTGATAATTCCCCTCTATTTGACACTGGTCAGGCCGCATCTGGAATACTGTGTCCAGTTTTGGGCTCCCCACTACAGAAAGGATGTGGACAAATTAGAAAGAGTCCAGCGGAGGGCAACAAAAATGATTAGGGGGCTGGGGCACATGACTTATGAGGAGAGACTGAAGGAACTAGGCTTATTTAGTCTACAGAAGAGAAGAGTGAGGGGAGATTCGATAGCAACCTTCAACTACTTGAAGGGTTGCTCCAAAGAGGAGGGAGCTAGGCTGTTCTCGAGGGTAACAGAGGACAGAACAAGGAGCAATGGTTTCAAATTACAGCTGGGGAGGTCAAGGTTGGATATTAGGAAAAACTTTCTCACTAGGAGGGTGGTGAAGCATTGGAATGGGCTATCTAGGGAGGTGGTAGAATCTTCATCTTTGGAGATTTTTAAGGCTCGGTTAGACAAAACCCTGGCTGGGATAATTTAGGGGGAGTGGTCCTGCTTTTTAGCAGGGGGTTGGACTAGATGACCTCGTGAGGTCCCTTCCAACCCTATGATTCTATGAAAATCAACTTCAGGATTGTTGTTGTTTCAGGACTTAAAAATGAAAGCAGCTTTCCCATTGCGGATGTAGGCATGCTTTCACTGCATGGCTCTTGCTTTATGTTGTATGCACAAGGACCTTGTTTCCACCCACAGCCTATGAAATGTATGTGAAATTAATTAATAAGTCATGCGAAGAATTCTCTCAGCTGAAGACAGCAATCACATAATAGAATCATTCAGAAAAGACACAGAGTGCACAGGAGTCGCTACAGATGGTTTTGGGTTTTTGCATTCATTATGTTCCCAAGTCAACAAATCATTCTAAACAGGTGCTTAGCTTTGAGCTTATGCTTAAGTTCCATTGAAGTCAATGATATTTAAGCATCATTAAGTGCTTTGCTGAATTGAAGTTTTGTAAAATACAATGTTTTCATGACAATGCAATAACTACTGTTGAAGGTGGTCTTTAAAATGCTAAATACTAGATATAGATTTTTTTTCTTTTAAATAATCTTCAGTGACAAAGCAGGAGATTTCCTCTCCTGGAAGTGGAAATAAGACAAAAACATAATAGACAGGGGGTAATCTATGTCACTCGGGAGTCTAGATCCCATTTTCAACAATGAATCGGGCTCTTAGGAACCTCTATTATTGGATTAGTTCCTGAGGAGTAGCTGTGTTAGTCTGATTCAGCAAAACAAATAAGGAATCCTATGGCACTTTTAAAGACCAACAAATTTATCGCCCGGGCATTTTTGAAGTCCTGCCCACAATCTGGGAGAGATTACTTTTCCTTACACTTACGCCATTTCTGAAAATGGCATTTAGACTCCTAAATGACTTAGGTGGTTTGAAAATTTTACCCTCAGTCAATTATAGTTTGATTTGTCTTATTCTTTTATGCTTGGCTTCATCTTTAGACTTTTGCTATAAAATAGTGACACGAGAGCAAAGGAAAAACAAAAAAATCCTATTTTATTTCTTTCTGATCCAAAACATCCTAGAAAAAAAATATTTGAAAAATATTTCCTTGGAGAAGACAAAATTTTTTTTTCCATTTTGTTGATTTTTTTTTTTTTTTTTTTTTTTAAGGTTTCACCTTTTCTCTAACTCAGATTACCTCCTGTAGGGCTCTCCCTAATGAATATTAACAAAGTCTGGCTTACCGTAATATCTAGTAAGACTCATTTATCAAAGCCCACGTTGTGCGCCAGGCAAAGAGGGAAAAAAACTAGACTGAAATTGAACAAAAAATAAAAAGTTCAGTCCTAACTATCTTTGTATCATTTTTGTATACTTGGGCATGTTCTGCTGCTTGCAGTGAGACAACACAACAGTCAGCTGTGGAACATGAAATTGTCAAACAAGAGATTTGTATGCCTTGAAAGTCCCGAGTGCTGAAGCTGCAAATGAGTAATGAAGGCCTTTCGTCATGAGTCAGATTGATAGCATATCCCTCGACTCTTATTTCTGTTTATACCCTAGGGAAGTTAAAGAGTAATACATTCTTTGCTTTTTTAAAAACTAGGTACAAAAACAGTTGTTTAAATATAGTATGGACCTAAAGCAACTTCTTTGTAATGACTGACAATGGCCTGAAAGCTGCGTCCATAAACAAAATGCCATAGTTATGATCATAGATACTATCTGTATTTGTGCAGTGTTATTGGATCAGTAGAGTAGAGTATTGCAGCTTTTTACTTATAACTCTAGGTCTATGGATATTAAGAACACATTACATTTAATATTTATACTAAGGGTTGTTACCCTGCTGTGGCACTCTAAAAAGTCCTTAAAGTGAACACAACGGTAATTTGCCCCTCTTGAAAGCCTCTTTTGCTGTCAGAGTGGTGTCAAGGAGCCTTAGTGGAATTATTTTTATATGCTAAGATGACCAGTTAGTAAGTGTGAACAATTGGGACTTTTTTTCCAGAGGGGTAGGATGGGTGTATAGTTGCCTATACAAGACAAAACCCCTAATATCAGACCATCTGGCCACCTGATATACACACACAACTAATTATTTATTATAATAATTAGGTTGATAATATTTAACCGATTTAATGATCTTTGAAAGATTATTTTTATTTAAAAAATTAAATTATTGTAAATCTGGATATTATTGACAAATTAGAAGATAACATTTTTGTCTTGCATAATAGGGCTTATCTTATAAAGTGAGCTAAAAAGCCCCAACATCACTAATTTTGTAATTTAGGATTTTTTTAAGGATGGAAAACTCATTTCTAAAGTCAGAGGCTATGTCTACACTAGCAAATTAAGTTGACTTAAGGAAGCTTAAGTCAACTTGAACAAAGTCTCGTCTGCATCTAGTTTTCATTAAGTTGACTTAAGCAGTTCCTTAAGTCAACTTAATAACTACCTCTCTTTAGGTCGACTTAACAATTACATTGATTTGTTAAGTCGACCTAAAGACAGTGTGGCCGCTCCAAGTCAACTTATTCTATAAGTCGACCTCGGGCGCGAGTCCTGGTGAGAAGGGAGCAGTGGCTCCTTTCTCTGCGGGACCCATGGGTCCCGGCAAAAACGGAGCCGTGGCTCCTTTCTCCCCGGAACCTGTGTGAGTCCCAGCAAAAAGGGAGCTGCGGCTTCTTTCTCCCCGGACCCACACAAGTCCCGGCAAGAAGAGACTTAACAGAATCGATTTAACTTTTCAAGTGTAGATGTAGCCTAAGAGATTTATGTGGACACAGGTATCCTGGTATCAAATTTATGAAAGGCTCTTCAGTGTCATAGGAATAGTATAACTAGATGTGACTTGGGAAATAACACAAAAAGACAGAGGTGAGGAGGCTCTACTTGTTTGACATTTCCTTCTTTAAGCATGGTCAACAACTCAGACTGACAGCAAAATCTCTGTCTTCTGTCCTGTACCCAACTCAGTTCCCATGTTTTCTGTAATTGTGGATGACACCCACCATTCTATTTGTTGCCCTGGGAGATGTAGGAGAGAAGCCCGGGAAACTACATTTAGATTGGCTAGAAAGGTGAGTTAGCTCCCTTAGGGGCCCTGGACCTTTCTCTGAAGTATTTCCAGTTCCATGCTCAGGGCCAGCTAGAAAAAGGGGACCTGAGACTAGGAAGATGGTATAAAGCAGCGAGATCAGATCCTCTGCTGGTTCAAATGTTCACACCTCAGTTGAAGTCAATCAAGCTATGAAAATTTACACTAGCTGAGGATCTGTCCCCAATGGTATAAATGTATTAGGCACCTAAGAATCAGGCCCATTACTTCATGGGCTGACCCAGGTTTCCATCCCTCTTTCTAGGTAGAAAGTTTAAGTCTGAGTGATGGTGAGGTCTTCAGTGCCAATTCACTGGGACAGCAGAGGAGGGAAATCATAAATGCAGTGTCACAGAGATCTCTTTGTGCCTTTGAGGAACAGTGGTAGCCAGAGGAATGGAGGGAGGATTACCTCATGAAACTGTTTGACACTGCTGTCTTCCCTAAAGCCCACAACACTGCTGGTTGTTCAAAGAAGGTATGCTCTGATATTTTGACCAAATGTGAAACACCTCGTCTGTGCATTTACTTGCATTTCCACAATACATTCATCCTCTTCCTTCAGTGCGGAAAGTAGTAAATGGATTTATAAGTCTCCCTTTGTCTCCCCGGTGACCGAATTTGCTTTACGCCCTTAGAAACAGCCAAAGCATATGTGACAGAGAAGGTTTTAAGATTAGCATTTTTCTCCTTCCCACTGCACATCTGTTCCTCTCAGAAGAGTTCTGACTTTCACCTTTCCATTGGAACTGCTCTTTCCCTGGCCTGTGACCTTTGATGAAATATTTTAACTTCTAGGTTTAAACAGGGGAAAATAGTTATGGTTGGAGAAGATATTCCATTTCAAGTACCATTCCTGTGAAATTCTTCCCTCAGCCCTCGATATTTTCAGGCCACCGCTCAACAATGAAGCCTTCCAACCTCACTTTTCAGAAGCATTTACTCCATATTACAGATGGGGAAAAATGAGGGACAGGGACAGGAAGGATTGTGCCCACAGTCTCATACTGTAGGAGACTCAAGTGGAAAAACCTCATAAGTTCCTGTGCCCTATCCCTGTGCTCAGGCCACTAGAACCATGCATCCTGACAAACTCCCCCATCTTAAGTCATTTAAGTAAAGCAGAAACCAGCAAAAACCAAACCTCACCCCAAAGCTGTATTCCTCCCCTGTTTAGAAACTGAGGAGCCTTCAAAGATGTAGATATTACAAACATATGTTCCCTGGATCTTGATGGGAGAATAGGGCTCGCGGCTCTGAATTTAGCCATTTCTACCAGCAGGGTTTTGTTACACAAATTAAATAATATCTAGAAACCAAGTTCTACCACATTCTTAGTATGTTTACTGCAGCTGATACGATGAGAAGCCAAGTGTTGTAGATCTGTAAATACCACTGCTGGGATTTATTTAAAAGAAGGCAAGCGTGAGTAGAACAGATCAGCAGGTCCAGCAAATGAAAGAACAGTGCTAGAGTCAGTGAGCTTCCTCCCCTGTCCCCCTCCAGCTTTGTTCCGGGGGTCTGAGGGTGCACTCATTGCAACAAGGAAAATCGAAAAAGCCTTGTTACATAATGAGAAAATAAACAGGAAAAGTCCAGCTTAGAAATGCTAGTCGGTGCTGTCATTGTTACTGAGTATGGATTCAAAGGCTTCTCTCAACGGCACTCCAGTTAGCAAATGACTTCTTCACAGAGGTTCCCATGCACTCTCTAGGACCATATATATGCTTGCTTGTAGATTTAGTGCAAGATGTTTGGGAGTTTTGTGGGATGTTCTATTTTTTTTAAAAGCATTGCTGTAAGCAACAGTATAAATGGGACTCAGATATCAGTAGGTTTTTCTTGACATGGTGATAAAGACCCTTGAGCCCTCTAGGCTCACCCATTGGCTGGTGCCAGTGCAAGAATGCCACTGTTGAAAAGCAGGCAGTTTGCTAGCTGCAGTCTGAGAGGATCTGTAGACCCCAGCCTCACTTCTCTGCACACTCTTTGCACTAATGTAAGGGTTAGCAGGGCCTCTGACTCCAGTCACAGTGCTGCTATAGGCAGGGAAGGAACAGGACAGCTTCTTCTCTTTCAGGCCAAGAAAGCACCCCTTTACCTGCACGCCCTCCCACTTCTTCCTGGTGAGCATTATCTAGGGACAGAGCCTCCCATTCTCTGGGTTTGTAGGTTTAGCGGAGGTGGTCTGTCCACATGGGGGAAATTTTCTAACCCATTTTAAAATTCCTTCAGCTAACGCAATTTCAGTCCTGGTTAGAGTCACAACATATAATCTGTTTTAGGTGATTTAAGGCAAAGTGACATTTACAGAACCAGTTCAATGAAAATGTATCCAGTCATCTTTACAAATCACCTACCCTGGTTAAGTGAGAAAGGGTCAGGTTGCCATAAGCCACTTAAACCCAGAACTACACTATGGTAGTCACTGCTGACTAGGTTGTAGAACAAGTTTGAAAATGGCCCCAGTTCAGTCTGGCTCACAAATGGTGTTCCCCCTTTTCCACTAAAGGGCAACAGTGTCCTGCCCTCAGAATTGCCAGGTGGCCAATCAGTGTGTGTTCCTTTGACACAACACATATTGCATTGGTTGAATTTGTTGTCTTTCCATGCCCAGTGGAGAGAATTTTAGTGGGCGCACTTTCAGTTTAAAAGGGCTTAACTTGTATTAGTGCTCATGTAGCTGAGTCGGTTCTCTTTCCAACTCACTTCTGGATGCCTGCTGATTTTAAACCCACATAGACACTATTCTAGAGTCTTCTGGAAAGCAGGTGAGTAAGTTAGGACCAGATGGTGGGATGCGAGAGAAATATATGAAGTGAGACACTGACAATATCCAGAGAGATTGATGGTCAGCATGTTGGCATAAAAAGATTCGTTTTGCCCTTTGGATAGAACAAATACAACTGCTACAGTACACAGACAGCCCTTGGAGTGCCATTATTTTCAAGCAGTACTGGCTACAGGAGTTGTCTGTGGATTTGCATCATATTCCAGTTTAAAGAACATCGTAAAATGTTTGCTAATAAGCAGGAACTTAATCCCACATATGGCCAGTTGGCTTCTGTGACTGGGCTCAGGGCAGCTCAATGCTACTGGGAGAAGATGGGATCTAGCTGAGCTGAAGGAGTGACAAAGGGGGATTACCTGTTGGTGATGCAGTTCAAACCCCCTTTCTGGATGCTGCCAAGCCATCTCTATCTGGGATGTTTTTCATTCTCTGCCTCACAAAAAAAACAAGGTGGAGCAAACATGCTGGTTTTGAAATGCTCCAAACAATGTTCACTTCTGAAAATCATTTTCAAAGCACACTGCAAATTACGCTCTTCCAACTCCTTGGGATTAAACGTATTAGCTATTCCTAATCTGGATTTGTAGTGCAGATAGATGATCCCTCATTCCCCAAACACTAGGTTGGTACAGGCAGGGGTCTGTACATTAAACCTGTTGGCCTCCCCATTATTTTCCTCTCCTCCCACTTCTTAACCTTTCCCCAGTTTGTCAGGCCCCTTCTCTGGTCCAGCCTTACTCATTCATTTGTACTGGAGTTTTTTCTTGCTCCCTACCTTTCCCTCCCCAAGTCTGCTAAGAAAGTGAACCTCCAAAAGTTACAAAGGAATTTCCAACCCCTTTGGGCACAGTTCTGACTTGCCCTCCACCTAGTTTCCTCAGTCATAGCTGTGTAAAAAAAGTGCCCACTCTGACCTGGTAGTGTTGCATACTCACCGAGTGCAAGTCTAAGTGAGCACAAGTAGAAGGTAAGGAAAGAATTTGTCCAGCCCTGGTTTGCCTGTTGATGTCTCTCTGTACATCTGGAGCTCCCAGACTGAGATTTGCCCTACAAGGCTCCTTTTTCATAGCAGGTGCGGTGTTCTTTTTCACACCAGAGGAAGACCCACTTGATTTAGTGTCTGTGGATTAGAGGAGGCTGCACAGTTCTGAACACAGGGTGAGGGAGTGGCTGGTGGAAAAAACACCTGAAGCTCCCTCTCCCCCTCCTATTTGTGAGCACACAAAGCTTTTAGTAAGTGACAGCACTCCTTTGTTTAGACACCGATGCTAACAGGATGGGACTTAATGGGAAAAGCCATGAGCAGTGACAGTGGAGAGTGAGTGCCCAGAAAGCTGCTACTAATAAGAAGCCAGGAACAGAATCTGCTTTTGAGCTATAAAGGAATCAGGGCCCAGAGGAGATGAACCAGGGTCACTGAACAGGTGCGAGTGGCAAAGAAAGAGCACAGAAGAGGTGGCAAAATAGAGTAGCATTAGGCTCACCATTCAAATGGCATTCACTTTCTTTCCATGCTAGCAAATCATCCTTTGTGGGGAGAGAGGCTCGCTGCTTAAGTTCCTTTCCAGCCTGCCTTTCTACAGTCGGGGTCACATCTTTGCTGCCAAAAGAGGTACACTCCTAAAGCGAGATGAAAGTCAACCATGTCTCTGTAAAATCTTAGTGGAGACAAGGCACAGGTAAATTTCACCTCCCTGTAGTTAGGGGACCCAGGGTTGATCTCACCTAGCTCCATAGAGGTGAAATTTACAGAACCTCATCTCTACTAGCATTTTATAAACGCGACAACCAAGGTTATCTTATCTCGCTGCAAGAACAGCAACCCCCCCCCCCCCCCCCCCCCAAAAAAAAAAAAAAAAACAAAAACCAGCCAGTATGACTCCAGCCATGGTCACCGCAACTGATGTGCTGGGAGGAGACTCTGTCTGTTTATGGTTAGAGCAAGGGGCTAGGAACCAGGGCTCCTGGGTTTGATTCCCACAGCTACCACTAGTTTATGTCTGTGGGTAAGTAACAGCCACCCTGGGCCTCAGTTTGCTCTCTGTAACATGAAGATAATACCCACTATCAAGATGGGCTGGAAAACTGAATTAATGGTTCCTCTCTGTTGTTCTGCTCTGCTACATTAGGGTTATTTTTCTGATCACAGGGACCCAAATCCTGTTCTCTCTCAACTCCCAAGTAGGAAAATCCATGAGAGGCTCTTTGACCACATTTTGGTCATGTAGTTTAAGTCATTTTCTGGTGTCTCCACACTGCCCCAGGATGGCCCCTTGCCCTCCTCTGTACATCACCCAGCATCTCTTTAAGGTCCTGGGCCTAAGGCCAAGCTGTACCTGATCCTTCCCTGCTGGAACTGAGTAGATTCAATAACCTTCTCTTGAGAGTTACCTTTAAACACCCCGCCCACATGTGTGACTTGATGAGGTGGGTTATTTATCCTGGCTGCAGGGGCATGGTTAGAGCTACACCTTTGTCATGGCAGGGAGCACATTATTTGGGTATAAATCACTACAAGCCTGTATGGCATCAAGTAAACCCAGACAAGCTCCACTTGTAATAGGGCATATCGGTGGTACCTTGTTGCCAACAGCTAAGTACCAAGCAGAATGACTGGGACAGATGGTTTGGCCCTATTTGTGTTCTGGGACATGGGTGGGCACAAGCCCACCCACTGTTAAAAGTCCCCCCTCCAGCCTAAGGGGGGTTGAACTATTAAGGCTGGAAGATGGATGGTTTGGTATTGGGAAGGCTGGTGTTTGAGTGATGTTGTTTGGTGAAAATACAAAATAACTTCACCCTCTGTGGTGAGCAGCAGCTTGCATCCTGGGGAGGCTGTTTTTGTTTTGTGAATGGACTAGTCCAGGGTGGTTGCCAGGGTTTACACCTATTTAAAATACGAACATCTATGTTAAAATAATTATTCAGATTGCCAGGTGGAGCACTTGAAAGTTAGGAAATTCCAGACGGACAATGACCCTGGCGCCCTTATTCTCCCCTCTTTACATCTTTTCTGTGCACCGAATGAGGCCAGGACCTGTGGAAAACAGTGTGGAATCATATAATTAAAGACCATAGCATCAGGCATATGCTCCTGCAGTTTATATTAAGGGTCCAGGGGCAATGGTCAACCTGCTTTTGAGCACCTTACTTGGCCACCTAAATATTTTTTTTAAAACCGATCTTGGTGGGTAATTTCTAAGGTTTTTTTTTTTTTTTTTAAATTAAAGAAAAAAGAAAAAAAAATTATGTGACAGGCACCTGGAACACCACCTGACCACCCTTGCATCTTCAACTGGGTTTGAACCCCCAACCTTCTAGCACAGATGGCTACAACTTTAGCTGCTACACAGACTTCTTTAACTAGCAGCAAGAGAAGGCTCTTTTTCTCTGGATGGGGATGGGCTAATAGGTCCAAGCAGTGATCAGACTGATGGAAAGCAGACCTTTCCTACAAACTTTCCATCCCCACAGCCCATTGCCTGCCCGTGAGCCTCTGGCCACATACCAGTTCAGCCAAGAATTCAGCATGACTCCCACTACTCAGCCTAAAATGTATTGATGAGAGAGGTTCACCACCCTTGGGGAGAGTCATTGGATCTGGGGTATACACTGTCAGGAGAGCACCCAGAAATTCAGTCATCCTTGCCTAGAACCAGCCCTGGGGTGGGGGTCTTCCACGTTATTTAGGCTTTCCACATCCCCAAGCCAGGGCACCCCCTGGGGCAGCATCAGGGGGTGCCCTGGCACCCACTAGGTGATGCAGTCAGCAAGCTGCTTGGCAGTCACACAACTGTGCAATTAACAAGTTCCAAAAGGGTAGCCATGTCAGTCTAGTTCTGCAAAACAGACAAGGAGTCCTGTGGCACTTTTAAAGACAGATGCTTGAAGTTGGATTTTCTCCCAGGAAAGCTCATGCAGTAAATGAAGCTTTAAACTGAAAAAGACTATGAGAGGTCATAGAGTCCAATCCCCTGCACTCATGGAAGGACTAATTAGCCTCTTAAGCCATCCCTGACTGGTGTTTGTCTAACCTACTCTTAAAAACTTCTAAGGACAGAGGTTCCACAACCGGCCTAGGCTACTTATTCCAGTTGTTAATCACCCTGTCAGTTAGGAATTCTTTCCTAATGTCCAACCTAAACCTCCCTTGCCATAATTTAAGCCCATTGTTTCTTGTCCTATTATCAGTGGTTAAGGAGAACGATTTTTCACCCTCCTCCTCATGACATCCATTTAGGTACTTGAAAACTTATTTTATCCCCTCTCAGTCTCCTCTTTTCCAGACTAAACAAACCCAGCTCTTTCAATCTTCCCTCAAAAGTCAAGTGTTCCCAACCTTTAATCATTAATGTTGCTCTTCCCTGGACTTTCTCCAATTTCTCCACATCTTTCCTGAAATGAGGCTCCCAGACCTGAACACAATACTCCAGTTCAGGCCTAATCAGGCAGAGTAGAGCAGAAGTATTACTCTAAATAAATAAAATTGTCAGTCTTTAAAAGTGCTACAAGACCCCTTGTTTGTTTTGTGGAAGTAACAGTTCAACTTGCTAGGTTCAGGGTCCAACACATAAACAGGCAGCCTAGATCTCAGACCTCCTAAGGCGAGATGGAACAAACAAACTGTCCATATTTCTAGTCCTCTGGCCTGAAAGCTAGCAGGCAACCAAACTTGCCTGTGGTGCTGGATGCAATCCAGGCCCATCTTGCTCCACTGAGTCCCAGTCCAGGGCCCTAGAAGTGAGAGTAGATCCCACCACAGGGTCAGCAGGAAAACATGCAGCCATTGCTTTGCATCCCCACAGTACAGCCAGACCAAAGCTTTAGTTCCCTGGGCTATTTCCTACCAGCTCCTGTTGGTATTGCACCATCATCACTAGAACTTAGCTTTCCATCTCACAGTCAGGTAGCCCTTCCAGCTCCTAGGGCAGTACATTGTCTTTTCTCCCCACTACCAGTCACAAGCTTAGGGAACCACTCCAGTACCTAAATGAAACATCTGCTTCTTCCCTCAGTTCAACCCCAAATGAGTGACAGGGCCCTGCTCTTATATTTCCTGCCCCACCCCTGCAGAGGGAGAGAGTGGAGATAACTGTGCCCAGCATGGGGTGTTGTTAACTCCCTCACGGCTGGAGGGAAGCCACTCTGACTCAAGCCGTAGGATCACATATGCAAACCCCTTTATTGGTACCATTTTAGCCTGTAGTGAGTATTTTGCTCACATGCCCCCAAGTTCACTGCTTGTGATGGTTCACCAAGATGGGCTGTTCAGCCTCTACCCAGCTCTGGAATGGCTATGGGTGCCCCAGGGCAGGCAGGAGCACAGGGCTTTGCCAGTGAAGCCTGAAAATGGCCGCATCACATCCATCCAGAGCCAGCCCTGACCCACCCCACCTGCGCAGACTCTGACTGGAAAATAAAGGCTCAGGAGACATCACATGGCTCCCTGTGTTAGTTATGCTAAAGATCTCACTAAACCATTTTGCTCATCATATTATAAGCTTGCCACTATGACAGGCAGGAAGAAAAATCCCTTGATAGGATTTGTGTGTAATTAGCTCATTTATTCATTTAACAGGCCTAATTCAGAGATCAGTAATGTGTGGAAAGTGCGCAGGTTTCCAATCTGCATGGAGCGCAACCAGCTTAAACCAATACCTGGCAGGGAGAGCAGCATTTACTGTGCGCTGGGTTTGGGCTAGTAAATTCAGTATTTATAGTAAAGCTCCTCTTAAGAAAGGCCTGTCAGAAGAAATAACCCTATTAAGCAGAAAGGGTTGCTGACTATAACAAAGCAGTGAAGCTTTCCCCTGTACATGCTACTGTGTTTTTGCAGGGAGCTGTGTTCCTCAGCCAGATGCGTGTCCAATCGCTTCCATTGCAGCACAAAGTGGACATTAGGGCTTGCCAGAAGCCAGATCTGAATTTGCAGCCAGGCGGATACAAGTCCATGATCCAGACTGGCTATAATCAGTTCAAATATCCGTGCACTGGAAATTCCAGTTCTTGGATCCAAACTCACCCACAGGCCAAGGTGGTTTGGCGGCAGTATTCACGTTGGCCATCTCCTTGTCTTGAATCTGTTAGATCCATCCAACACACATAATTGCTGTCATAATATAAATGGTACAATGGACCTCTCCACTGGAGCTTATCCACATTAGAAAACTCAGCTGACTGGGCACGATCCCGTGGGATTCAGCATCTATTTCCCTGCCTTAGCTGGCTTCAGTTAGAGCAGAGGACGGTGCTAACTTGAGCTACCTCTGTTGGCTGAACATGATTTCCTTCTGGGTAACCAGGAACAGTCTCACCCTGCTTCCCTCGGAGCCACTCCAGCGCTAATCCTGCTAGTCTTTTCCTAAGTAATCTCTGCTTCCACAAAACAACTTGAGCTCCTGTCCAGCTTCTGGTTCGCTGAGTCTTTCTCACATACTTGCGTTCCTCCAAGACTTAGGGTAACTAATTGTGGCAAGGCATCTTCCTTGAGCGCATGACACAGGGGAGCTCCAGGGAAAAGAACCTTCTTACGGCTGGTTCAAAATTGAAAACCACGCTTCTGCAACCAGAAACAGAGCGGCTGCTCTTGGGGCCTTGTGCAGACAGATCTGTCAGAGGCCTAGCCTCCTGCAGAACAAGGCTCCTGGCACCCCACTGCGCACAGCTGGCCCTGACAGAAGCTGTTGGATTGACTGCACCACTGGATTGGCTGAAGGAGTCACCAAGCTGATATTCAAGCAAGAGCAGCCCAGCAGCTACCTGGACATTCCTAGTCTGCAGCGTTGTGCTTGGTCCAGTCTCTGACCCCAGCTTCATCAGACTGCTGGCTCAGACTCTTGGCTCTGCCTTGTGACATCTATGAGACAGTTCACCCTTTCTCGTAGGCTTTGGTTTCTGACACTCAACTATACCACTTAGCTTAGCCCCTGGACCTGCCCCGTCAGGTTTCAGCTCTAAGTGGTAGGCTGGCATCTTGCTTCAACCACTAGGCCAGGCTGCCCATGACCTTGTTGCTGACAGTAATACTATGCGCACTTTCAATAAGGGGACCCTACTCTTCATGGCATTTGTCAGGGTCCCAGTCCCTGCAACTGCTTCAGGGGAAATCATCCAGAAATGACAAGAGTGCTTTTCTGGTTGTGTAATGCAGTTAATTCAGCTTTCTTCTTTACAGTTTCTCTTCTGACATGCTGGAACTGGAATTGGGTGGTCCGAAGCCTGCACTGGAGAACTGAACTGACACACACATGGGGCAAAAAAGAGCATTTACATGAAAAGTATTTAGGCAGAGGGTAATAAGAGGTTTCAGGTGTAATGAATCAAGCGCCACCACATATGTGGAAAAGGAGATGAGTATCTTAAGAATTTCAACAGATGGAAAAATGGTCAATCCTGAAGAGTTTAAATGGCTTTTCCAGGTTCTCAGAGTGAATCAGAAGCAAACTAGAAGTGGAACAGAGTTATTCCCTGATCTCAGTCTACAGTGTTAGAGTAATAAACAATTAAAAACCAGATTGACTACAGAAAATGCATCTGGATGAGAGTAGGGTGATACAGATACATGGCTGCAGCCACGTATACTTGTCACTTACACATAATACAGGATAATGCTAATAATCTGGCTCTTAAAAATACCTGATTTTGTAAGGTTGCTGCTGAAACAAAGCTTTTTTTTATTTGTAATAGGGAAGAGATTCTTAAACTTCCAGCTTTATAGGTAAATGTTTATTTTACAGCAAAGCTGAACCTGTTTAAATGGTGTAATTCCCAGCAAACTTAAGATTTAAAACAGACACCTACATGTTAATAGAGTAACCAGGTAATTGTGCCATTCAAGGGGGAAAAAATAATTATGCCAGCAATCTACTACCAAGTCCACAAGGGGGCACTGCTGCTCTCTGCCTTTGTAAGCAGTTTGCTGTAATAGGTATTTTAATTTGCTGAAATTGAAAGATAAGTAAAACAGTTATTAAAGAGAACTGGTAGGAAGGAGATTTATCTTCGCCCTGCAATCCAGCGATTAAGGAAAATAAAAATGGCTAGTGGCAAAGACAGCTCAGCACAATCCCTCCTTCCTGCACCCCCTGGTGTGGTTTTTGCAGTCTGCTGGGAGGCTGAACAACATTGCAAAATTGTGCTTTGAGGGCGCCGTGCAGAATCCAGCCACAGAAGCAAGGAGAGTGCTGAAAGCATCTAATTTTCACCTGCCAAACCCAGGAGGAAGGGAAACAAACCCCCTTTCCTCTCAGCAATAAATCTCCTGTCAGGAAAATTAAAGTGGAGACACATACTGCCATCATGTCTGCTTGCTGTCAAGAAAGCCAAGTCACCCTGTGCAGAAAATGACTAGGGTGTGGGAGTTTAAACACGTATTTGCCAGCAAACCTTTCCTTATGGCAACTTCTGCTCTCAGTCAGGTAGAAACCCAGCATGGCTCCACAGAAGACTCTGCTGTCAGGTGTTGGTGAGGGGGTGGTGCCAGGTTTGAAATGAAAGCTGGAAGGTCTGATTTGGTCAGTTATAGCTTTGAGAACATTTTGACTAACAGCAGCTAGACTGGTCTGAGAGCAGAACACATGCTTAAAATAACAAGTGCAGTTAAGCTGGGATTTCAGAGAAAATGATCCCTAAGAACAGTCTCCTGAAATAATTTGCTGTAATTAACCCTCCTGTTACAGACCAGGTCTTAGTCCAGGGGTGAATAAACTTTTTGGATGAGGGTCACACTGGGGTCTAAGTGGGCCAAAGACAGGCTGGGGAAGGTCTGGTAGGGCCAAGGCTAACGCACTCCGGCTAGAGCACCACTGGCCCCCATGGGTGAGGGGGAGCAGCCACCACACTGGCCAGGGTGCCACTGGGCCCTGCAGTACTGGGCAACATGCTTTGGCCAGGGCACTGGTCACACAGCTGGGTCCATATGGTAAGGGATGGGTGATGTGTGGTGACTGCTCTGGGCCAGCCAGGAAAATGCAGTGAGGAGGGGGAGGGGAGGAACACTCACCACACTCTGGGCAGGATGCCACTTGGCCCATGTGGTAGGAGGGGCCTGGCTGGGTGGGTGGGTGGAGCAACCACTGTGCTCTAAACAGGCCCAGCTGGAGGACCAGATGAAAGGCTGCTGTGGGCCACATCTGGCCTTTGGCCTGTAGTTTGCCCACCTCTTAGTCATTTCTAAAGGCACAAATGCATGACTAGTTGATCTATGCTGCTTCTTGGCCTTCTCTCCACACCATCTATGACCAACACCATTGCTTCTTTGCTTAGGCTGTTCCAGGCAGAAGATGCAGGACTACCTCCTCAGTAAGGGAAGGAACCATCTTCCTCTTTGGGGGGAAAGCCCCTTCAAAATCCTTAAAGGGGAAGAGGGAGCAGCTTGCTTCTCCAGTCCAGCCCTTGGAAACACAACATTCTCCCCCACACATTCGCAGCTCCCTATAAATGCTCTCCTTACTCACTGCTGGCAGAGAGCATGGCTGTGCCTCGCAAGAGATTTTTCCTAAACTTTTAGCATTGTAGGGTTGGCTTATTTCTAACATGCCCCTCCCCCTGCAACTCATTTGCAAATGATTAAACAACTGTTTGATAGCCCTAGGCCTGTGGCTATCAGACTCTTAGGTAGACAGTAAATAGTTGAAGTAGAACCTGCAGGCTGGATAATTGCTACCTTTCCTCAACCCTTATCACTTATTTAACTGAGACCACATTTGCATGATAGAGCGAGCAGCTCATGAGCAACAGGTGATGGAGCAGGGCTCCAGGCTGGCTTTAAGAAGGGAGCAAGGATGGTTTATCTATGCAGCCAACTTTCTAAGCCCCTTAGGTTAGCAGTGAACAGGGTGGGGGAGGTATGAAATAACCATTCCCTTCTGAATCTGAGCAAAGCAGGCACGTGTTAACTACCTCTATGCTTAACAGTGTGGCAAGTTTCTGTTAGGAGTTCAAGAACTAAACCAATGAGGAAATGCAGTGTCACAGCTAAACCACCAGCAACTGACTGCACCACAAGCACATTCTTGGAACTGTGTTCCAGTCAAACTGGTAATTAACCAGAAGAAACACTATTTTTGGCAAGTTGTTTCTGTCACAAGGCTGTGCACCTCCATTCTCCCCTATAAGTCACCCCCCATGAGGCTGGCATCAATTCCTGGTAGAAATGGAGGTTATGTACTGCTGCATGCCCCTTCTCTACAGGGTCCTCCTTGAAGATGCACAAGATGGGACAGGCTCACTATTAGCCTTAAGCAGTGATGTATGTGCAACATTAGTGGCTAAAGTAGACAGACTGGGGGAGTCTGTCCTGGGTGAGGAAAGAAGGCGTAGTGGAGGTGGTCATGTCCTTAGTGTACAGTAGTTGCTGCAGCACCCTTCATACAGGTCTTGCAGTGTCCCCAAGAAGAACATTGCCATGGTGTAACTGAGGGTACTCTGCATACAAGGACCAGACTATGATTACTCACCATAGTAGGCAAGGGAGCATTTGTTTACCCTGGAAGAGAAGGGCACACTAAACGGATTGATGGGAAGGAAGCCCTAAGAGATAGGGAAATCTGGCCTTGCATCAGAGCTAGGAGATGCTGGGGAAAGGACCAACCAACTGCTATTAACAGGTCAGTCCTGCAGCATGAAGTTATAGTTTGCAGCAAAAATATATCAAAAGCAGGTGGACAAAGGGGGCAGGTACAAGTTAGAAGTCCCTGACTGGAGCTGGGTGTGTTTCTGCTCAAAACTCACTCTGCTCTCTTCAACCCCCTTTATCTGGGGCACCCATATGTGTACCAAACACAAACTGGGGTATAGGCACATGAAGATTTATTGACCTTGGGGCACGTAAGCAGTTTGTATTAAATGCCAAAAGTACAAATAAGTGACTGCCACTCTTGTACCAGCCCTAGGGGTAGGAGAGTGAGACTGTGCAAAGAATTCAGTGCACACCAAAGCTTTTGCCTTCAAGAGCGAGCTTGGCTTTCACGCTGGACTTACTTGGGCAAGTGACCTCACAGCAGCTGTGCAGCACACTCCTAGATGTACTGGGAACAGCGCTATGCATGCCCCTAGCCAGGACCTGCAGTAGGAGCCTTCAGCCACCCGGATGCCCAGACTGGGACAGAGAAGGGATTCACCTCTGAGACCTTCCATGGAATAAGTCCAGGCAACACTCACCCCTGAGCTGTTGGATGCTTTTATTTGCCTGACATAAAGACACTACTATTTCTGTTTGCAAGTACCTCACGTTACACAGCTCCACACACTGAATGGGAAAGTATGTTCACGCCACAGTCAAACAAGGTGTCTCAAAACAGGGTTTCGATTTTTAATACACAACCTCCAGAGGGACTGTTCTACAAAAGCAGCAAAATGCTTCAGAGCAACATGTCAGAGCTGGGGAACACATTAGGTTAAATATTAGATGAGAGGCCCTGTCAACTGGTCTGGTTCCTTCAGCTCTGCTTTCTAGTACAGGAAAATAATGATCTAATCAGGTGTCTAGTGCTTTAAACTGGAACAGGGACGTCTGACCCGCAGAGCTTAGTTGATGCGGGGGTTCCTGAAGTTCCTGCCAGCAAAGCGGGCCTTGCTTCCGAGCTCCTCTTCAATTCTGTTTGGGGGAAATATGGAGAATGAGTTTAAAAAAGCATGTAAGCACAGAACCTGGGACACCTATTTGCATGACTGCTTGCTGGACTGGCACCGCCAGCACAGCAATGGGGTAAAAGCTATCGAGGACAGTGGTCTCACCAGGCACTGGATCTGAAGGCCTCCCTGTGACATTGTTACCATAAAACCAAAGCTCACCGGCCAACACCAGCTTGCCTACATTAGACTGGGGCAAGGACCCCAGGGGGCTTCCAGACCGGCACCTGAATTTGCGCATACTGGCATTGGGGGGAACAAGTGCCCCAGCAAGGGACAGTGTTTCCCTTCATGTCGTACCCAGAGAGGAGCCAGGAGTCTGCTCTGTCACTGACCCCGCCCAGCCACGGACCAGAGTCACCCTGCCAACCATCATGTGAAGTTAACCTCTGCAGCTGCTGTCACACAGCTGTGTGTTATTGCAGGATACTGCGTACGAGTCCCCCAAGGTGGGCTCTGTGGTTAAGTGCAGCGCCTCCCATACCACGGCAGCCAACACCGCCTCAGGCACTGACTAGAGCTGCTGTCAAGGCCTGGCTATCAGCAAGCAGCCCCACTTTCCTCAACTAAAAGGTGGTAGCAGGCCACAGAATGGAGGGTTGCTGCAGGTCACAAGATAAGGGCTTCATTTGGAGAAGAGGACCTGGCTGTGGCTACAGCACCTACTACATCCACAGGGAAAACATGGGACATTCTACAGTCAGTCAGACCCTGTCCCCCTCTTTGGGTATTTAGCACGCCATATTTGGTCAGGCCAGAACACCTGGCAGTACTTCCTACAGCTAGCTAGGGAGAACTTAGCCAATATAAGACTACTCTGTTTCACTGGACTCAGGCAAAGCCTTCAGATGGACCACTGTTCTTGGAGCTAGCCTGCAGTTCAGACTTATCCCCTTCTTCCCCCCCAACCCAGAACAATCCGCACCTCAGGAGCTGATTGTACTTAGCCAGACGCTCAGATCTGCAAGGGGCTCCAGTCTTGATCTGGAAGGAGACAGGCAGACAGACAGACATCAGGAAATTAGTTACCTTAAGGCTAAAACTGATGCACTCAAGAGCTGAAGGAGTGAAGACAAATGCCACATATATGGTAGGATGCAAGGACAATCATGTCCTATTAATAATACATTGAGTTAAGCATGCCTCAAGTTGAGCATGGTGGAAGGACAAGAAAGTGATGGATATGATTTCAGCCTGAAGGCATTGGCTAACCCATTGGTTCTCAAACTGGGGGTCATGACTTGGTTATCTGGGGGCTGAGAGCCATGAGTCCTGATCCTGGCCAGGCGTGGGGCTGAGAGCCTCCAACAGAGAAACATGGAGGGAGAGGAGTGGAGTGTGATGCAGATATTGCTCCCTCCAACGCTCTCCTGCACCCCTAGAGGACTGGGGCAAGGCCAGGGCTCCCTGCAGCCAGGTCACTTTCCCCACCTGGGTTGTGCTGTGAGGCAAACATCAGGAGCTGCTGCTCTGCCCCCCCCCCCCCCCAACATAGCCCAGGGAAGGGAAGAGAGCTGGCTGCAGGGAGCCCTGGTACTATACTTCCCTCCCTCTGCCTCCACCTCCCCACGAGAGCAGAGAGGAACAGCACTGGAGGGGGGAACAATACCACCAGCTGCTCCATGCATGGTGTCCCAAGGAAGGGGGTGGGAGCCCATCAGGGCCAGGAGGTTGCACTAGGACGCCTGGCCTGTGAAAGGAGTCACCAATACAAAGTTTGGGAGCTGCTGGGCTAACCCAGACCTGAAGCAAGGTGCGTGGGAGCTGGATTCCAGCAGTGAAGAGTGCACTCATTTTGCTGCTGGGAACGACAGTAGCAGGAAATCCTGCCATACCCACATGGATTGAGCTGAAAGCCTCCTTTTATTTTACTAGTGGCCCAACAAGGAAACAGTAGCTCAGCTCGAGGTGAAATAGCAGCAGCGCCTGTGTATTTTACTACAGACTAGCTGACCTCCTACATAGCAACAGAGCACAAGTCTTCAAAGCGTGGGGCACGACTCACAAGGAAACATTGAGGAACACTGCAGGGGTGCAGGAGGACATGCTGCCCCCTGACTGTGGCAGCAGATAGGACTAGAGGGGGGCCAGGGTAAAAAAATTTAGGGGACCAATACAATAGAGGGAAATCTTTGTGCCTCAGAGGTCATTAGGAGGCTGTTTCTTGCTTCAGAACAGCTTCTGTGCTACGGAAGAAGGAAGCCAGGTGACCCGAGGAGACCATTCCATGGTTAGATACTGACCTGTCCAGTGCAGAGACCAACAACCAGGTCAGCAATGAAGGTATCTTCAGTCTCTCCAGAACGGTGACTCACCATCACACCCCAGCCATTGGATTGGGCAAGCTTGCAGCTAACGCAAGAGAAATCGGAGTAAAATTCTGCACTATCCCATACAAAGCCCAGTAGCAGCTCCAGTACAAAGGGTGCCAAAGTATTGCTAATTACTGCACCATCCAGCCTCAGCTTTAGTCAGTTAATGTGGATATTGGCATTAACCACCCAGTCATTCAAAGAGGTGATACTGTGATCCAGCCCATCACTGAACAGGGACGCATGGCTAGTAATGTTCTACCTAAGATGTTTCAGGCAATGCATTTAATACTCTTCCATCCGCAGCCAGAAGACAGTTTTCAATTAGTGTATAATTCAGGCAGGGCTGATTAACTCTCCTGTGGACCTGGGGCTATTGGATTTTGTGGGGACCTTGGCTGCTGCCCAGGTGGGACAGATGTTCAGCTTAGGGCTGGAGTGGGTTGGTGTGCACTGATACGACAGGCTGGGCTGGCAGCTACTCCAGCAGTGGTGGCACAGCCTGCAAGCAAGTAGAGCCAGCACTATGCAGGTTGGTGGAGCTCCAGGGGCTGGGGCAGACTGGCCAGCCCAGGGGACAGGGCAGCATGATATGGGCTGGCCAGGCAGCTCTCAGGCAGGAGATGCTCCAGAGCTGGATTTATTTTTTGCAGAACCCCGTTAGGGACCGCAGCCCAAGGCCTCAGGCTAAAGCCTCTGCATTAATCCAGCCCTGAATTCAGGTGACATTTGCAGAGCAAGTATCTAATCACACTTTTGATGTTGTGAAGCTGGTCTGGGTCTGTATCTGTAAAGTGACTCACGCCTGCAGGGACTCTGTAACAGAGCCAATCTGGTTCACTTTGAGCAACAGGCAGTTGCAGGATTTCTCCTCCACGGCTTTAGCAATACGCTTAGGGTTGGTCACTGTCAGGTCATCACCCACCACCTGAACACCCACACTAGCAGTGAACTTCTTCCAAGCTGACCAGTCATCTTGGTCAAAGGGGTCTTCAATGGACACCACTGAGAAGGGAAGTAGAAGGTGCATCTTAGTTAACAGCTTCAGCATCCAGAAGGAGTTCAACTGTGGTATTTGAAATACCATTTAACAGAGTCCAGAGATCTCAAAGGCAAAGCTACTTGCAGCTAGGTAATGTTTAGGCTTATGACACACACATCCACTAATGCACCTTACTCCTCCCTGCTCAGCCCTTTGCATTAGCAGCTTTGAAACTGCATCCGTTACGGACCAAACTGAATCAAACCCAAAGCACAGGATTAAAGGCTATTTTATGACCTATTTAGCCTTCACCCAACCTCACTCAGTTACTGCAGTTCTACTCCTATCTGTTCTCTTGCAGTGTATAAAGGCATAGTGTTGTGGGCGAAAAGAGGGGAGATCTGCCAGCACATTATCTGTTACTGGCTGCCTGTTAACGGAGCAACATGTACCACTCACATGGGTAGCTCTTGACAAAGCCCTTATAGAGATCAGCCAGCTGGTCAGGAGTGATGTATCTGCTTGGGTCATCAGGAGACTTGAAGTCCAGGTCATACTTTCCATCACGATAGAACTCGGAGGCAGCCACATCCATCCCAATGACCACTTTGTCAGAGTAGCCAGCCTTGCTGATAGCGGTCTTCAGTAACTCCAGAGCTAGAAGGTTAGGCAACAGGTTACAAGGAATTCTTGGGCAATACGTCAGTAGCAAACACATACTATAGGCCTCAAGACGATGCACAGGGCTTGGGCAAGTCACTTATCTCTCCCCATCTGTAAAATGAGATTATTTTTACCAACCGTTGAAAGGTGATACGAGGTCTTATTGCCCAATGTCTGTACAGCTCAGCACCTGACAATCCTAGAGCATCTTACCACTTCATTTATCATTCTATCACCCCTGTGAGGCTCATATGGGGTATTTATCTAGGTCTTCACCCACCACTGACATACAGTCACCTCTGAGTTGGAGTGCAGCAACTCAGAACAATAGTGAATAGCTAAGGACAGGAATTTCCAATTTCAACCGTAGTGGAAACTTAGCTGGGCACAAAATAATGACTTCGCCAGCCTGGATATTGTCCAGCTAAGTGCTTGCAGAATTACTGTAGGAGCTGGTAAGGAAACAGGCCCAGAGAAGCCTTAACAGCAGCCAGCATAGTAAATTTAGCCTCATGATGAGTGGAGCACAAGAGGGCTATTTCCCAAGCGATCTGTCACGGCTCCCGTTACACACATTCCCCTCCGTAATAAGAGGCGATTTCTGACAGGAGGAGGAATGGCTGCTGAATCCTCTAGAACACGATACCATTTGGCTGCCTGAAGAGCAAAGTGCTGAGTGATCACCATGCAACAGAAATATGACCCCCATGACCTCTCTATTTAGAGCCAAACAGCATCTGGATATGGCAGACTACAGAGTAACAAAAAGAACGTGGGTGATGTTAAAATAGGGCAAGCTGCAAAAGAGCAGCAGACTGTAGTAACAAGTCCCTGGAACTCCCAGGCCTCAAAAGGTGAGTTAATTGTTTTATGCACCAACGCACTGCCCCCAAGGCATCATGAAGGGGAAGAGAACACCTGTAGAATCAGAGACTAGTGTTTGCCCAAATACCTCCACCGTCGCTGAAGGGACTGCTACGTAGACAGTCAGCTAACCACTACAGTGCATAACAGTGAAAACCGTCAGTTACATTCAAAATGCCAACAGCTTTCTGGGGATGCAAAGTATTTACTACCCTAATGGCTTAGCAGCTGCTCCCCCATCCAACCACCTAGCCGACAGCAGATACTGCATGTCTGCCCCTGGGTGAATGCGTTTTCCATGTTGCTGTAAAGCAAGGCTGACCCCCACCCCCCCCCTTTCACTGAGGCTTGCGTTGCTTCAGAGACTGAGGCACTGGAAGAGAGGTCACCTTTGTTCTGCTTCCCGAGCACCTTTTATTGGTCACTGACTATTAGAGTACACACTGTCCCTTTCCCTGGAGCATTAGATACCCCAGTGAAGTCTCCGCACTTTTTTTTTTTTTTTTTTTTTTAAACTTCTGAATAAGCGGCTTTAGGTACAAGCACTAGAATACTTTACCAGACCCCAAATGCCACATACCTAACTGCGACAGAGGCGTCCACCACACAGCAGAGAGAGGAAATGAACTAGTGAAAAGTCACTGAAGTTTGTAGAACAATTAAATCATTTGTTAATCCATGAGATAATGGAATGGAGCCACTAGTCCCAACCTACACATGGCCATTTTGTTTCCCCCGTTGGGAATTTGGCCTACTGGAATTGGCAGTGCGGGCATCCAATAAATCAGCTTTACACTGGCAAGCTCTAAGAGGCTGGGCTGGCCCCACCAGAGTGAATGAAAGGGGATGCATGAATACTTCAGTGACTATATTAAGAGTGAACAAAAAGGAAAAGATCCCCCCTCGAAAGGTCAGCAAAGCTGTCAGACCCATAGTCGGAGGTTATTTGGAGCCCATGCTCCTGAGCCTGTTACACAGCCTTGCACACAAGTGGTGGCCAAGATCTAGTTTCTTGACCCATCTCTGCTTGTACCTTCTTTATTCTCCAGGATGTTAGGTGCAAAGCCACCCTCGTCACCCACATTGGTTGCATCCTTTCCGTACTTCTCCTTGATGACATTCTTCAAGTTGTGGTAGACCTCGGCACCAATACGCATGGCTTCCTTGAAGCTCTCGGCCCCCACTGGGAGGATCATGAACTCCTGCATGGCCAGCTTGTTACCAGCATGGGATCCACCATTGATCACATTGAAAGCCTTGGCACAAGAGAACAGAAGCAGAGTTAGCTTCTCTGCTTCCCCCGCCATCATTAGCCATGATCAGTACAATGTAACGAAGCAGTGCAATGAGATAAGCCCATTTCCCTTTCCACAGGACAGCAGGCAGTCCAAAAATACCTGTTCTTAGAGTCGTACCCCAGACCTGCGCAAGCCAGTGGAAACGTACCTAATGAGTCACAGGGGCAGGATCAAACCTTTCATAGCTCTGATGCCCAGGGCCATCCCTTGGGGGGGGGGGAAGAGGGGGGCCCTAGGCCAACTGGTCACTCTGGAAACAGAATGTTTTCCCGTTCTGCACGAAAGCCTTGCATGCACCTCCTAAATAAGGAGCCATGGGAGAGTTATATCTTAACTCGTGTCCCTGGAGTTTACAGTATGTCAGACACAGGTTGGTTTATTTAGTCTGTGCTTTAAGCCAAGCATTGCAATCCAGAAGGGTTCCAGGAGGAGACCCTCAGATTCCTCAGGCCAAGAGATGGGCTCATCTCTCAAGTCAGAATACCACGCTAATGTATCTTGCGCAGTCAATCTTCCAAGGATCGGTAATGAAATTTTTCAAGCATGCACGTGAGTTAGGCACCAAAGGCCTGTGAAAGTCAATGAGATGCGTGTTCCTAAATTACTTAGGAAAACGCCACCTGGACAAATCAAGTCTCCAAAATGTCATACTTGGGAAACTTACAGGAACTGGCAGAATGACTTCTGGGTTTCCCGCAAGATCAGCAATGTGACGATACAGGGGGACACCCTTCTCAGCCGCACCAGCCTTGCACACAGCCAGAGACACACCCAGAATGGCATTAGCCCCAAACTTGGCTGAAACAAAAGGGAACAGTGATGTGGTTGGTTTACACAGACAACACCAATCCTCCTGAAAAAGCAGCATCTCAGCAGTGCTATTGTAATTATGGCTTTTAAATGTACAAGCCACAAGTAAGCTTACAGCAACTCCCCGTTCCTCCACTCCCATCCCAGCGCAACATAAAGTTCAGAGTAGCTCACAACAGTTTAGACATGTAGAACTGTCACAAAAGCCTCTATGGCCACATACATAGCCAGAACGCATCATAGTTCGGTACACAGTACCTATCAACAGCAGAAGTTATATGTGGAGGGGACGCCTAATTTCATAACAGCTACCCCTTTACTCAATTAAAGATGGCCGTTGACTACTTCAAGCACTATGCCTGTAGAATTAATCATGGACAGAGTGCACTTCTCCCATTCAGCCCCCAAACAACTTCACAATGTAATCAGTGCATGTTGTGCAAAAGCCACTTACACTTGTTTTCTGATCCATCCATCTCCAGCATCAGTTTGTCAATCTTCTCTTGCTCCACCACATTGATGTTCTGCCAAGAGAAGAGTGAAACCCCAAGAAATAAAGCCCTGCTGTACAGTTCAAAGCAATCCACCCTTCTTCAGAGTCACCTGTCAGCCACCTACCTGTGTATTGCTCCCCAAATTTCAGCTTCAGGAACTGTCTCTAACTTGAGATAGAAGACACCTAGTGTCTGTGTCTTGTAGACATGAAGATTTGCATGAGTGTAACTAAGAAGAAGCTGAGCAAGGAGGCTAGATATACATTATGATTGTATGTGAATTTCCATTTCTAGCTAGCTATATAGAAGATCTTGGAGCTGAGTGGATACACTGAAAGAGGTAGCAAGTGAGAAACTCAAGCCCTAGTGAGTTCCAACTGTCTTACTCCTTCCAAATGCTGATCAACACACCTCATTTGAAGGAAACTGCCCTGGCCTCAATCCTGGCCTGGCAGAGGGGCAAATAATGAAGGTTTATACTTCTCCTTGAGACTGCACAGAGGTCAGGTGATCCTAGCTCAGTGAGATCTATACACCCATTCAGAGACTATGGACTCCAGACCAGCTTTGATACAGATTCCCAGTGAGACTGAAGCTGCATATGAACCCCAAACCCTAGATTATTTCTTAAAAAAAGAAAAAACAGCTATAAGAAATGAAGTGCCATTATGTTCTCTTTCTGAATACTGGACACTCAGAATAAGTGTGCATTGAATTGACCATTTAAACAGCTGCATACAGCAACACATACAATGTTACCACAGACTAAATCCCAGCAGATGACTAGAACAAGTGATGCTATTCTGGCTAATTTAGGATTATATTTGCAGTCATTAATGGAAGCCATTACTGGCTTCAGAAAGGAGCCGTTTTAGAGATTTATTCTCATGCATATCACACAGGCCAGCTACACATCAGGAGATTCTCCACCTCCTAAATTTATAAAGAGGGACTGCAAGTAACAGTTAGGAAATGTTATATTTGCATTAATTGAGGTTAAATAATGAATGCTCCTACCTTGCTAATCAGTGCAGGTGCAATTGTTTTATTGACGTGCCCAACAGCTTTTGAGACACCTGGAAGAACAACCAAATCAATCACTGACTTCAACACACAAGGGCAAAGCAGGCATTAGGAGATGATCACTTGACAAAAATCTAATCCCAATCATCTGTCATTCAACCTCCCCCCCAGCCAAACCTTAACTTTCACTGCCAAGTTCTTTCAGAAGGTGATCTCAGGGGAGTGGCAAGTTACATCATGGATATAGCCATCATCTAGAAATGCCTGCTGGAAGGTTAGTTTGCAAGACCATGCACTGGAGGAGTCTGTCCAAGTGACAGGTTGCAAAGGAAGCACACAACCATTACCTGAGTACACAATGCTGGAGCCAGGAACTCGTTAACATATTTAACAGCTCTGGATACACCTGACAGAAGTGAAATGGACAAGAGTAAAGGAAGAGATGAAGGCCCACAGGAGAGCACGAAGCAGACTGTGCAGGTGAAGAGGAAAGAGGTCACAAGAGTGCAGAGAAAGCGTTGCAGTAG
This sequence comes from Pelusios castaneus, assembly GCA_007922175.1. Classification (NCBI taxonomy): domain Eukaryota; kingdom Metazoa; phylum Chordata; order Testudines; family Pelomedusidae; genus Pelusios; species Pelusios castaneus. The sequence goes on along the minus strand of ML686140.1, from coordinate 137,502 downwards.
TCTCAAAAATTAGCAAAATTCCCCGTATTAAGAACAGAAGGAAGAGGGTTCCCAAGATAGCACAAGCTGACATCTCCTGCCAATCAAGGTAGATTTCACCCAGTAATGTCTCTTAAATTGAATTCAGCCCTGTATTTGCAACCGTTCAGGTTCCTATTGGCTGAACATACCCTGCATCTGGGCCACTAACAGGAACTGGAAGGAACGTGGTAACTTCTAGATAAAAAGGCCATCAGGGGACACAAAACGAAGAGCTGCTCTTATAAGTGCCAGAAGAAGCGAGGGTTTAAATAGAGGTTGAGACAACTGGGTATTTAATGTCTACAACCATGCCATGTGTGACTATTACAGCTTCATCATAATCCAGGTATAGCCGAGGCAGAACCACTTTGCTTTTACATCAGAGTCCTCTTAACTGAGATAGTTGTTAGCAGCAGCAAACAGAACATCAGAATCTAGGCGCAGGTATTAAAGCTTCATCTTTTGCTGAAACAGCTGGTGCTGATACAAAATGCTGCGGGTCAGCCAACATTTTCCTGGGATGATTAAAAAAGGGATCTAGAGGAAAAAATGGGGGATCTGAATCCAACTCCACACTAATTCTGTACGTTACATTGAACATCCCAGCTGCTCAACCTGCAGCTGAACACTCCACTGGGTCTATTGTGCCTGTCAAGCACACAATAGGCCAACCCACTTTCAAATCCAGACAGGTTCTGCTTCTTTCCTCCAGCAGCCAAAACCATAGTAGTTAGCCAACCAACCAACCAACCAACCAACCACCTGTCTAGTAACACTGATAGTCTTCTCAAGAGATGATCTGAATAGCAAGCGCTTCAAAAGACTCCTTTGTTCAGAACACATGGAGCAGGTGAGGGTAAAAAGCTGCTAAGGCAAGCAAAGGCTGATTAAATCTGCATTATTAAACAGCCTCTGACGACTTCTAGAAGGCTTTCCAAAGCAATCTGTTTGGAAATATTTTCTACTTTCCACTCCTCTTTGTTCTTTATTAGGTATTGTTGAGCTTGTTGGCTCCTGCTGCTTATTCCCTACCTGATGCAAATCTGCTATCAGACCTATTGGGTGCTGAAGATACTCTATTTTGTCAAGCAGAGGGTTTTGACTCCAGATGCAGCAGCAGCAGCTAAATCCTTGAAATCCTATTCACACAAGGAAACACCTAGTTTCACAGTGGTAATGCATGGATGTACTTTTGCAGATGCAAAGATCATAGTTTAAAAAGGTAACACTGCTTTCTCTGCAAACTGAGTTTGATCTACCCTCAACATGTCACTGCAGGCCACAATCAGACAGCAGCTGCAGGCAGGCAGGCTCACGTGTAAGCTCCTCTGAGCTCAGCTCAGGATTGCTCTACCAGATGCTCTTTATTGTAGATTCCATATATCATCCTAATAGGTTTCCCCCCTAAGCCTGGCATCACATCATACCAATTGCTACCAAATGGTTCAGGGAAGAGCATGCTTCTAGTACTCACCCAACTAGCAATCTCCATGAAGGCATCTTATGATTAGCCAACAAATAAGGATAATGACCTTTTGGGAGTGGGTGGTTTAGATGTCCATTAGCCAGAATACATTACTATCTGGCACAGAATGAGTGCCCTGAGGTGTCAACATGCAGTACAGCAGAGGAGTGAAGTAATGTAATAGCCTACTGCACATATAGTACTAGAGAGCTATGAACAGCTAACAAACATGACTGTGCTATATACTCAAGCAAATGCAAGCATCTCTGGCTCTTATTATAGCTTAATTTTCTGAGGAAGTAGCATCCACTGCACCTATTGTTTTCAAGAGCTGCTGTGGGTACACTGTACTTCAGAGAACAGTACTGGAGCACTTCTGTGCAATGAGTCACCTGACTTGCTGTTAAGGGATTGCAAGTTAGCCACTAACAATGAAGCATGTGCTAAGGGAAAGGGGACAGGATGGAGATTAGACACGACAGTGTATTTACTACAGAACACAGCCGCTTCTTCTGCAGAACAGAAGAGGCTGGACACTGGAAAGGATAGAGTGGATTTACCTTTTCCCAGGAAGCGAGTCTTGTCATTGTCACGAAGTTCCAGAGCCTCATAGATTCCAGTGGAGGCACCACTAGGTACAGCAGCTCTGAACATACCTGAGTTAACAGGAGAGAACAATTTTAGAACAGTAAGACCCAGGGCCGATCTGCATGTACTTTATCCCCTCCCAAACTTTTTCTACAAAAGCACAGGGCATATTGCTCTCTCCACTTTATTAGATCTCTCTGCTAGATCAGAGTCCTTCAGTTCAGCACCCCAATTTACTGGCTGAAGCCAAAGGTTAGCATGTGCCCTGAAGATGTGCCAAGCTGTGGCTCAATTGGGGGATGGAAGATGAAAGATGAGTGAAGGACATTCTAGGGAGGACAGTCCACAGAGCTGCCATCTGGTAGTTTGAGGGGAGAATCCCTCAGGGTTGGCACAAAAGCAGAGAGGTAACGCTCTTCAAGCCAAAGACATTACCCTGTAAAAACAGAATATTGAGCACACCAAAGTTCATGCAGTCTTTGGATGACCCTTCTAGTCTTCATCCCGCAATCAGAAGAAGCCTGGTTTAGCATCTCATTAAGAGAAAGCACTCATCTTTCCAGGCACAGAGGTGAGCTGTTTGGTGAATGTACTGCAGCTATTGTGATTGCTCATTCCACCAAGCCATGCTGGAATGGGTTTGTACAATGGACGTGTCTGATCTCATAAGATACGGAGCAGTAAGTAACAAAGAGCCAGTGAGGAAGTAGCGGAGGGAGAAGGCTTTGCAACAAACAAAACAGAAAAAGGATGTTATACATACAACCGCAATTACAGCTAAGCAGCTGTCTGGTCATGTCTGTGTCCACATTAAACAGATACACAAAGTTACAGCAAAGAGAAGGGTGCTGGCACATGTCATTAGGCATGACGTGCAGCAAGGGACTTGAAAGAGAGCTAACTGCAGTGGAAGAAATGATAGCCACTACTTCCTGTAATTAAGCAGAGCACTTCTAGGGGGAAAAGCAAGCACGTACAAGCACAGAGCTAAGTTTCCCAGAGCCCAATTTTGTAGGAGTTGTGAGAGCAGAGGAGCTAGCAAGGGACATCATCAGTAGCTGTTAAAATGGGGAACTAATGCCCCACTAACACCGGGATTTTGCTCTGATTAAACCACCAGCAAGGCGTATCCTACTTTCAAGCAGAAAGCCCCAGTGATGCCAATGCTAGAGGGCTGCCTTCCTTAAGCACCAGTTCCACTACTGCCATATGCATCCAGCTTCAAGTCTTCACTGTACCCAAGACCAAAAATGAAGCTGCCAATGACAGATGAATTCACTTGAGTTCATTTAATGGATTTTTTTTCCCTTCCAAACTTTGTTCTATAGTGCAGAGATTCTCATGTGAGTTCTAGAAATGGATAGCAACAGGTTTGAGAGAGACTAGGGTAAACTGAAATCTAACAGTGTATTTTCATTTTGTGCTTTACATTCTCATTGTCATCCAATGTATGGGAAGTTGCAGCAACTGAGCAAGTTTACGTCTAGTTTTTCATTCCGAAGAGGGGAGTGTACTGTAACAGACACGTAAGAACTACTAGTTTTTCCCAGACTTGTTGGGCAGCTATTTGGACAGCGTTACTATTGGACACAACTGCCAGATCTAACACTAAAGCCCAATCACAGCTGGACTATTACTACATCTTGTCCTTCTTAGTTTACTTTCCTATGCTCTTAGTCATCTGTGGTTGGAAAGCCATACACAAGAAAGGAAGGGTCCCTGCTCTGTTCACATCATGGCCATGAGAATGTTTAGAGGAAACTGCTCACTGTTCACATTCAGGTTAATTACACCACTGAATCCATACAACTAGAATAGGGTAAAGGTCTTACTCATAGCTTCAATCACCGCAGCTTAATGCACGTGGAACAGAATTAGGTGAGGGGAAAATAGAGTTTGGTTTTCACTTTCGTATCAGGATGAGCTCAGGAGAAGTTCAGATTCTGAGACTCATTCACCAGACATTTGTTTCTTAGGCTACGAGGTTACTGGCTGTGTGACTGAAGTAGTGCTCTCCACCACGCATCAACAATGTCTCAGTGAGGCACTCCACAGGAACTCCTACAGTTACAGGTGCTCATGTCAAATGCGTGGTTACAGGATAATGCAGAAGTGA
>ML686140.1:78759-133302 GCA_007922175.1 Pelusios castaneus | reverse complement strand
GAGGAAATGTACATGACAGGTCATGTAAAGCTTTTATGGTTCTCCCATGCATCAATGTAGCTCAAATGCAAGACTTTCTGGTCCTAATCTAGGGACTAAAGTTCCTCCACGGATCTACATTCGGGATGAATTTGTCTCCTATTATTTATGAAGTCCAACTCAAGTTGCTCACTATTTGTAAAGTGATTTGCTGTTTTGATCACACCAATATATCAGGTTCCTAACCTACATCACCAAGACCGATAGTTGAAGATATTGGACTTCACCTGGCTGGGAAATACTGGACTGAAATGTGTTCCCCTCTTTTACAAGATGGCAATCCTCCAGATTTCACCTTCTCCCATTTAATTTGGAAGCTTTAGGAAACAAATATACAATGCTTTAAAGCACCACTTTCTACAGAAGTTTTGGCTGCTATCTAGTTTGTTTGCATCCCTGTCCTCTAAATATCCTCCCATAGAAATCAGCTTCAGACTCGTCTCCCCCAGCAAGCAGAAGCCCCATGAAGCATGAAAGGAGAGTTCACCATAGCATGTTTACAACACTGACCTCACGGCCAAGAATAAGAGGTTTGGTACCAATAATCTTCCTACTTCAGACTGATGCAGGAAGTCTATGCTGATAGAACGTGGCAGAAGTAGATGGAATTAAGCTAGAAACAGAGGACTCACCTTTGTTGGTATAAAGGTCGACCTCAACTGTGGGGTTCCCACGTGAGTCAAGGATTTCACGAGCATGGATCTTGAGTATGGACATTTTGGAGGTCTGTCAAGGGGGAAAAAGTTTAAGAAGAAAAAAAAAAAAAAAGATTTAATATTTTGAAAGACCTACATGACACAGTAGCCCTTAGCAGCACTAAAGGTCACATACACAATTCCATCAATATGGCTAGTCTTATTTGTTTTTACATTTCTATTGGCACAAGAGAAAGCCATCACTGAATCTCTTCCCTCTACTAAGGTGCCACTTATGAGACTGAGGGAGCATAACCTTCATTCAGGTTGGGATTTTCCAAGGAGCCCAAGGGAGTTAGATACTCAGTTCCTGTAGGCTCAGTCCTCTTAGACTCCTTAAAGCTGCCAGCCTTAGATAATGATGAAGCAACCTTGACACACAGGATCTAGCTGAAACAATTTATTAAAAGTCTGGTTGAAAGACTTCAGTGCAGGAGCTACTATTTAGTACATGCAAGAGAACAGGGAGCTGAATGTAACCAAACCCTGCAATGGAAAGAGGCAGCCCCATGTGTTAATTAGTTATGCCTCTAGCCAAGGACAAGTTGCTGTATGGCTCGCTTCCTCTGCATTTGATATGAAACATGTTAATGTTGTTATCTCCACCTTTCCATTTGGGGGGAAAAAAAACTGAGATTTCATATTTAGTTTTCTGCATGCACTTCCCTCCCCTTGTTCAAAAAGAGATGAAGAGAAAGGACAGGGGGAAGCAATCCTTTAATCAAGGACCTATTCACTCTTAGTCACACTGCACCTTTACAGTGAAATCTTGAGCAATAGCTCACAAAACAGATCAAGGGTTTATGATTGGTTTTTAATAGATTCCACTTTTCATGACAATTACCAGAGCATACATAATACACTCTGAAATCAGCTTCCATTTCAAGCTTTTTGGGGACCCAATCATTTAGCTAAAAGTCAGTAGCACAGCAGGGCAAACAACAGAGGAAACACCCTTTATATCTATCTCCACCATGTTCCAAGGCGAATATCCAAAAAGGCTATGCTGGCATGCCATGTTGTTGACTATTACAGACTTTACACTGTCTACCATAAAACATACTCTAGCTGAGATGCTAAAATCCCTGCAAAGGGGACCATCATTCATTTTGGGGGAAAAATGTTTTTTCCATATTCAAGGTGAAAGAACACTTAAACTGTCCATTGTTTGTTGTGCTCCCATCACTCCACTGACTGGGGGAGCTGCCAGACTGGCTCTGCTCCCATGAGACACTCTTCTCTGCCCATCTGTTCAATAACAGGCATCATTTACTGCAGTTATAATCATGGCTACTTTAAGACAACTCATGCAAGCACCTGTAGGTCATAGGTTAGCAGTGAGGTTAGTTTCTTTGAAGACAGCAGGGCTTTGTCTCAAATAAAAATAATTGCGTTACATGGAAATTAGAAGACAGTCCAAGATGGGGATACAGAATACTGGAGAGGTCATGAATCTGCCTCAGGTGACAAAAGGCTCATGGGATGCTGCTAAAATGCTGGGATTATGGGTGGATTGATTTTGCCCTCCTTGCTCATAGGAACTACCCCTCACTCCAAAATTGTGCCCTTAATCTCACCCCACTACAAGGTAAGGAAACAGCTTTGTTGAGTCCATTAACTTCAAGGAGTCTCTGGTTCATTTGGCAGTGGGGTAGGAAGCAGAGCACTTGGGGATGAAAATTTTCAAACCTTTTTTTTTTGCTCTATTGTAAGAGCCTTGAACTGAGCCATCAGTTTTCATAGACAGGTTTGCATGAAGAGTCCTGGAGCAGCAGACGGCTGACCTCTAGCCCAACCTTGCAAGCATCCATGTAATTAAATACTCTTCCCCCCACCCACATGTAGTTTCTAGTGCATAGCCCTCCTTGACACTGTTAAGTGGCTAACATGAAATATTGCCCTTCTACAACACAGGAATCCCTCCTTTCTCTTCGAAAGCCACTTCTAATGCAAAGCAGATTCAGCTCTTGCATACACTGTACCTTACTTTCATTTTCAGGGCTGCAGCTTGCTCAGAAAACATATCTCATGCCCTCACTTTTAACAGGATATGCCAGTTTACAGGGAAATCTACTTGCGCCATATAAAAACTTTTTTTACTAAAAAAGGAGACGTGTGTATTACTCCAGGAAATACTCACTAGAAGAGCTTTCAGTGTGCCTGTCTCAGCTGAAGCGATAACAAGGCAATAATATTACTCAAGCATCCGTGTCAAGTGACCTCCCCAGAACTCCTTCCTCTTGCCTAGCAGCTATGCAGTTTGCAGCACTGCAGTATTTCAAACCTGCCCCAAACCAGTTTTATTTTAACCCCTGATGAACCTCTTCAGGCCTATCTTCAAAGAGACATTTTGCAGAGATCGCTGGCAGGAGAACAGCTTCTGTCTACAGGGCATAGTCTAATTCATCATGAATCAAACTGAATCATTTGCTTCCATGAACAGTCTGCTTGGACAACTGTGATTCAATCGATGAGAGAGAAAGGAGAGTAAGCATGAGTGTCACAGCTGTGCTTCAGTCTGCTTGCCTTCATGTTCCACTAGTTACATAAGTGGGGAGATGGCTGTAAAAACAGGAAGCATCTCTCAAGAAGAGAGCATTCCAGAAAGAAGTAAACTCACATTTCCCATGCCAGGCCTCCGAAGCCTCATGACAAAAAACTCACCAGAAATGAGCAAAACCTGTGGAACAGCTGTCTTGTAAGTGATTTTTAAGTTGCATCTCCTCCCCCTACCACCCATCACTCCTTTCTGTTATCCACTCTGCCAGAGCCCACCTCTATTTAAGATAAGAGTGCAACATTGCACCTGAGGTAACCTGGAATTGATGGGGAATGCCAGCTGTAAACTCTCCACCTCATTAGAAGTGCAGTCTGCTGGAAATTGAGGAGTTCCAAATTCTAATTCCACTGACACCAAATCCCTGTCCCTCCTTTCACACAGTATACTGGGACCACGCACTTCCCAGATGGAGACACATGTATCATGCAAGTATCTGGAAGGCTTTAATTTCACAATTTCACTGATTTAGAGAGATTCTTGGGCCAGCTCTTCAAAATTGCTGTTTACTACTTACACAGAGATTAAAAAGAAAACCAGAAAACAGTGCTTCATCTCCACAAGGTATTATGGTAAGATACCTCACTAGAGTTCACCATCTTGCTGTAAAAAGACCCCATTCAGGCAGTGAAGACTTAACCTAAGGGTAACTGACAGCTTTTGCAGATGCACATAAAAAATAGTTCAAGACCACACGATAACCCAACTTGTGGGGGTATATCCATTGCAGAACCTTGCTTGCCCTGCTACTGAAGATGCAATTCTACAGAATTAAAGGGTTTTTACAGAGTTGCCCACTATTTGCAGCAATTCCACTTGGTGCTGGAAAGCACACTTTGCAGTCTTCTAGAGACTCACAGGCGCCTCCAAAATCCACAAAACTTCTCTTGCTCTCTGGATAAGACTGACAACCATCATGCCAATTATGTATACTTTCAGTAAGATTAGGTTCTAGCATATTACTTATACTCTTTACTATTCCAGAAGAGAGGATGGATATGGGTTACTACAGAAAACTTCAACAAGGGCTTTTTAGCAGGGGGTTGGACTAGATGACCTCGTGAGGTCCCTTCCAACCCTATTATTCTATGATTCTAAGGGCACACCAAGATTCTCCCTCCCCCTCCCCCCCATTTCTCATTCGTCCCCATGGTCTAAGTCTGATGCAACTATAAGAATGCTGCTTGGCATCTATTACAGCAGAGAATGTAGGAAGTCAGGAAATGAAACTATGCAGAATGAGTTTTTTAATAAAATGGAGATCAAGGACTGAAATTGCCTCAACCTGTGGTTTTGGAAGTGAAATATCAGTACTTCCCATTCAACTCAAAACCCATAGCCCTGCCCTGTGACTCAGCATGTTAAGTAACGGAAAGAAATCTCTGAAGTCTGGATGATTAAAAAAGCTCTCCTGCACAAAACCAGAGTCAAAAAGGAGATTTTCCACCACTCATTCATTTTCCACAGTCAAATCAAGAGAATGGCAACACCCAGCAAATTTTATGCAGCCACCTTTCTTGCAGTACTGTTCCAAAGATAAAAGCAACATTTAAATTATTTTCACTATTAAGATTCCATAGAAGAACAGCAATATTGGCTCAGACCAGTGGGCCATTTAGGGATGCATTTGGGTCAAGAATGTTGATCTAGAAACAAATTAAATATTTGAGATCTAGAGCTGAAGGACAGCAACTGTTACAAAAGAGGGGAAGGGTCAAGCTACAACACACTACAGTCATTTTGACTGTTAATAATTAAAGCCTGCTGCAAAATACTCATTAGTTGGTACCCCTCATGTTAACAAATTGTTACTGAACCAAGTAACCAGTCCTTTGCATTATGACTCACTTTTCTCAGTAACATGACATCCACTCCTACTAAGAGTATATACGCATCACCAAAAAAGGGAGTAATAGGTAGAGCACATAGATTAGAATATTCCTGTGAGTCATAAGAAACAGACTGAAAAAGGTTATCACTCCCACTGAGCACGTGCTGATGCCGGGTGGCCTGCAAGAGTCCAGCAAAAAATCAGCACGACCCAGGGGCCTACAAGCCTTGTAAATCAATACACAGTCCTGCAATGTAAACCTGAACTGAAGGGGACCTGGTATGTGAAGCATGAAAGCAGTCCAGAATATTGCCGCCATGCCAGCTGCTTAGCCTAATATTTCAGCAGTACTGCCTTTCTTTGGGCTCCACATGGCTTTGAACACTTGCCTGCAGAGAGACCGGCTGTTAGTAAAATCCACAAAACGAAGTAAAGGGTTTGGGGGGAGGGGTTGGAGGGTGAAAGCACAGCAAGTGGAAGGTGCAAAGAGCAAGACAGAGGTGGAAGCTCTCTTACTTGGGGAATATTTCTCCCTAAGCAGGCTGGTTTCACTGATCACAGCAAGCGGCTTATCAGAGGAGAGAAGGGTGGGAAACAGACCCCAAATCTGATTCCTTTGGGGACTGGCCTCATGGGGGTAAGGGGTTTAACGTGTACAAATGTCTCAACCCTGCAGACCACTTTAAGCAACACAGCCTAGTAGTCACCAAGGAAGCCAGGGGCTCAGGTACAGTCTGCGGCGTGTGGAGCAGTAACACCCAGGAGCGAGGGTCAAGGTGGAAAGAGAGAACCGACAATTTCTGCTCCCTCCCCCATCCCTTACAAGGCTGAGCCCGATATGAGAGAACCCTCAGGCGGCCGCCGCTGGGCCCAGTGCCCTGACAGCAGCCACCATCAGAGCAGCCCGTCCTTTTGCAGGTGCCCACAGTTGCAAGCCACGGCCCGGCACGAGCCAGGTTGCGAGGAGGCTGCGCCGCAGGAGAAAGCAGCAGCAGCAGCAGCGTCGCGGCCTGTAAGGCCGGGCACGGGGCAAGCCTTTGCAATGGGTCCGACGGCGGGAAATCACACACGCCCGCAGCCTTTCACAGGTGGTGCAGGCCGTGCATCCTTCCTCATGCACCCTGGATTTGCATTGGCTCTCCCCACGCACCCCGACTCTGCATTGGCTCCCCCCACGCACCCTGGCTTTGCACAGTCATCCCTCCCTCCCCAACCAGGGGAGACTCCGCTCCACTCGCCCTGCTGCAAAGGCCGCCCTCCCCGTTCCGGGCACCACAGCAGGCAGGCGGCTCACGCGGGCGCCTGGAGTCCCAGCGAGAGAGACCAGCCAGCTTACCCGAGGCGCAGCAGACTGCAGTAGCGTTAGCGGAGGAAGACAAAATCACGCAAGCTTACTCGAGGAGACTGAGAAAGAAGCTCCCAGCTCGCGCAGGGCTATAGTCCACCCCATGCAAATTAGGAGCAGCCAGCCGGGTCCCCCATTGGCTGGTCCTGCCCATCGCCCGTCTCTGATTGGCCGCGCAGGGCTCGCGCCGGGCCCAGCTCTGTGCGGCGTGCGCTACGTGCCGGCTTTGCCCCCTGATGAAGCGCGGCGGGCGGGGCTTTTAGTCATGGAAAATCCCATTGCTCGACTGCGGGGTGCAACTCCCCTCCCCGATCTCGCCGTAAGCAGTGGTGACGCTAGGTGGCGCCGTTGCCTGGCGCTCACCACTCTCGTCCAGCAGCCCAGTCCGTCTTTTCCGTCTCACCCCAATAATATCATGCAGCTCATATAGCATGGCGCTATAGTGCGCGGTTTGTGGAACTAATAGCAATTAGTAAATAGTATTCAAAATATTCCTGCCTCCCCATCCCCATTGGCTAGCAGCGCTATCGATCAAATCCACAATGCAACCTAGCCACGGGTTTAGCACAAACACATCAGGGCTACAGTTCAGAGGGGAGGATTCAGAGAATGTACAATGAGTTAGGCCAGTTTGCAAGACTGTTTTTTGAGACGCACATTATTATCCACTCAGAAAACTATAGACTCCGCTTTCAGCAAAGCCAAAATAGTTATCCTGTACTGGAACAGTGCAGTTCAGCAGGGGAACCATTAAGTACAATTGCAATGATTTTGACAGGGCTAGGTTAGATTTTGAAAAATATTATTTTCCATTTATGAAACTAAAGTCAGCTTTGGTAATACAATCTATTCGAGCTAAACCAAAGTACCAAGTCCTGAGGAAGAGTAGCTAAGGATAAAGTAATTCACATGGTTTCCAGTAAGTTCTTAGCAACAATTTCCATCCTTCATCCCTGTATTTTATCCTGTCCAAGCTCTAGGAAAGCCAAAGGAACAGCCGCATACAAAAAGTTGGGGGAAAAGAAGATAGGCAGAAGAATCCATGAAACCAGCAGTAGCATTAATGGGGGATAGCAAGAGAACTGCCAAAAATTTTCATGTCTTTCTGTTTGTGCTTGTTTCAGAAGGACTGAGTATTGCACAAGTGTAGCTAGAGATTATGCCAGTGGTACAACCTGTTTAAACATTGTGGCCCACCAGGGCTGGCCGAACCATATAGGTGAACTAGGAGGTTGCGTAGGGCTCAGGCTTTAAGGGGCGCCAAATTAGACAAAAGTGAACTTTTTTCGCTATTTAAAAAAATATATTAATACGTTCTCTCTTATAACAAGGGGGGGGCACCAAAATCATAGTTCGCCTAGGGCACCAAAAAACCTTGAGTTGGCCCTGTGGCCCACATACAGCTCCATGTTTTATGTGGATGTGTGTTGGCTGCCCAGAATAATGCACACAATATATATACTAAGTATCTGAATGGCCCTAAGGATGTCACATGGGCCACAAAGTGTTGACTGGGCTGCAAGCAAACAGGATTATGCTAACCAGAGAGAGCTATTCACAGGAAGGATGTTTTTACTTTATTAACGTTTTAGAAACTTAGAGCCTTCTAGAAAGGCCAAAGGATCAGAGATTGGAAAGTATAGCTAACTCATACATTTGCAACAAGATTTCTGTGGCTGGAAAGCAGTGATGAATTTGACGGGATGAGGAAGGGGAATTTTCCCGTTTCTGGAAGGTTTCGCCTCTCATCCCTTCTTGTAGTTTCAGCTAAACCACACCTCTGGGGATGGCTTGCAGCCTTGGCTCATAAAGAGAGATTTGAAAAGCAATTTTTAAATAGAAAATGCACTAGAACATTAAGTTACATAGCCCCTATTGCTATGGCAACCAAATGCTGTTATACCAAATATTTTTTAAAATACCAATAATACAAAGCTAACCTCTGGAGGCAGCACAGAAACTGTCACCATGCTCTAATTAATCCCGCACCCCCACCCCCTCCCAATCTCTGGAAAAGGATGTACAGTTTATATAACCTTTTTATAGATATCTGGTGGAGCAATTTCTTGTTAGCAACCTAAGTCCCAATCCTGCAAGCTCTTATGGACATAAACTCATTGGTACTACTCATGTGCCTAAGTGTCTGCAGGATCAAAGCCACCGGTGTTAACAACAGGAGTTTTGGGTGCCTCCCTGCAGGATCCATGCCAAGGGGAGTTTTTCATTCTGTGGCAAAATTCTCACAAAAGGGACTCAGACTTAGCATTACAATGCCTAAGACTGAGGTGCCTTGTTGCCAAATGGAACCCACATCTGTGAGTTGGGGCTTAGGCCCATACAATGCATGGAGAGAGTTAGCTAGTCAGTTAAGAATGGGATTCACAAAACTTAGCACGTCAAGTGGAGGCCCTCCTAAACTGGCCAACAGCAAGTACTGAGGAGGGTTGTCCTATGTTTTCCCACTCAATGGTCTATATACATATAGACGGTGCAGCAATGTGAGACGTACAAAATTGTTGCTACTTTGACCGGGATGTCAGTAATGCAATGCCCAGTGGCCAGTCGATGATGACATTGGTATGTTATTGAATGTGCACAAAACATTGCATACACCAACACTTAGCAGGAGTTGTTGTCTTGCTCCCTCTCCTATGTCCAGTCCTATTGCACATCCAGCTTCCACAGATTAGAAAAGCTGCCCAGACATCTCACTTTCTTAACCACATCAATGCAAACACAAGGATCCCATTGCACAATGACCTGCAGAACCTGCTAAAGACAAGATTAAAATCCCACAATCCTCTATGTAGACTTGTAGAGTGACCAGATAACAAATATAAAAAATTCAGAACAGAAGATAGTGTGGGGTAATAGGATCCTATATAAGAAAAAGTGCAAAATATTGGGACTGTCCCTATAAAATCAGGACATCTGATCACCCTACCTTTATGGAACCATATTAAGATGCTTACACTCAACTTCAGTGTTGAGGCTTACCGGAGAACCACATGGAACTTTAGGCACTAGAGTTAGATAGCATCGGTGCAGAGGTTTTGAAGATCTACATTTTGGTTTCAGATGTCTAATGAGGCTGTGCTCCAAAGGCCATTAAAGTCCCTTGCAGAATTTCCTTTGTTTTTAATTGACTCAGGATCAGGACCCAAGTGGTCTATATGTGAGAAAAAGGCCATGGATTTGTCCGTCTCTCTCTCTCTTTGTGAGAGAGAGAGAGAGAGAGAGAGAGAGAGAGAGAGAGAGAATCCAAACTAGGGCCCTGATCCTGCAAAGCTTTATGCATGTATGTAACTTTACTTAGGTGAGCAGTCCCACTGAAATCATGGGAAGGGTCACCTGAGTAAAGTTACATACATGCGTAAGCTTTTGCAAGATGGAGGCCAAAAGCAATACATAAAATAGGGATCATGAGTACAGTGCACACAAAGCAAAAATACATTAATACATAAACTTATCAAAGGCACCAAGAAATTGTACAGGAAACAAATGTCAAAGCAATTAAATTAAGATTTGGAACAGCTCAGACAGTTATATCCATTGCATACAGTCACACAGTGCCCCTTATACACATTGCAAAATGCTACACAGTCATTATAATGAAATAAAACACAAACAAGATATACCTATGCCAGCATAACTCCACAGTATAGATGCAGCTTGTACAGACAGAAGGGGCTTTTCCATCAGTATAGGAATATCATCCCCCTGAAAAACAGCAGCTAGGTGGAAGGAAGTAAAGCTGAGTTAATCGGGGTGTGGATTTTTCACAACCTTAATCAACGTAGTTATGTTGACCTAAATTTTAAGCGTAGGCCAGGCCTTACTTAGAATCCCAAGTCAAATACAGAATGAAGATTTAGACTTGACTGAAAGCCAGAAAAAACAGATATGAGCGGGAAGATAACTGAGCCCACTGGTGAGAACACAGGTCTTATCTTTATTATTTAAGGTAGGTGAACATTGACAAAAACATCCTATGAAATTTCGCTTGGATTTTTAAACAAATCCATTTGAACTGTGTTCACTGCTTTTTTGTGTTCACCATCCATGAAAGCCAAGAATCAATTGTCACTGACAAATGCTTATCGAAGGCAAATTTCAAAGTCTCCCATTGATTACAACAGGAGTTCAGAGTAGAACGCGTCCAGGCTTAGCACCAACATTATCCACAGAAGCTGCTAACTTTTCCAGGCCTACATGACCACTTTAAATTCCAGCTTCTCTGCCACCAGCCCCATTTTGAGATCTAGAAAGTTATCTTCTGAATCCAAAGAGACCCACCATCTAGTACAATCAGGGCTTTCTACACTCATTTGCTCAAGAAACATAAAGCTGAATTTCCCTCAGCCCCATAGCTTGTCATGTTTTGAGCTTCCTCCCTCATCTTAATACCTTGCATTTAGGCACCATTTTCCATTCACAGAAGGCAAAACACTTTATAAAGGTAGGTGAGCATTTTCATCCCTGTTCATCAGCAGGGGGAATGGAGGCACAGAAGTGCTGTGCACTGACTTGCCCAAGTTTACACAGTAAATTAATCTCAAAATTGTGGTAGTCACCTTAACACCTGGTCCCGTGCCCTGACCACTGGACCATGCAATATTATGCTTTTCAGCCCCCAATAGACTGGGAGTTCAGTCCTGCACAGTGGTGAGCTTCCTCAAGTCCCCCTGCTTCAGCACCTGGCAGGCTGGAGATCCAGGAGAAGTGTGTGGCTTTCTTCCAAGGATGCAGATACCCAGAACTGAAGAAAACAGTGTGAGGGTTTTATTAGTATAATCTATCATTCGCCCATAAACCTACATTTTAATTCAAAGGGCTTTTGCCAGCTAATATTGCTTTAATCCGAAAACCACACAATCCAGCCTGGCAGCCTCAAAGCAATTCAACATGCTTCACTACCATACGTCAGCATCTGGGACTCTATCTAGGAACTTTTTTCAGTGCTGGGAAAATGGTGGGAGCAGCATGCCAGGCTGCATGCATTGATCTCAATCCCACGCCTGTTGAAAACTCCATGGACATCAGCAGAAGCAGGATCAGGCTCCCTGCTAATTGACTCAGGAGCAACAGAGATGGTCTCCAGAGGGAGCTGTGTCCCGCTCTGCTTGGCCAGAGGAAAAGGTCAGTTGAGCATATTTTACTTCTTTATTTTTTATTATATTTAAAATTCACCTCAGAGCCATGTTCGCGATACCAAATAAAAAGCTATCAGCATTCACTGATTAGCAAGTCTCACTCTTACAATCGGGCACAGAATAAGTGGAAATACTATCTACCTTCAAGAACAGAAATTTTGCATCATGCCCTGAAACACATCCAAATACTATGAGATGGATGAGGGAAGGCTGTTCCAGAGTCAGGGATGCTCTGCCGAGGGCTTTTCTACCTGCAATATCAATGCAGGGCAAGTCATTGTGACAAATGTGAATCTATAGTGTGCCAGCTTGCTGCACCGTATCGTCCCATGTGAACACTGCTACAGTGATCTAAACGTTCTGTAGTGTACTGTGACGGGCTGCCGTGTGAAATGGAAGTTCACTATGAGCACTGCAGAATTTACAGCACATGGCAGCAGTGTCCACACCAGATGTTACTGCACTGCAGATTAGTGCATTGCAGTTTCACACCTTGGCTTGTCTAACCTGGGTAGAAAAGTCCTGAGAATGAGCTGCCCTGCCCAAAATCCAAAAGATGTGAACAAGAATGCAGCTGCTGATCTCAAATAACACCTACTTCTTACATAACACTTTTCATGAGTGCATGGCAAAGTGCTTCACAATCTTTAACTTATTTATCCTCATAGCACCCCTAGGAGGCAAAGGGGACCTGTGGCCTAAAGAGGTAACGGACTTACCCAAGGTCACACTGGAAGACTGTGTCAGAGCAGTTCCAAAGAGGTAGCTGTGTTAGTCTCGTTCAGCAAAACAAACAAGGAGTCCTGTGGTACTTTTAAAGACTAACAAATTTATTTATCACATGAGCTCTCGTGGGAGAAAATCCCACTTCGTCAGACGCTTTGAAGATGGGGAACTTACAGAATGGGAGAAAATTTAATGCCGGAAAATGTATGACACAAGATCAGGTCAGGCTGTAACAGCAAATCAGAACAGGTGTTGGGATTCAAACACTGGGGAACAGCATATAGAGGAAGGTGAGGTCAAATCACCTGTTGTAATGAGAATAAAATGAATAACAAATCACAGCTTCAATGAGAAACTGCAGAATTGGAACTTATATGTAAATTCGACTTCGTTACCTTAGGGCAAGGGCTCCCAAACCCTGGCCCACAGGCCAAAAGTGGCCCGCAGAGCTTTTTAAAATGGCCCATGCTGCCCGGACGCTGGCTGGGAGCCGGGCCACAGCCGCCCAATCCTGGAGCACAGCTGCAGCCACCCACCTCCCTTCTGGTCCTGGTCAGGGCTCCAGCCGCTGCAGGAGGGGCCACGGCGCAGCTGGGGGCTGTGGTGGTGGGGCATGCCAGTGCAGTTGTGGGTTGTGCTGGCCTCTGGGGGTGGCAGTGGGCATTGCGGTGTAATTGGGGGGAAGGGAGCTTGGGCTGGAGGGGGGGCTGGGGCACGGGCTGACACGGCCGCAGGGGGAGGGCAGAAGCATGGGCTGCACTGTTGCTGGGGCCCAGATGCCTGCCCACAAACTGGCTCTGCCCCCCATTCCCCCCTTTAAACAAAAAATTTAAAAAGACTTTCAATTTTTTTTTCAAATTTTTAGAAAACCTTTTTGGCTCAATGGCCACAAATATAATTTTTAGAACCCTGAAGGGCCACTACTATGTAATTTAATGTAATTTAAATTAATTATTTTGATTTTAATGTAAATTTAATTAAATAGACTGGTGGCCCCTCAGGGTTCTAAAAATTATATTTGTGGCCTCAAGCCAAAAAGGTTGGGAACCACTGCCTTAGGGTTAAACAGGGACTACGGATTTTGTTCTCATTACAGCAGGTGATTTGACCTCACCTTCCTCTATGTGCTGTTCCCCAGTGTTTGAATCCTAACATCTATTTTGATTTGTTGTTACAGCCTGATCTGACAGGCAGGCAGCATGGATCAGGCCCTTCCCGGCTCCTCTGCTCCCCTGCAGCCCCTTCCCGGCTCCGCTGCCCCTTTCCTGGCTCCACTGCCTGCCACCTCCCCCCAGCCTCTTCCCAACCCCCTTACCTGGCCGGAGGCTCGGAGCTTGCAAGAGTGGCTTGACTCAGTTGCTTTGGGGTTAAACAGGGACTACAGATTTTTCTCTCATTATGACAGGTGATTTGACCTCACCTTCCTCTATGTGCTGTTCCCCAGTATTCGAATCCCAACACCTATTCTGATTTGCTGTTACAGCCTGACCTGTTCCTGTGTCATACATTTCCCTGCATTTAATTTCCTCCATTCTGTAAGTTCCCTATCTTCAAAGCCTCTGACAAAGTGGGATTTTCTCCCACAAAAGCTCATATGATAAATAAATTTGTTAGTCTTTAAGTGCCACAGGACTCCTTGTTTGTGACAGAGCAGGGTATTGAAGGTAGGCCTCCAAAATCCTAGACTCTGGCTTTAACTCCTGTGCCATACTTGTCACAGAATGTGGAGAGACAGCTAATAGGGGAACACTTCAATCTCTCTGCTCACTCCATTGATGACTTGTTAATGGCTGTGTTGAAACAGATGAATAACAAATCACAGCTTGAAAGAGAAACTGCAGAACTCGAATTTATATGCAAATTTGACTCAGATGCCTTGGGGTTAAACAGGGACTATGGATTTTTCTCTCATTATAACAGGTGATTTGACCTCACCTTCCTCTATGTGCTGTTCCCCAGGCCATGTACACACTACAGACTTGTCCCGCAATAAAAGTTATTGCGGGACAAGCAAGCATTATAATTATAACGCTTTATCCCATCCACACAGCACTCCTTCTAGTGAAAAAAATTTTCACTAGAAGGAGCAGTGCATGGTGGGCACCTATCCCACCATCCACTGCCACTGGCAGCCGAAGCTGGCAGTGGTGCTGTTTCTGGCTTGAGCCCCAGTCTGGCCGCTGGAGCTCAGCTGGGGCTCCCTTGTGGCAGCGGGGCTCAGCTGCCGCCTGCCAGCTGAGCCACCTGAGCCTGATCCCTGGTGGAGCTCAGCTGGTGCTGGCCAGCAGAGCCCCGCTGAGCCCACGGACGGGGCTCCATTGGCCAGCAGCAGCTGAGCCCCACCAGGGACTGGGCTCAGCGGGGCTCCGCTGGCCAGTGGCAGCTGAGCTCCACTGAGCCGGGTCCCTGGCTGGGCTCAGCTGCCGTTGGTCAGCTGAGTCCCGCTGAGCCCGGTCAGTGGTGGGGCTCAGCTGCCACCGGCCTGCAGAGCCCTGCTGAGCCCAGGGACACGGCTTCGCTGGCTGACGGCAGCTGAGCCCCTGCGTCTGGGGGCTCAGCGGGGCTCTGATGGCTGGCGGCAGCTAAGCCCCGCCGGGGTTCAGCTGCTGGCGGGGCTCAGCTCCATGCTCAGTTGGCCGGTGGCTAAGCCATGCCACCCGCTACAGACGGGGGCTCAGCTGGCCTCGGCTGGAGCCGGGGCGACGGGACTCAGCCGCAGCAGCTGAGCCCCAGAGCCTCAGTGGGGTTCCAGCTGCTGGCCAGCTGAGCCCTGGTCCCTGGCAGAGCTCAGCTCTGGGCTCAGCTGGCTGGCAGCTGAAGCCCCACTGGGGCTCTGGGGCTCAGCTGCAGCGGTTGAGCCCTGCCGCCCGCCACAGACTGGGGCTCAGCTGGCAGCGGCTGGAGCCGGGGCAGCAGGGCTCAGCCACAGCAGATGAGCTCTAGAGCCTCAGCAGGGTTCCAGCTGCTGGCCAGCTGAGCCCTGGTCCCTGGCAGAAGTCACAGTCTGGCTCAAGCCGCTATTTGTTAGACCAATGAAATTGACAAATTTGACAGCTCCGGTGTCCCAGAGTGCCCTCGACTGGCACTCTGGGACATTTCCGGAGGCTGTCAAAAACGCAAAGAGCATACACACAGGCTCTACCACGGACCAACTGTTCCATGGTAAGCCTTACCACCCTCGTTTGAGTGGTTTACCTATTGCGCGGCAAGAGGGCTGTTGCCATGCAACAAAAAGGATTTCTGTGTGTATGCTCAGGTTGTTATTGCGTGGTAAGGAGCCTTACCGCGCGATAACTTTGTAATGTGTACAAGGCCCCAATGTTTAAATCCTAACACCTATTTTGATATGCTGTTACAGCCTGACCTGATCCTATGTCATACACTCCCCTGCATTTAATTTCCTCCCATTCTGTAAGTTTCCCATCTTCTGACGAAGTGGGATTTTCTCCCATGAAAGCTCATGCGATAAATAAATCAGGTAGTCTTTAAAAGTGCCACAGGACTCTTAGAATCATAGAATAATAGGGTTGGAAGGGACCTCACAAGGTCATCTAGTCCAACCCCCTGCTAAAAAGCAGGACCACTCCCCCTAAATCACCCCAGCCAGGGTTTTGTCTAACCGAGCCTTAAAAATCTCCAAAGATGGAGATTCTACCACCTCCCTAGATAGCCCATTCCAATGCTTCACCACCCTCCTAGTGAGAAAGTTTTTCCTAATATCCAACCTTGACCTCCCCAGCTGTAATTTGAAACCATTGCTCCATGTTCTGTCCTCTGTTACCCTTGAGAACAGCCTAGCTCCCTCCTCTTTGGAGCAACCCTTCAAATAGTTGAAGGTTGCTATCAAATCTCTGCTCAGTCTTCTCTTCTGTAGACTAAATAAGCCTAGTTCCTTCAGTCTCTCCTCATAAGTCATGTGCCCCAGCCCCCTCATCATTTTTGTTGCCCTCCGCTGGACTCTTTCTAATTTGTCCACATCCTTTCTGTAGTGGGGAGCCCAAAACTGGACACAGTATTCCAGATGCGGCCTGACCAGTGTCGAATAGAGGGGAATTATCACATCCCTCGATCTGCTGGCAATACTCCTACTGATGCAGCCTAATATGCCATTGGCCTTTTTCGCAACAAGGGCACACTGTTGGCTCATATTCATCTTCCCGTCCACCATTAGAGTTCTTTGAAGGGGTCAACAAACATGTGGACAGGGGGGATCCAGTGGACATAGTGTACTTAGATTTCCAGAAAGCCTTTGACAAGGTCCCTCATCAAAGGCTGTTACGTAAGTTAAGTTGTCATGGGATAAAAGGGAAGGTCCTTTAATGGATTGAGAACTGGTTAAAAGACAGGGAACAAAGGGTAGGAATAAATGGTAAATTCTCAGATTGGAAAAGGGTAGCTAGTGGTGTTCCCCAAGGGTCGGTCCTAGGACCAGTCCTATTCAATTTATTCATAAATGATCTGGAGAAAGGGGTAAACAGTGAGGTGGCTAAGTTTGCAGATGATACTAAACTACTCAAGATAGTCAAGACCAAAGCAGATTGTGAAGAACTTCAAAAAGATCTCACAAAACTAAGTGATTGGGCAACCAAATGGCAAATGAAATTTAATGTGGATAAGTGTAAAGTAATGCACATTGGAAAAAATAACCCCAACTATACCGATAATATGATGGGGGCTAATTTGGCTACAACGAGTCAAGAAAAAGATCTTGGAGTCATTGTGGATAGTTCTCTGAAGATGTCCATACAGTGTGCGGAGGCGGTCAAAAAAGCAAACAGGATGTTAGGAATCATTAAAAAGGGGATAGAAAATAAGACTGCAAATGTATTATTGCCCTTATATAAATCCATGGTACGCCCACATCTCGAATACTGTGTACAGATGTGGTCTCCTCATCTCAAAAAAGATATTTTAGCACTAGAAAAGGTTCAGAAAAGGGCAACTAAAATGATTAGGGGTTTGGAGAGTGTCTCGTATGAGGAACGATTAAAAAGGCTAGGCCTCTTCAGCTTGGAAAAGAGGAGACTGAGGGGGGGACACATGATAGAAGTATATAAAATTATGACTGATGTGGAAAAAGTAGACAAGGAAAAGTTGTTTACTTACTCCCATAATACCAGAACCAGGGGTCACCAAATGAAACTGATAGGTAGCAGGTTCAAAACAAATAAAAGGAAGTTCTTCACACAACGCACAGTCAACTTGTGGAACTCCTTACCTGAGGAGGTTGTGAAGGCTGGGACTATAACAATATTTAAAAGGGAACTGGATAAGTTCATGGTGGCTAAGTCCATAAATGGCTATTAGCCAGAAAGGGGTTAAGAATGGTGTCCCTAGCCTCTGTTTATCAGAGGATGGAGACGGATGGCAGGAGAGTGATCACTTGATCATTGCCTGTTAGGTTCACTCCCTCTGGGGCACCTGGCACTGGCCACTGTCGGTAGACAGATACTGGGCTGGATGGACCTCTGGTCTGACCCAGTACGGCCTTTCTTATGTTCTTATAACCCCCAGGTCCTTTTCTACAGCGCTGCTACTTAGCCGATTGGTCCCCAGCCTGTAGCAGTGCATGGGATTTTTCCATCCTAAGTGCAGGACTTTGCACTTGTCTTTGTTGAACCTCATGAGGTTTCTTTCGGCCCAGTGTTCCAATTTGTCCAAGTCTCCCTGGATCCTGTCCCTGCCCTCCAGAGTATCTACCATTCCCCCCAACTTGGTGTCATCCACAAACTTACTAAGCACGCAGTCTATTCCATCATCAAGATCATTAATGAAGATGTTGAATAGAACCGGCCCCAGGACCGACCCCTGGGGCACTCCACTTGTTACCGGTTGCCAACCAGACATCGAGCCATTGATTCCTACCCGCTGAGCCCGTTGATCTAACCAGTTTTCGATCCACCTTACGATCCACTCGTCCAACCCATACTTCCTTAACTTGCCGACGAGAATGCTGTGGGAAACCGTATCAAAAGCCTTGCTATTTGTTGTTATATCAAAAATGATCCACATCTTTGGAATCATAGCAACTCCTGGGATTGTTTTGCATAGAAGTGTTGGGCAGGCGCTAGGAAAGAGAATCCCCCAACCTCGTTGCTAGAGTTGAATATGGGGTGTCTCTGGCATCATGAAAATTCCCTGCCTCTCACATTTCATCCTATTACAAAAGAAATATTTGGATCAACTTTGTTTTTCTTTTAACCAGCCCCTTAAAAACAAAAAGGTCACCTAGGAGTAAGATTGCCAATTTTTAAGAAGCTACAGTGACTCAGGCTATGTACACACATTCTGCTACGGAGGACAGTGACGTTGGGCAATGTTCGTGAGATTGTGGACGGCTTTGCTGCCATGGGATTTTTTAACTGCGGGGGAGCCATAGACGGCACACACATCCCTATTTTGGCTCCAGACCATCTCGCAACCAAGTATATCAACAGGAAGGGCTACTTCTCCATGGTGCTGCAAGCACTCGTAGATCACAAGGGGCGTTTTACGGACATCAATGCTGGGTGGTCGGGACAGGTGCATGATGCCCGCATTTTCAGGAACACTGGCCTGTACCGGAAGCTGCAAGGGGGTACCTTCTTCCCAGATCAAAAAATTACAGTGGGGGATGTGAAGATGCCCATAGTCATCCTCGGAGACCCAGCATACCCACTGATGCCATGGCTCATGAAGCCGTACACCGGGAACCTAGATCGCAGCAAGGAGCGGTTCAATTACAGATTGAGCCACTGCAGAATGACTGTGGAGTGTGCCTTCGGCCGTTTAAAAGGGCACTGGCGATGTTTGTATGGGAGGCTGGACTTGGCGGAGGACAACATCCCTGCTGTGATTGCGTCATGCTGTGTCCTTCATAACATTTGTGAAAGAAGGGGAGAAAAGTTTTCCCCGGGGTGGGCTATGGAGGCACAGCACCTCGAGGAAGCATACGAACAGCCAGTCACTAGGAGTATTAGGGGGGCCCAAGGAGAAGCTGCTCACATAAGGGAGGCACTCAGGGACCATTTCAGTGATGCCCTCCCCTAGTTAACTTCCAGGACGCATCAGGTGCACCTTATGAGATTTTCAATGTGTACAAATAAAGCCACTCTTCAAATTATTTGTCACTGTTTTTATTAAAACCTAAAGGGGGGGAGTTACAGGTGGGTGTAGCTGCGGGTCTCTAAAAAGTAGCTCTGGGGGGGACTGGATGTTGCAGTGTACCAGGGGGACGGGAGACCTTCAAAGAAATTCTTTGAAGGACTACGGGGTGTAGGAGGCAGACACAGCTGAACTGTATGGAGTGGAGCCCGTACATTAATCACCTGGGTCTGCAAAGCAATCATGCTCTTGAGCAGTTCTGTTTGCTCCTTCATCACGCTTATCAGTTCGTCCCTGTGTTTCTGCCTCCTCTGTTGGGATTCCTCTCTCCAGGCTCGATTCTCCCTCGCGGATTCCTGTGCTGTTTTCAGCAGGTCCTGAAACACATCCTCCCTGTTTCTTCGAGCACGCCGCCGAATGTTTCTCATGCGGTCAGCTGGGGTAGACACCGGCCTTGTGAAGGTCGAATCTAAAAAAAATAATAATAATAAAGCTGTTGTTAACACATAGCCTAGATAACCAGTGTAACCTTCCAGTAGCACATTCCACTGGAAGGTGCAGGGCAGTCAACATCCTATGCTTCGCTGAAGCAGACAAGGTACGTCCTAATAGAAAGCTTACTGGGGGCTAACATTTTCCACAGGGCACACAGATGGAACCCGATATCTCTCTCCTCAGAGTGCCAGCTAGAATACATATTCTACATGCCACCGGTTGCAAGCCAGGACCATATGCTGCTGCACTGTGTGCTGCCATGGTTCCCAGGGCTGTGCTTTGCAGCTGGCGAGGCAGAGTATCCGTCTTTGGGAGCGTAGACACAAACGCTCTCCCATCTAACCTGAGTAGTAGGCTCTGGAGGTACATCGAGGAAACCTTTACTGACCTAAATACAGATGATTTTTTGACAATCACTGCTTGTGTTGATGCACTTCTAATGAATGCAGAGTAAAAAGCATGCACAGCGGGGACTGAGACAGCAAGCACCCCCACCCCGGACAATGATATTTTAGCAGGAGCTATAGCTGCACGAAAGAGAAACTTACTGGAACCCCCCTCTGCCGCCTCAGAGGACATGCTGCAATTCGTGTCTTGGATGGACAGCTCAGCGGGGATGCAGAAGAGCTCCTGGCTACATGCTGTTGCGCTTTCCTCCAGGTCATCCTCCATCTCCTCCTCCTCATCGATCACGTCCTCATCCTGCTCGGGTCTGGCATTCACTGGATGAGGGGGGGCCGATGTGTCCACGGGACTCTTTGCAGTGGTTGTGGGGTCCCCACTGAGGATGGCTTCTATCTCCTTGTAGTACCTGCATGTAGCAGGCACTGATCCAGAACGGCGGTTTGCCTCCTTCGCTCGGTGATAGGATATTCTTAGCTCCTTCACCTTTGATCTGCACTGCAGTGTCTCTATCATAACCTCTCTCTGACATGGCCAGAGAAATTATGCCAAATGTATCATAATTTCGCCTGCTGCCGTGTAGCTGCACCTGCACAGCGGACTCTCCCCAGATGCTGATCAGGTCCAGCACCTCTGCCGTGCTCCAAAGGGGTGCGCGTCTTCCACGACGAGCCGCCATTGCTACTGATGATCGGAGCTGCACTCCACTCCACGAGGAAGAGAACAGGAAGTGAAACAGACGAGAAATTTGAAAATCCCGGGAATATGAGCAAGGCGGGGACTGTTTCGTCACGGCCACAGAGTGGGTGGGAGGAAGACCAGAGAGGACGACTTTGGAATGCTGGGACAGTTCCGGAGGCCAATCATTGAGCGGTAAGCGTACACACGAGTGGAAAGGCGCAACAGCTGTTCCGTGTTAACTGCTACCACCCTTGTCGAGGTGGTTTTTGTATTGCGCTACAACAAGGCAGTTAACGCGCAACAGCCCTATTACACGTGTGTACGCCGTTGTTGGTATCGCGCAGTAATGATTGTTAATGCGCGATAAAGTGATCGTGTGTACAAGGCCTCAGAATGCAGCAGTCCGTTTGCCGAGGCATGCAGCCTGCCAAGACCTCATTGCCCCAGTGCTTTGCTGCTTCAGTTGGGTCAAATGAAAGGTTTTGGTTCCCATTTTCAGAGTATTCAGGATCTTGCGATTGATCCTAAGAGACCACCATGACCATAGCAGCTACTTCTCACTCTCAGTCTCGGGAACTGGGGCAATGGGTTTTCTAGTGATTGGTCATGAATTTGAACCTCATTCCCAGCAGAGCTCTGGATAATCATGAACCTCAGCAATTCCAGCCAAAATGCAACCCCCATGTCTTTAACCCATAATAACACCAGTAAACTACAAACAAGGCTCAGTCCCTGCAGAGTAAGGGGAAAGAGAGAGAACTAGATCTTTGTGTGAACACTTCCTCACTTAGCAAGGTACTCGGATACCACAATGATGGGCACAGTAAACAAATCAAAATAGATCAATGTTGGAACTCATTTGTAACAATAAAGGTATAAATTATAGGCCTGCTTCACTCCCTAGGAACATAATCCAATTTCCTTGGTCTAAAATAATTTTCTTTTAATGGGATTTTTATAGCCAGCCAGCCTAATTGTTTCCCTTATTTTTATGGACTGTGATAAATTTACGGATGGTATGCATCTAATCATGAAATGCCTGACTGAGATTATCTGCTGATGATTCCAAAGCATTTAAGCGTGAGATCACAACCTGCACATATCAGGACTTGTTAGCAAATTCATTAATATAACCAATAGCCATTACATAAGCACAGTGTGGATCAGGACAGTTACCCATTTAAGAGGTTCTCAGTGGGTTTATTCAATCAGATACATGGTTTAACTTGTACTTTAAAATGCAGTAGGCATTTGCATCACCACTGACTCTGATTTGTCCACATCCATGCATAAATTACATGCAATACAGCAAGCCTCAGTCTAAATGCCCGTAGATGTAAATGCACTGTTGTGTACACAGGCACCGATAAGAATACTGTGAATGTACCTTATTTAAAACACACTCTCCTTGCAAGGCAGTCATTCATCCTTGTACCCAAAAGTGGGCTAACATGCCCAGAATGGGACAGGGAGGAATGCGTGTGTCGATAGATCACATGTCTATTTTCAAACATCAGGAGAGGGTTATTTTATATAGTCAAGCCACAAGGAAGGCTGAGGGAATTTCCTGGCAGCTAACAATCAGCTGGTAGTGTTAGGACATTGTGGAGAAACCGAAGGCTTTTAATCCAGCCAGTCATGAACTGCCAAGAACTGTACAACCTGAAGGTCCCTGCTGCTGATGCAAACTATGACAAGAGAAAACTCTCATGAAAAAACAATCACCTTGGCTATGTCTACGCTAGAAAAAGTTAAGTCGACTTTGTTAAGTTGACTTAATACGGTTGACTTTAAGGCGACTTAAAACTGACCTTATTAAGTCGACTTAACAAAGTGGACTAAGTCGACTTAAAGTTAAATCGACTTAGTCCCCTTTGTTAAGTTGATCTTTAAGTTAATAAAGTCGACTTAAGGGTTACTCCCCATCCACACTGTCCTTAAGTTGACTTAAGGAGTCGACTTAAGGGTTAAGTTGACCTAATGAGTGGTTCTTACTAGGTCGACTTAAGCTTTCATTAAGTTGACTTAAGGAATTTCTTAAATCTACTTAATGAAAGTCTGGCGTAGACAGGGAGTAATTTAGGTTGACTTAAGTGTCCTTAAGTCGACCTAAATTGCTAGTGTAGACATATCCTTTGGTATGTGCTGAATACTGTATAGAGCCTTGCTGTAGGTCTTTTCCTAGCTGCAATGAAAGACTGGTCCAGTTATGACCAGGAAGTTAAGACCAGGAACTGATTAGTCATTAAGAAAATATATTGGCAATTTAATTCTTAAAAAATTAAGTATGAAAACCAATTTGCAGTAAATTAAGAAATAACTCATCTATTTGTTTAAGGGAGTATTTAATGCTTGTGAAAAGCACCAGATTAATAGGACTGGACAGCAGCATGCATCCTCTATACATGGAAGATGCGCAACATGGGCAGCAGCAATGCAAGTTTCCTCCACCCT
Source organism: Pelusios castaneus (assembly GCA_007922175.1). Lineage (NCBI taxonomy): Eukaryota > Metazoa > Chordata > Testudines > Pelomedusidae > Pelusios > Pelusios castaneus. Next base: position 109,841 of record ML686140.1, on the reverse strand, counting down.
GCTCCTCACCAATCTCAGCCTTAACCTGAAGGGATCATGGCTAGCTCCCATATACCACACATGCTCTCACGGTTAACTTCCATATTCCACATGTGCTCTCTGGGCCACACATGCTCTCTGGGCCACATGTGCTAATTTTACAGAGGCCCCTGAAAGGGGCTGTCCACACTGCCCTCAAGAGGTGTGACTGCAATACCTGTAGATAACTAGCTAAATCAAAGCTTCCTTGAGTAACAACACCATTGAAATTGCACCTGCAGCTCAGGGTCCTGGACCCTTCAGCCAACTGTGCTGCAGCAGCTTCTTAGCTATGGTTACTGGACCTAGCTAGATTAAAGCTAGATTTGCTGTGTCTGCAGTCACATCTCCTGACTGTATACCCATCATAACAAGTTTTTTTACTACTGCCACCTTGTTTGAATTCAAGTCATTGAGCTGGGTATACAAGAGTCTGCCATCCCCTTTAAGCACCCAATACATTCCAGAGCTTTTTTTCCTATCAGATTCTCTTCTCTGATCTTCCATTTGCAGGGCCTTTCTGAATACAATTGAGGAGTTTAGCAAGTATGTTCTAAGCCATTTATTTAGTTGACTAAATTCTGATTTGAAGCAAGATGAACAATAGGAGTGAACACAGAAGCTGTATCATCAAATACACAGAACAAATACTACGCCTAAGCCTCTGACAGAGGCTTCACATCATCCTTTTTCTTCCTCCATTGAAGGGTGCCTAAAGGCTTTGCTCTTGTTCCGTTTCTTATTTCCTTCTAGGATGGATGTCTGCTAGCTTCAGCCCTGGACATTCCTGTTTGCAGATGGTGGCCAACTTGTTTTTCTCCAACTCACTCCTCTATCTCCCACATACCTGCCTGTCTTGACTGGCCATTTTTGATTACACAGCCTTTTCCTACTACTAATGATGTCAAGAGGTCTCGTTCTCCTGTATCTTTCACTCCACCACCATACTCTTGAATTCAGCCTCAGTTTGCTCAAAGTCTGAATTTCCTGTTTCTCCCACAACTTCCATGACTGTCAGTCAGTCCTATCAGCACCTTCAGAACATCACTGTGGAAAGCATTTATTTAGACCTTGCTGTTGCTGAACTCTTTATCCTTGAATCAATCACTTCCCTGCTGCACCCACCACTGCGATCTCCTCTTTTATGGCTTGCTGTAGAGAAATGTGGAGAGGGATTCTTGATCCAGCTAATGAGAACATGACCTTCCCATCCCTTACTGCCTCCCTCTGAGGTGCTGAATTATGCTCAGCTGATAACTTTGCTTTACAACCTTTCTTTCCTCCTTATCTAATAGCAGATTCTGTCTGTAAGGACATGGGGTAAACTGAGTACACAAGACTGGGAGTGAGGAATTCCTGAGTTCGGTTGTTTGATCACTTCACCTAGCCCAGAAGTGAGTAAGGCAATTACTGCATTTCATAATTATTTACTAACATTATTATACAGTGTGATGTTCCCCCATCTCATGAGTGTCAGGCTTTATCCCCTAATGGGGGAAGGGTGCCCAAAAAATACCTGGGTCTTTAGATGCGGTTGCTGGGGAAGCTCCCGAAACCCCCAGGCAAAGACCACCACTAGCAATTAATTTTTGTTTATTCACTATGTATGTGACTTTTATTTATGATTACTAAATACAGGTTACACAGATTACCAGATTAAGGCAGTGATTAGTAGTACAATAAACACCCAATATATCCACAGGCACTCTAAGCTACAATACCACCTATTGCATGAATGCAGGATTTTTCATCAATTATGGCTTTAAGCACATAATATAGAGAATATAACAAAGCCCAATACACACAAACCAAAATAATCAAGAACACAAGCCAATATGTAAGACACAACCACACGGGACCCTTTGTATTATCGTATAGGGATCTCATTCACACCCGTTGGGTCACGGGGTTCACTTGCATACCCTTGGCTGCACGCAGGATAAGTCCCAGACCTGGTCAATGGTTATCCCCCTTTCACACTTCCCCTCCTCCGCAGCAAAGTTATAGCAGCAACAAACACCTAGCACAGGGGGCACCCATTTATACACTCATACAAGAAGGGGATCGAGTGGGTCATGAGGTTCACCTGCACACCCTTGCGTTTAAAACCCTTGCAGGCCTTGGTGCGGCTGTGTACAGGCTAAGTCTCAGACCTGGTCACTGGTTACTGTTTCCTTGCTCACTTCACTTACAAACACAAAACAAACAGGCAAAAATACTAACAAAACTATACCCAATGTAAACCCTACACCTACCCCAATTCCTACTTCAGTCCCAAACCCAAGATTGGTGCTGCTATTGTTCATTACCTGAAAGTCTCAGCATAAAGCCGGGCAAAACCTTACATTTTGTATTGCTGTGCTTGAGGGCCGGGCGCTACTCTGAGCCTCTACTTTAGTTACCTTTCCTTTGTTGAAATTGATGTCGGGTTGCTAATCCAAACCTTCCCTCAGCTGGCCAGGCCTCAGTGCTTTATGTCCGGTCCTGTTGTCCACGTCCTACGGAGAGCCGGCGGGGAGTGCCTTTGGGGTGATCAGACCCTCGGGCCTGTTCCAGTGCTAATTGAGACGACTCCGACCTGCCCCCCCCCCCATAAAGCCTCCTTTTATTGCTCAAAACCACAGTGGTGTGGTATCTGCTGATTCATGTGGTTAGCTGCCTTGCCTGGAGTGTTAGGGACCTTTTAACCTTCCCCTGTTCAAGAGCTTGCATACATGTCAGGTTTTGGTTGCCAAATCAACAGTTGTGGTTTTGCTCGGCTTAGGCCTTTGACTTGATCCTGGGGCCTAGTTTGGACAACTTAAGCCTTTAGAACCCTGACAATGGGTATAGTTAGGCAGATCACACTCCTATCTTTCAGGGCTGTGGTGGGGGTTCATTAGTTACTGTTTGTACAACTCTTTGCTGCTGAAAAGTGCTATATAAGGGTTATGTTATTGTTTCTGTGTATCAAGGACTCTCTACAAAGCCAAACTGTATTGCATTTGGCCACTGGATGTCACAGCTGCTCAACATACAATACAGTATGGGACAGGAAAAAAAAGTGCTTACCCAAGCAACAGGCGAAAAACAGCATTTCCAGAAACAGTTTTGTTCTGCATGGAGTATGTATTTGTTAAGGGTTTTGGGAGCTTTTGTTTCTTTTTACCTTATTTTTTACTGATTATCAGAAATGCGGAATAGTAGGAGGCTTTCTCTGCACATTATACAACAGAGAGGAAGGAGTAGGAGCTACAGGCAATGCACAAAATGCAGCAATGGTGGCCCCATGCATGTTAACCAAGCTCAATTCATTTAGACAGATTTGTTACAGGAAAAAGGTGAAATCTAATTGAGGGTATGTTTACATTGCAAAAAAAGTGTGTTCTTAAGTCGTGTCAGCTAACAAGGGTTAAAATAATGGAAGTTCTGTGGCACCTTAAAGACAAACAAATTTGGGGTTAAAAGAGCTAGGGGTTAAAATAGCGATGATGCAGCAACTCGGCTTGTAACATGGGTTAGCAGCTCAAGTTCAACCTCAGGCTTCCCTATAGCTTTAATCTATCTCACTAAGAAGGTACCAGTGGCCAAGAAGCATGGCAACACATGCTTCAGCATGGGCTGGCCATGCCCACCAGGGACTCTGAGCAGTGGTTAAAGTATAATTTGATGGGCCCCGGAACCCTCCTAATCTCCGGGCCCCCTTCCCGTATTGTCTGGGCCCCCGCCCAGGTAGGCATTTGCAACCACTTCTCAGTACCACATGCATCGGTTATCGCTCCATAAAAATATTTATACTTTTATATGGTATTTATGTCTATAGCAATTACTGTCACAAACTAGCAAACACTGCATAACACAATAAGTATTGTGATTAACAACGGTGGGGCGTAGGACCTGCCAGCAGCCAGGGCAGGACAAAACATGGGTTCGGCTGGATTTTTCTATTTTTAGGGGCCCCGGAACTCTGGCCCCTCAAATTTGTGGGCCCCGGAACTGTGTTCCGGTGCGTTCCCCCTTACTTTAACCCCTGACTCTGAGTAATAGCTTGTGAAGCTGCTAGCCTATCTGAACCCTGTGTTGCCGTGGCTTCTCTGCAATCGTACCTGCATTAGCTAGGTTAAAGCTACATGGGAGATGCCTACACAAGCCACAGTCACACCATGATTGCCATGTAAAGGCTGGATTACTAATGTCATCAAAGCAAGGGACGTGGTACAAGGAGGCCCTTCACAATGGAAGGAGTGAGGGAAATGCCCTCATACACAGAAGGAAGAAGTAGAAACTCCCCAGGAGAGCCATCCAGATGTGAGGGGTGGGAGAGCCCTTGCCAGGAGCTGCTGACTAGTTATATTCAGCGCCTTTGTTTTGAAAAAGAGTGCTTTGGCTGTGAAGCTGGCCTCTCTGTGTAGCAACTAGTTTGTATATAATCACTGAGGCCTCTGTGGGCTGGGTGGAGGGCATATGACTGTAGAAATAGCTGCAGCAGGGTCACATGGAGAGCGAGGACAGGTAAGCACTCTGTTCCCTCTCATATGGTGTAGCTGCCTCCCTCCCATCCACAAAAACAGCAGGTAGCCCACTCACCACACCGAAAAACAGGGAGGAGCAGGAGCCTAGTAACACAGCATGGCTGGCTACTAATTCCTGACTCCTAGAGTCAGAAAGGCTGAGCCGAAAATCAAATTTCCCCAGTCCCATTTACAGTCTGGGGGACTCCTGGCTGCCAGGCTGTAGGAAAGGGGAGGGGGTCCACAAATGAGAGCTGTCATAGGGGAAAGTTTCTGTTAAAGAGTCAGGTGGAACTAGAGGGGGTGGAAGGAATGTGGTTTTGCTAACCCTTCCCCAATTTCTTTCTTTCTTTTTCTTTTTCTTTCTTTCTTTCTTTCTTTCTTTCTTTCTTATTGCCTTCTGGGTGGCTAGGAGACAGAGTGGATGCTAGATGTCTGGGGTTACTGGGAATGCTGTTGGGGGAATCTGCTGGTATCAATATGAGGTCCACCTCACCTTGTCCTGGCAGTCAGAGTGCTACCGCCAGCTACCACCAGCTGTGGCTGCTGCCTCCTCCTCTGGCTGGGATGGAGTGTGATGGGGATGGATGTGGCAGAGAGGCTGCCTGGCTGTCTGTTCAGCTGTTTCCCCCAGGCACCTGAGAGGAGCAACTGCTGGCCAGGGGTTACGGTCTGTTCACAACTGCCCTGGATACCTGAGAAAGCTGCTGAGAAAGAGGCAGATATGACAGGCTGGCATGAGGTGCCACCCTCCTACCCAGCTACCCCAGTTTCTTTTCAGCTACCCCAGTATCCCCCAGTTACTCCAGTACCCACCCCTACTATCTCACCATCTACCCAGCCGTTCCTACCCATCCAGCTACCCCACTGTCCTCTCATATACCCCAATATTGCACCCTCCCCCAGCTAAATCAACATCCTGGCCTTTGAATTCAGTAGGGAAACACAAGTGAGATCTTAGAGCTTGTGACTGAAGTCTATCTCTGTTCTGAGGCTGCCCCAAGCCAGGTGGCTGGGCTCAGGGGAACACCCCAGTGCGGCTCCAGTGGGCCAGGGCAGCCTAGGCTCTAGCCCCAGGGAACCCCCAGGGTATCCCCGGGCAGCGGGCTCCAGCCTAGTGGGGGAACTCCGGGAAAACTAGCCGGGGGAAACAGCCCCACTGCCAGCCCAAAGGCTGGCTGTGGAAGTGCATGGTGGGACAGGTGCCCACCATACGCTGCTCCTTGTAACAAAAATTCAATGGAGCATGTGAATGAGGGGGAGCTTGTGAACAGGGACTGCAAACAGGGGAGTTTGCGAGGGAGTTTGGAGGAAGTTTGTGGTTTGTGCAGCTACTATGGTGAAGAGGACCCGCACCGCTTGTGCCAGCACTGCTACTGTCTCCTCCACCTGCGCCTGTATCCAGACAGACATACTGACCATGGATATCTCTACCCAGATCCTGGCGTGGACTTGCAAGGACTGTGGCCTGCATTTCCCACTCTCAGATGGTCAGGCTGGGGAGATCATTCAATGTGACAGGTGTCTCCTGGTGGAATCTCTCAGGAAGCAGGTGGGGGAGTTACAGGAGGAGGTGGCCAGGCTCAGGAGTATCCATGCCCTGGAGAAGTTCCTGGATAGTATCCATGAGGAAACATGCAGGGATGAAGAAACTATCCAGAGGCAAAGGACTGCTGCCACACCCTCGGAGAAGGATGGGATGGCTCAAGCAGAGGGTGGACATTGGCAGCTGGTTACTTCTGGCAGCAGACAGTGCTCCACCCCTGCTCCCATCCCACCCTCCGTTGTGGTAAAGAACCGCTACGCAGCACTACAGACAGGAGATGAGATGGAAGAGGAGAAGCCGTGCACCCCCGAGGTTGGGAGGATCACAACCATCACACCCAGGAGAAAACGTCGGGTTGTGGTGGTTGGTGACTCTCTTCTGAGGGGGACGGAGGCACCCATCTGTCGCCCAGATAAGGCTTCTCGGGAGGTATGCTGCCTGCCAGGCGCCCGTATCCGAGACGTTACGGAGGGATTGTCGAGAATCATCCGTCCCTCTGACTACTACCCCATGCTACTCATCCATGTGGGAACCAATGATACTGCGAGAGGTGACCCTCTGCAGATCAAAGGTGACTACAGGGCTCTGGGAGCACGGGTGAAGGAGTTCGGTGCACAGGTGGTGTTCTCCTCGATCCTCCCGGTCAAGGGTAGGGGCCCGAGCAGAGATAGATGCATCCTGGAGGTGAATGCCTGGCTGCGGAAATGGTGTTACCAGGAGGGCTTTGGCTTCCTCGACCATAGGGTGCTGTTTCAGGAAGAAGGACTGCTAGGCAGAGACGGACTCCACCTATCCAGGAAGGGAAAGAGCATATTTGGAAGCAGACTGGCTAACCTGGTAAGGAGGGCTTTAAACTAGGTCCGAAGGGGGAAGATGACCAAAACCCACAGGTAAGTGAAACTGAGGGAAACCTGGGGGAAGAGATGGAACTTGGGGGATGCTGGGGCTGTACCAGCAGGAATAAAAGAGGGGGTAGTTGGAACTGGGGGCTGGGGTCAAATAATTGTTTTTTTTTTCCTGATAAAGTCATAATACCTCAGGCGAGTGGGGAAGGAGGACACTGGGAGAAATTGCAAGGGGGAAGATGTGACAGGAGGGAGAATCGACAGGGCAAAGTAGGGCAATGGGCCCGGTATCTTAGGTGCCTGTACACAAATGCGAGGAGCCTGGGAAACAAGCAGGAAGAATTGGTAGTACTGGCACAGACAAGAAACTATGATATAATTGGAATAACAGAAACGTGGTGGGATAACTTGCATGACTGGAGCACTGCCATGGATGGATATAAATTGTTCAGGAAGGACTGGCAGGGAAAAAGGGGGGGAGGAGTAGCGTTATATGTAAAAGAGCTGTATGACTGCTCGGAGCTCCACTATGAAAGTGGAAACAAGATGGTTGAAAGCTTGTGGGTTAAGTTTAGGGGAGAATGCAACAAGGGGGATGTTGTGGTGGGTGTCTGCTACAGACCACCAGACCAGAAAGAGGAGGTGGATGAGGCGTTCTATGGACAACTAACAGAAGTTTCCAGATCGTCGCAGGCCCTGGTTCTTATGGGGGACTTCAATTATCCTGATGTCTGCTGGGAAGATAATACAGCAGTGCACAGGCAATCCAGGAAGTTTTTGGAGAATATTGAAGATAACTTCCTAGTACAAATGCTGGAGGAACCAACTAGGGGCCTTGCACCTCTAAACCTATTGCTCACAAACGGAGAAGAATTGATCGGGGAAGTAGAAGTAAATGGCAACCTGGGCAGCAGCGACCATGAGATGGTAGAGTTCAGGATCCTGATCAATGGAAGGAAGGAAAGAAGCAGAACACATACCCTGGACTTCAGAAAAGCAGATTTTGGCTCCCTTAGGGAGCTGATGGGCAGGGTCCCATGGGAAGCTGATCTGAAGGGGAAAGGTGTCCAAGACAGCTGGCTGTATTTTAAATTCCAAAGGGGTAGCCGTGTTAGTCTATTGTAGAAAGACAACAGAGTCTTGTGGCACTTTTAAAGACTAACAGATTTATTAATCGCATGAGCTTTCGTGGGAGAAAATCCCACTTCGTCAGACGCTTTGAAGATAGGAAAGTTACAGAGTGGGAGGAAATTAAATGCAGGGGAGTGTCTGCGGGGAGCTGAAACATAAAAGGGAAGCTTACAAGAAGTGGAAGCTTGGACAGATGACAAGGGAGGCGTATAAAGATATTGCTCGGGACTGCAGGGATCAAATCAGAAAGGCCAAAGGACAATTGGAGTTGCAGCTAGCAAGAGATGTGAAGGATAACAGAAAGGGGTTCTATAAGTATATCAACAACAAGAAAAGGATCAGAGGTGGTGTAGGTCCCTTACTGAATGGGGCAGGCATCCTTGTGGAGGATGATGCGGAAAAGGCTGAAGTACTCAATGCTTTTTTTACTTCAGTCTTCACAGGGCGGGCCAGCTCCCAGGCTACTACACGGGGTAACACGGACTGGAGAGAAGAGTGGCCCTCGGTGATGGAAAGTCAGGTTAGGGAACGCTTAATGAAATTGGATGTGCACAAGTCCATGGGGCCGGATGAACTGCATCCGAGGGTGCTGAGGGAGTTGGGGGAAGTGATTGCAGAGCCGCTGGCCATTATCTTTGAGAACTCGTGGCGAACGGGGGTGGTCCCGGAGGATTGGAAAAAGGCAAATATAGTACCTATCTTTAAGAAAGGGAAAAAGGAGGATCCGGGGAACTACAGACCGGTCAGCCTCACCTCAATCCCTGGGAAAATCATGGAGCAGGTCCTCAAGGAATCCATCCTGAAACACTTGGAGGAAAATAGAGTGATCAGGAACAGTCAACATGGATTCACCAAGGGCAAATCGTGCCTGACCAACCTGATTTCCTTCTATGATGAGATGACTGGATTTGTGGATGCGGGAAGAGCCGTTGACGTGATATACCTTGACTTTAGCAAGGCTTTTGATACGGTTTCCCACAGCATTCTCGTTGGCAAGTTAAGGAAGTATGGGTTGGACGAGTGGACCGTAAGGTGGATCGAAAACTGGTTAGATCAACGGGCTCAGCGGGTAGGAATCAATGGCTCGATGTCTGGTTGGCAACCGGTAACAAGTGGAGTGCCCCAGGGGTCGGTCCTGGGGCCGGTTCTATTCAACATCTTCATTAATGATCTTGATGATGGAATAGACTGCGTGCTTAGTAAGTTTGCGGATGACATCAAGTTGGGGGGAATGGTAGATACTCGGGAGGGCAGGGACAGGATCCAGAGAGACTTGGACAAATTGGAACACTGGGCCGAAAGAAACCTCATGAGGTTCAACAAAGACAAGTGCAAAGTCTTGCACTTAGGACGGAAAAATCCCATGCACTGCTACAGGCTGGGGACCGATCAGCTAAGTAGCAGCGCTGTAGAAAAGGACCTGGGAGTTATGGTGGACAGGAAGATGAATATGAGCCAACAGTGTGCCCTTGTTGCCAAAAAGGCCAATGGCATATTAGGCTGCATCAGTAGGAGTATTGCCAGCAGATCGAGGGATGTGATAATTCCCCTCTATTTGACACTAATTTTGGTTGTCCAGCCGGAGACACCGTGGCTCTGATTCCTAGAGTTGCTGAGCACCTGCAACCCCTGATGATATAGCTAGAGGTTTAGGTGAAATTCAGATATGAGACGTCTCCGGTTGGGTTCCAAAAGAATGGAAGTTCCCACAATGAGTGACCATTTTTGAAACGTTTGGCCTAAACTGCTTGTTTCTCTTCCTGAAAGCCAAGTAAATCCTACAGCTTGGGCACTGAGCAGAACAGATCCCTGTAAAATGAACTCACCCCACTGCTTGCTCTCCCGGCACCAGCGCGAGCTGCAAAGAGCTTCACTTCAAAACCTCTGTGCAGCCCCTAGGGAGCTGATCAATAAAGGACAGGCTGGGGCAGTGGTTTTCAATCCATGGGTCAGGACTCAGTACTGGTTTGCAGACCCTCAGGTACTGGGTCGTAGCACCCCCTCCTGCTGCCACCGAAAGACTGGAATGCATTGCTCAAAGATGTAATTGTTGGGTCATGGGCATATATGATTTTTTTCAACTGGGTCCCGAGAATAAAAGTCTGAAAACCCTGGGCTAGGGAAATAGACTGTCCCCAGAGAACATCCATATAACACCCATGTTCAATGCAAGGCAGGGAGCGTAACAGAAGAGACGCTTTGGTACAGAAGTGACCTGTCTTGTTCGCACTCTGATGGAATTCTGGAGCCCAAACAGGTACAAAACCCTAAAATTTCTCCCTCAGCTAGTTTCAAGGACTATTTACTCAACTGGATACACAAGGATTAGGAAATGCATTGCAGAGCATGTTTGATTAGTTCAGTTCTTACACAGTTCGGTGCAGCTGTCAGAATAAATGACTTCTTTGTGGGGGTGGGGAAGAAACATACACATCTGATTAAATACATCAACAGTACAGCAGTTCCCAGACTTCAAACACATTATGTGGGGTACAGAAACAGGAAATACTTTTCAAATAAACCATTCATGGACAAACGATAGGATTACAAACAAAACAGCATTTCCCTGTCTTCAGCTTGATGCCAGCCCCAGCAAGCCAAGTTTAAGTGGAATCTACAGTGCCCATACCTGTTTTCAGTGTGGCTTTGGTAAGTCACTGTAAGGCAGCACGACATTATTGAACCTGGCAGAGACAGTGTGAGCAGAAGCACTGGAGATTTTAGAGACATTATCTATCTATCTAAAGCGTGTATACTGCTGCCCAATACCCAGTATCTGAGCATATTCCAAGTAAAATCCAGAGCAACAGCAAAGTACCTGGTGGATTTCATGGAGCATCTGGTATTTCTCCCTTTTGGGTTAAAACTCTACTTATAGGAGGCTTTTTGATTTTATTATTCATTTTGGTGCTGTGGTTTTCTTTGGTAAGTGTTTATGAGGACAAGAGTGCAGGTTGCCTTCCTCTTTCTGATGTTAGCATAGTCTAATGGAGAGGACTGCAGCAGGGCAGACAGGAGACCTGGAATCTGTTCCCAGCTTTGCCACCACCTTGCTGTGTGAACTTGGCCAAGTGACTTGGGGCCAGATTTTAAAGGTATTTAGGCACCTAAAGATGGACTTAGAGACACCTGGGTGGGATTTTCAAAAACGCCTTGGTGCCCAAGTCCCATAGGCTATGTCTACACTTACCACTAACTAATTCGAACTAATTTCAGTTAGTTTGAATTAACTTAATTCAAACTAGCATGGCCCCACTAGAATGCTAGTTCGAACTAAGCAAGTGCCATGCATAGCACTTGCTTAGTTCGAATTAGTCAGTTGCATTAAGCTCAATGTGCCGGTTAATTTGAACTAAGCAGTTGGTTCGAACTAACATGTCCACATTGACTTAATTCGAACTAGTTAATTTGAACTAACTAGTTCGAATTAAGGGTTAGTTCGAAGTAAAATGAGGTTTTACTAATTCAAACTAACTTTTCCTTAATTCGACTTAAGGAACTGCTTAAGTAAAATTAAGGAAACTCAAGTGTAGAGACAGAGTAAATTAAGTCGATTTAAGCCTTCGTAAATCAACTTAATTTACAAGTGTAGACACACCCATAGAGTTTAAGGGGAAAATATCTAGCCCTGATGGTGGGGATTGAGTACCTGCAGGTCCGTTTGATTTCAAATATAGTTGTGGCTTCTGAGCACCTCTGAAAATTAGTCCCTGAACGGTTGAACCTCTCTCTCTGCCTGAGACTCTTCCTCTGCGAAATGGAGCTGGTTTGAGTTCTGGGGTGGAAAAACTTTGGGCTTTGATATTTTCAAGGCACTGTTGTCTGGAAGGTCACATCCCTGCTCAGGGGGAGCAACCTGACAGAAAAAGGGGACAGAAAAGTATAAATCAAATGCATGTCAGAAGGTAGCCTCAAGGACATTAGCAGTAACCTTCTGTTTCATTAGAACTGGCAGGCTCTTTCAGTGGATCAATAACATGCATTTAGCCCAAGTAAAATAACCCCGGGAGTGGTGGCTGTTATTGTTTCCACAGGGTTAGAAGGATAAGACTTATAGTGGAAGGGCCGGACTTAACGTAAATTGTTATTTACACTTTCTGGGATTCTCACAGAAATACATTCCCCAGCTGATTTCAGACACTGCAAGAGCCATGAAAACTTCAGCCACCTTGCTGCACCTGCTCCTCATGCATCTCAGCACATCTCATATAATGCACTGGACATACAAAGGTAATGAATACAAAAAAGACGCAACCGCTTTTTAAATGCTGCTGATACCACCTGGCTGCTTAAGACAGTCACATAGGGTGGGAGTTAAAACTGGGTTTTCACCTTGCCTATTAAAAAACAAAAACAAAAACAAACAGTGGGCTGCAAACAACGAAAAAAATCTTTACAGTGCTTTTGAATAAAACCTGACCTTTTGCTGATATGGGAAAGAAAAGTTTTGTGGGAGAAAAGCGTCTGATGAGGTGAGATTTTCTCCCACAAAAGCTCATGCGATAAGTAGATTTGTTAGTCTTTAAAAGTGCCACAGGACTCCTTGTTTGTTTGGAAAGAAAATAAGTTTTCCCTTAGATACTGCTTGCTCACTTTTTACTTTCGTGTCCTGTGGAACATGGATGCAGAGACAGGGGCTGCTTGTTTGCTCTCATATGAAATGTTGCTTAATTCTCAGTTCTTTCAGAGTCTAATTCAGATTCTGTTGAAGTCAGTAGGTAAGGTGACCACATAGCAAGTGTAAAAAGAATTGGGACAAAAGGTGGGAAGTAATAGGTGCCCATAGGAAAAAAAGCCCTGAATCTCAGGAAAGTCCTTATAAAATCAGGACATCTGGTTATCTTATCAGTGGGAGCCTTTCCACTATTTCAATTGGCTTCGAAGCAGACTGCCATAACAGGGGTATTAAAGTTCTTGATTTAAAAAAAAATATATTGCGGTTAGCACATTCAGCTGCTTACAACAGTTATCTTAGGAATCTTTCACCACAGCCTCCTGAACTTCGGTGCAATAACCTCACTGGTGCATGTCTGGAAATTAAGCAAACTACCTGCAAAAACCGACATTCCAGAAGTAAAATAAAAAAAAGAAAAAGAGAGAGAGAGAGAGAGAGAGAGAGAGAGAGAGAGAGAGAGAGAGAAGAAAAAAAAAGAAAATGTCTCAGCAGTTAAAATAGGTTTACAATTATGATAATAAACAGGCAAAGGAGGCAGATGCTGAAATAGCTTTGAACAATTAAAAAAGGGTTTTTAATGGTTAAAAAGACAGACCACATTTTGTATTGTTGCAAAAAGAATTCATAGTGGGAGAGTTCAGCAATAGCTTAAGGATTTTTCTCAGCTCTGGAATTCTGGAATTCTGACTCTGAAATAGATCAATGTGTTGTAAATGGCAAAAGGAACTGCTGGAAAAGGAATGGATTTCCATATTGTTTCTAAGCCAGAAACGTGACAGAGGACATCAAAATCCCTACTTAGCTATAAAGTCCTGAATACATCAGGACAGAGAAAGCAAATAACATGAAAAGGTTAAAGCAGTACTTAATTACTTGGATGGCACAAGTTTTAGGGATGGTGGGGAGATATTAAATACTTACAGTAAACTGAAGCTGAAATTTTATGGTTTATATATTGAAAGTTTAAAGGGAGGGAATGTTAGCTAGTGATTTAGAGCAGACAGAACTCAGGAGTTCAATGTCTACATCTGCAACTGACTCATATGTGCAACAAGTCACTGAAACGTCCCCTTGCCTCAATTTACACATGTGTAAGGAGGAAGTAGCATTATTTACCTACTCTAAAGAGGCATGGTATGCTTTAATCAATGAACACGAATAGGTTTGTGATCCTCAAATGAAAGGGCAGATAGAAAGTGCTAATTCTTATTAACAAGCCCTGACCACTCAGTTTCTTAACAGATTCAAAGGGGTAGCTGTGTTAGTCTATTGCAGAAAAACAGAGTCCTGTGGCACTTTTAAAGAGTAACAGATTTATTTATCACATGAGCTTTCGTGGGAGAAGTGGGATTTTCTCCCATGAAAGCTCATGTGATAAATAAATCCGTTAGTCTTTAAAATGCCACAGGACTCTGTTTGTTTTTCTTAACAGAGATTACTGAAGGGACCAAAGAAGTCCCAGATAGCAATCAAAATGAGAATTAGGAAAACACACAAGAGGGTTACATTTATTTTAAATCATTTTCCCTTTTCCATTCCTTGTGTAATAATAATTAAAAAAAAAAAAGTAGAGAATTTACTGATCATCCTCCCTGGGCCCCAGCCCCCAAACAATTTTCCCAGATTGTTCACAGCTTTCATTGCAAAAGAACCTAGATTTCATGCCTCTGGAATAGATACAAACAGCTTGGTCTGTACAAACCACACTTCTATTTCAATAGACATCCAGCCTCCAGCTGTGAGTGGAGATGGGTTACTACAAGGAGGCAGCTTTCTTGCAGCATGGTGCAGTGGTCAGGCATCCAGAATGGTGTGTATTTGCACTCTAGGAATGGTAGATCTACCTTTCAGCCATGCAGGGCCTGGTGTTATAATAATCAGTGGGATGCTTTGCTGCCGAGCGAGGAACAACTCCTCCCTACTGAGCCAGCAGCACTCCTACTCCTTTGTAATAGCCTACTCTTCTTCTTGGCCTTGCAGCAGGAGAACTGGATGAGGTACACTGGGGAAAACACTTTGTAGACTGCTCTGGCAAGCACCAGTCTCCCATTGACATTCAGAAGAGGAAAGTGAGGTACAACCCACAGCTGATGCAGCTGGAGCTGAGTGGTTACAATGAACCCCTGCAGGGGAACTTCACAATGACCAACAATGGGCACTCAGGTAAGCAGCAGGAGCTTGTCCAACTACCTACCCTACCACAAAGAGGAGGGCATCAGGGCTTGACATCATTCCTGATCTCAGGAGGTGCCAGGCCACTGCCTTGATACTGTACAGGACCTGTGCCAGCTTTTCTTCCATAGCCATGGAAAGTTGCCACGGCAGCTGATCTAACCCTAACCAAATTCTGCGGCATGACGTGTGACTTGAGAATAGGCCTCAGGATTTTCAGCTTCACTGCCTCATGGGATGACCCAGCCCAGTGGTTTTCAAACTTTTCTTCCTCAGGACCCAGTTGAAAAAAAATTATTTATGCTTGCGACCCAGCTCTTCCATCTTTCAGCAAAGCATTCCAGTCTTGCAGCGGTGGCAGCAGGGGGCGCTGAGAATTGGGTCCCAACCCATCATTTGAAAATCAAGGAACTAGCCCATCCGTAAGGCCCAGTCCTGCTCCCCACAGAGACAACAGAAAAACTCCAAGACCTCTTGGCCTGATCCCAAGAGGTGCTGAACCCTTCTCTCCCACAAGACTCACTGGGCATTACAAAGTCTGGCCATCAATTCCTGTGGGGTCGGAAACAGTAGGCTATAGGCTGTAAGATGCCAAATGGTTACTGGAAGAAATGCACTCTTAGCAGATGCCTGTATGCCAATGGAAGCTCTTGTAGGCTCTAAAGGGACTAAGATGGGGCCATGCCCATGCAAAAGGATGAATTTCACCCTCCCCATGACAAGTACCTTCGCCATCCCATCTGTTTCAATAGCAATAAGTGATGCAACAGCTAGGAAGAACTGTTGGGAGGAAATCTTTACTGAGTGTGCATGTATGCCAGCATTACCACAAATAGGGCCATGTTGCCCAGTAGCAGCCTGCCTTGTGTTCCTGAGAGTCAGGTGTCACACCTACCCAAGTCCCACCTGAAAACAGATCCTCTTTCTCTAGTCCTACTGACGTCAGTGTAGGATGATAATAGCAACCAAGGTCACTCAGGACCGGGCCCAATGTTTGTGATGGGTTCATGGGAAAGGATAGATAACCCTCCCTTGCGCATATTCATTAGTAGGGATGACCCTAATCAGACACTGTTCCACCATTAAATAGTAAGTAGGGCCTTACATTTCAAAAGGTGATGTGTAAGATAGATTCATTCTGACAGTATCTGTGTGCAGAAAACCCCACGTGGGCACTGGCACAGAAGAATTTTATGAATGCTGTTATCACATTCCCTGGCACATATCCTGAAAAAGAGAAGCCTAGGATTAGACTAGGCATTATGCCCTCGCTGAGCATCTCGTTCTTTGCCCATCACATCCTGCATCCCTTTTCTGGTAAGGTGTCACGTAGGCATGTCCCATGCATTAGGTGGCTGGTGGCACTAGGGACTCCTGCCAGTGAAGTGAAGTATTTTCTCTTTCCTGTCTGAGCAGCTATAAATAAACCTGTTAGTCTTTAAAAGTGCCACAGGACTCTGTTTTACTTTCAGAGAGTTATTCAGTGCACCTGCATGCAGGAGACCTAAGACATTGGGGGGGGGGTGTTGGAGTCTCCCCCCGCAGCCTGATCTCACTAATTTCAGTTTCCTGCTTTGTCAGCTCATTCTATTCTCCTCATTGTGTTGATTTCTCCACACTGCTGGAAAAGCCTTTCAGCAACACATGTACAATCAAGAGAAAGAAGCATGTTTGCAAGTCTCTATGAGATGGAGGAGGAGAATAAAGGGCAGATTCAGCATTATACAGGGGCATTTTCTTCCGGTATACAAGTACAGCCTCAGTGGAGCTATAATACTTTGCACTTCGTGCTTTATTTTGCCTTAGTCTGCACAGCCTCCTCTTTTACTCTCATGCCACGTGAATGTAAAATAACCTTCCACCAAGATGAGGGCAGAATCCGAAGTGAGGGATGATTTGCATCCTCTGTGTACAGACATAAATGATGACCCAAGGTACAGGGACAGGGGGCCCTGTAAGGGGGGAAGGAGCAACAACAAAACAAAAACTCCAGATCTTTTGTTTTTTAAAAACAAAGCTCTTAATAAAACCACCTTAAATTTAAATCTACACCACCCCTTGTGAGGTAGGCAAATACTATCATCCCATGATATAGGATAGCAGAGAAGCCCAAAGGGGATTGATGCCAAGGAGGGTTAAATTCCTACATATCTGGGGTTATGTGAATTTCTTAGGGTCACGTGATATGTCAGAGCTAGATTAGAATTTAGGAGTGCCTGGCTCCTAGCCCTCTGCTTAGTCCCCTGTAAAATCCTGCTTCTCTCCTGTTAAAGAATTTCCTGGCATTGAGGGAGAGAAAAATATTTCAGTCTTCCCTCAAAGGTGGTTAGAACGTAAGAGATTCCCATCATTTGTGGAAAATCTTATTTCAAACTAATATTCCTTCACTCCTCCCTATGCACAGGGAGGAGGGACATACTGCTTCCTGAGAGAGACAGCTCTAATTGTAGCTAAGAATCATAATGGTTAATAATGCCTATTTAATCACACTGATGCTCACCTGTTCATTTACAGATTTCTACTTTTAGCATCATCAGCTCCACTACCTGCAAATTCATCCTGGCAGCTTTATCTTTCAATGCTCCCACCATGCTTTTGTATTTTCCTACACTCTCATTAACATAAAAATACTGATTTGCTACCCAAGGGCATTTTAATAAGGAATGTGAGCTAAATCATGGGGTCCTTATGCTCAGCTGTACTGTAAGCAAGCAGAATTTTGCTGTAGACTCCATTGGGAATGAGAAAAAGCTCTTCAGATTGGTTTGAGGCAAGAACCTCAAGGCAGGTTTATAGTAGATCTACACTCAAAAGTTAAATCAATCTAGCTATGTTGCTCAGGGGTGTAAAAAACCCTGTTGCACCTCAGCAATGTTGTTATCCAACCTAACCTCTCTGTGGAGACAGTGCTATTCTTCTATTGACGTACCTACTACCTCCAAGGGGTTTCTGCACTTGAAATAGTGTAAGATTTCAAGTGTAGAGAAGCCCTCAGGGGGCCACAGTAAGAGAAGTTCTGCACACTTGAAGACTATGGGGGAATGGAGATGCTTAGCAGGTGCCTTCCTGGAAAGCAAGGTGGAAGATTTTCAGACAAGC
Source organism: Pelusios castaneus (assembly GCA_007922175.1). NCBI lineage: Eukaryota > Metazoa > Chordata > Testudines > Pelomedusidae > Pelusios > Pelusios castaneus. Next base: position 91,865 of record ML686140.1, on the reverse strand, counting down.
AGTTTAGTCACAATAAAGTTGTGGGTTGACTGAAAGAGTTTGTGAACTTGAGTCAAATTCAGGAACTTGTTTTGGCCAACAAAAAAGTTAGAAAAAGTTGAAACATTTTGTTTGGATGTATGGATTTCTCTAGGTTACAGAGCCCTCACTAAGCATTACAGCACTTAGCTCTTAGGTTTTTAAAGGACTGATTCTGCATGAGTCTAAAAAAATGGGAGTTGAAGGTGCTTAGAACTCTAGGGATGCATCTACACTTACAAATTAAGTTGACTTAAGGAGGCTTAAGTTGACTTAAATTACTCCGCGTCCACACTGGGCTTTCCTTAAGTCAACTTAAGGAAAAGTTAAGTTGATTTAATAACACCTCCATTTAGGTTGACTTAACGCTTAAGTTGACCTTATTAGGTCGACTTAGGACAGTGTGTATGGGGATTAGTGCTTAAGGCTACCTTATTAAGTCGACTTAAAGTGTTAAGTCGACTTAATAAGGTCGAAAAGGGGCTATATCTACACTTGAAAAGTTAAGTCGACTTTATTAAGTTGACTTAATAAGGTCGATTTTAAATTGACTTAAAGTCGACCTTATTAAGTCGACTTAACAAAAGTCGACTTAACTTTTCAAGTGTAGAGATAGCCAAAGATTGGAGCTTACACTGATGAAATTCCAAGCATCTCTGAACTTCCTCTAACAACACATGGCACATTTTCATTCACACAAAATTCAAAGTGCAGTACTTTTCCTAATCCTATTAGCCTATTCCTTTGAGGTTTAAAGAGTAGTTTATTTAATGTAGACTAAAGGCAAATCTCCATTAGCTAAGGGTAGATATTAGTCATTGGAGACCAGTCCCTAGCGTGTAACATTGTCATACTTGCAGGCCACTCTGAGCTGTCAGCCAGTAGAAGACACTGGTAACAGTTATGCAGTGCATACCATCAGCTCAGCTCTTATAGCTGCGTGTGGCAGTATAAAAATAGGCGCAAAGCAGTAAGGAGAATCAGGCTCTGTTATTTTCAGGCTGTCTGCAGTGCATTCTCACAAGCACCCTGAGCAGGAATGATCCTTGGCACATGGTTCAGACACAATGCTTTGCAAAGCATACACACCTTAATGAGTTGCTTGGTAAGGTAACCACTCCTAATTATGTTCCAAAGGGGTAGCTGTGTTAGTCTGTTGCAGAAAAACAACAGAGTCCTGTGGCACTTTTAAAGACTAGATAAATCTGTTAGTCTTTAAAAGTGCCATAGGACTCTGTTGTTTTTCACTCCTAATTATGGAACAGTCATGTAATTATACCTGAAGCAACAGATTTTTAGGTACAGCAATCCTCCCACTGAGAAGTTGGTGGGGCAGTTGGATTTATTATTAAGAGGATATATTTTCTTCAAAGCCAAAGAGTCACTCCAGCTATAATAAGACCACCCTGAGAAACTAAACAGAAACAAAGGCGTATTTTGGACAGCCACAGCCCTGAATGGATTGACACCAATCAGCTCCAGGGAGCCCCAGATGTAGGCAGGTACTCCCTGCTTTCCATATTTTCACGTTCTCTCTTCATTCCAAGCACTAGTTTAGGTAATTTGTTTCCAAAAGATCAAGTGCACACCACTTAGGCTTGCCAGTGTGGCTTCTACCTTTTGTAGCATAGGAGAGGGTTATTTCATAATACAATGTAGCATAACATATTGAAGTCAGTTGTAGTTTTCATTCACTTAACATAGCCTAGCTGGAACTGAAGATGCTCATACAATCACTCTTTGAAAATTGCATTTGTGTGATGTGTGGATATTTAATTCACTCTCCTCCCATTCTAGTGCAGAAGTCAGACACACCTGTATATGTTTATGTCAGGCATGTCAAACTCCATGACTGCAGCGTATGGACACACCAGTGCTTGCAGATCCCATCTCACTCAAGCTCAACTCCTGTGCAGTGGTGATTATCCGACCTTAAGTAATTCTGCATTAGAAAACAATCTGAGAAAGTTCAGGCACCAAAATGCATTTGTTAGATCAGATAAACCCATCTACAAAGATCATACAAACCAGCACCTGCAGAGTCACTTTCTTCAGAGCAGCCATTGTGGCTGATCTTGCAGATACCCGCTGTGGAGCACTGGCCCCAAGTCAGGAAAAAAGAACTTAGAGTTAAGCATTGGGGAAACACTGACCACTGGGAATAATGTTTAAGGGCTTTCCTAAATGGAGACCAGACCAGCAGGAGCAGCCCTGTTGACTTCAGGGGAGCTGCTCTCTCCATTAAGCTCTATGCCAAGGGTGTCAAACTCATTTGCTATGGTGGGCCAGATTTGACTTAAATATACTTCAAGTGGGCCATGCACACCATAAATCAAAATACTACTGCACTCTCGCTGCATCGCAGAGCAGTGTGTATGCGAGACTGTGCTCCATGAGACCACGCTCGCTCTCTCTCTCTGTTAGGGAGTGTGGTCTCACGGAACACAGTCTTGCATATCCAACATTCCATGATGTCACAAGACCTCTCTCTCGCTCTGTCTGGGAGAGAACCTGGTCCTGTGGAGCACAGTCACGGGGCGGATGGAAGAGGTTCGTGGTTTGCATCCGGTCTGCGGGCTGCATGTTTGACTCCCCTGCTGTATGTGCTGTATTAAGTGTTTGCAGCATCAGGACTAGCTGAATCCCTTTCTGTTCATTTTATGTCATCTTCTTATCCTGCCTTGCAGTCCAGATTGATTTGCCACCCGCCATGCGCATCACCAAAGGGCTCCCAAGCACCTTCACAGCTGTCCAGATGCACCTGCACTGGGGTGGGCTGAACCTGGAGACCAGCGGCTCCGAACACACCGTGGATGGAATGAGATACCTCGCAGAGGTAGCTATTTAAATGGGGATATGCTTCCTTCTTAGAAATGGGCCAGATGGAGGGGTTGCCTTCTTCCTCGCCATCCAAAAAATAACAAAAAAAAACCCAGGAGAATCCCATGTTAAAAGAAAACACACAGCAAGTTATGGCATGGTTGTTTTAACCATAGAGGATCAGGGTTACATTGCTATCAGTCTGGCACAATCCCACTGAAGTAAATGGGCCTGCTTCACCACCATCTTCTACTTTGAATAGTCATTTATCCTTGCTAAGAAAAGAGCAAAGCGGACGGAGAATGCTACCACTGGTGCGAGTGAGAGAAGAATTTTGATACGGGATGCATTTTACACCCATTTAGTCCAGATGGGTGCAAAAGAGTCAAAGAGGTAAAAATAAGGCCCAATGTAACTAGGAGCAGAATTCGTGTTGAGCCTTTTTTTCTGGTCAGGTTCCATTCTTGAACACTATGGGCAATAGAGAGATTAAGGCAGAAGCCCCGGAGGCATAGCGAGGGTGTCTGGTGCCTGGAGACCAAGCCCACATTTGTGCTCCCCCAGGTGCCCCACACCACCCTACACCTTTTAGCCCCCTCTCAGCCCAGCACGCCACTGCAGTACAGCACCCAGGAGCTCCCCCTCCCCGCTGTTGCTATGCCACTGAGAAGCCCCCACAGCTTGCAGGGAAAGGCTTTGAATATGATCAGACTGTTAAATTGCAGCCTTTGCCAAAGAAGCAGACTAACAGAGGAGTGGGTTATAAGAAGAGGATACTAGCAAGAATGGAGAGAGAAATGAAATGCTCTGGTATGCCACTAGCCAAGGCTCTTTCATGTTGTTTAGAAATAAGACTCTAGTCCTTGGATAGCCTGTGGCTGTCAAAGGCTCCTTGACAGCTTTATCCACCATATTCCACATGGCTGCTCTTTGCTTACAGTGGCAGGGATGTGGGGGGAATACTGAGCTCAAATTAATCTCCATTTTAGCTGTTTGCCCCAGGACCCATTCTGTTACAGATGAGTTCACAGAAGGGAGCTGCAGAAACCTGGCAGACACGATCATATGCAGCCAAGGGCTGGCTCTTAGGAAGCAACAAAGATGGTAAATGCTTTCTCCACCCTGATGCTTGCAGCTGCACTGTTTGCAAAGGCTGTTTAATAGGCACTCAGGGATTTAAAAAAAAAAAAATTTATCCCTTTATATTGGACCTGATCTAGAACTTAATTAAATGAAAAAGGAAAAGCCTCCCTCATGGCAGCCCTTGGGGTTTGGATCAGGCCCATAACATGTGTTTTCTCAGAGTGCTCTTTAATTGCAAGAAGGGCGATAACCATGATTACTAGTAGTATAGCCATGGAGTTAGTGGAGTCATCTCTCAGGCCAAACTACTTTTGCAAAAATGAAGGTTTGTTGTTGCACAAGGACTCTTTGGCATCTGTTCACAAGCAACAGCTCCACGAGCAGCAAGATCTTCTTGCATAAAAGGTCAGTGGCAGGACCCTAACTGCAGTTAGCAACTTGCAGAAAGAGGCGGGAAGTGAAGCCAAGTTGCAATTATCTGCATTGCAGTGGCACCTGAAGGCCCCAAATGAGATCAGGAATCTACTGTACAAGCACAGCAAGCGCCAAGCCCTGCCCTGACCTTTTCTAAACAGAAGAGAAACAGCAAAGTGAAGTGAATTGGTCAAGGTCACAAAACAGGTCAGTAGCAGATGCAGAGCCAGTACTAGAACCCAAGTATCCAAGTCCCACATATTAGCCACTGTAGGCCACGCTACTGCTCTATGTGCACCTGGGCAATAGCCCACCAACAGGCCTGTAGCGGCACAGTTTGTGATAAACATTTAGAACCAAGTTCTGCCAAGGCTGTGCCCTGAATTTAGCACAGTTATGCTAGGGACACCGAGTCTAGAATTTGGTCATAAAATATTTATTAAAAAAGAAAAAAAACCCATGTTGCTGAAGTGATGTTTGCTTTCAGGTCAGCAGGCACAGGAGAAGGGACAGCACTGGCTGGCCCCTTAGCGGCCATTCTTTCAAGGGCAGGAGTCAGCAAAGCCACTGGTCCCCAGCCTTGAACTGACCTGCTCTTGTTCCCCACAGCTGCACATTGTCCATTACAACTCCGGCTCCTACTCTAATTTTGAAGAAGCAAAAGACAAGCAGAACGGGCTGGCTGTCCTTGCTTTTCTCTACACGGTAGGTCAGAGCTCAACAGAGAGAGAGAAGAGGCTGGTGAGCGGGTACAGGCAGACCCGTTTGGAATGGAAGAAGAATTCATTCCTCATAGCCCACTGAGTCACTTGCCTCTCTGCTAAGACTGCCTGGGGCCTAAACACTCTCTCCCAGGCTTCCCCTCGTAGCCAGGCCCCCCAGTGTTTCAGAGAAACTTTTAATAGTCCAGCCTACCTAAGCACACCACCCTTTCTGGGGGTCTAATTCATTAAGTCTTTCTATACACTTTATGGTGGCCTTCTAGGCCCAAACCCTTCTCTCTTGACTAGGGGATTAGAAAGCCCTTCTTGCAGAGCTCAGGCTGTGCTTCTCCCCAGTCCTTTTATGATTTCATCTCTCAGCTCCACCCAGGTTGGCAATGGCAACAAAGTCAAGAACGAAAGCTCAAAAAAAGAAAAAGCCATCTTAACACTGTAGCCCTTCCCCCCACAGCATCTGTACCTTCCATCACAACTTGGAGACCAGCTAACACGAGCACACAAAGGGTATGTCCACACTGGAGCCTTAGGTCGACTTAAGGAAGGTTAAGTCGACCTACAGACTCCTGAATCCACACTGGGCTTTATTAAGTCGACTTAAGCGCTTCCTTAAGTCGACTGAATAACACCACCTCATAAGGTCGACCTAAGGTTTAAGTCGACCTTATTAAGCCGACTTAAACTAGCATGGACGGGGGATAGCCCTTAAGTCAACCTACTTGGCCTCCAGACCCCCTCGCAGAGTTCCTGGCCATTCCTCCATCGACCTAGCATCTGCCAGTGTGGACGCAGGGCTGTGGAGTCTCTAAGTTGACTTAACAGAGCCTCCAGTGTAGACATACCCAAGAAGTCTTTCCCTGCTTCCTCGCAACTTTCGTGTTCCTCTCATTCAGACCTTTATCTTTAACAAAATGTCTCCTCATCATGCCTCTGCCTAATCTAACCTTCATTTTCCCCTCCTTGGGAGGAGAATTGGCTGTGTCGCTGGTGGGGTCTGACATCCAGTTCTTCTTAGCAAGCCAGCCCACCTGTGGTGCTGCCAGCTCAAGGTGGCCAGTTACTAACAGTGTTTTTTGTGATGCGGACTCCTGCCTATTGGAACTTGGCAGAGACTTACCAAAGCAGTGGTTTACAAACTTTTTTCCTTGGGACCCAGTTGAAAAACATTATTTATACCCGCAACCCAACAGTTACATCTTTGAGCAATGCATTTCATCGTTTGGTGGCGGCAGCAGCGGGTGCCTTGACCCAGTACCTGAGGGTCAGCGACCCAGTACTGCGTCCCGACCCTAAGTTTGAAAACCACTGCACTAAAGTCATGTCACAGCAGCTACCAAACAACCACTAAATGGCTGCTGTGGATGAATCTGAACCAGCCATTCAAAGGTGAAGTCTTCATAGGCTATCACCAAGCCCCTGAGCCATCCAGCCCCCTTATTAATTTAAATTGCTGTTTTCCCCATTCTAAAAAATCTCAGTCCAGGAGAGTCTGGGTGTCACTTTCTAGCTGATAGCATTGTGGGCTCAAGGTCTCGGGGAAAAAATTGAGCTAACAAACACCAGTCACTCACTCCTTGGTGACACCAGCGATTCTATAAAGAACAAGCTTATATCTCTCTTGCCTTTTTCAGCATGTTCACATTGCATGGTGATAACATTAGTGCATCAAACCCTCAGTCCTCTCCCCAACACACTCCTGGAGCAGCAGCCAGAGGCTGCTCTTTCCTGGCTCAGGGTGTAGCAAATCTTCTGTGGCCCAGGCTTTCGAGTATGGAGTAGCCTAGTCTCCCCCTGTATAGGAGCCATGGCTGGTGGACGTGCCTTTGGCTTACTCTATATGCAATATCCTTGGAAACTGGCTGCAGGGTATGCATAGGATTAGTATTCCCTGTGCGGTCCTCCCACGCCCTGCCCTCTCCCCATGTGGCAGAACATACTGGTTCAACTGCAGACAGGATCCTTTGCCTGCACTGGGGACTGAGCGACGCATACGTTTTTCCTTTTAGTGCCTATTTGCTGGGGGAAGGAGAGTGGTGAAACTTGCCTGTGGATAAGGCTCATTCTTGCATTTTCCTTGGAGTGGGCCCATCCCCAGTTGAGATTATTTTAAGGTCTACACTCTTGTGCCCAGAAGCTCCCTTCTGCCAAGTGCTACAGGAATGGGATTGGAATATGGGAGACTGCCGCAGACTCCCAATGTGATCTTGGGCAAGTCACTTAGCCTCAGATCCTCAAAGGTATTTAGACTCCTAGCTCCCACTGAAATCAGCATCCTGGGCCTCAGTGGCCTCATTCTTCAGATCCCCATCCATCAACCAGGACTGATACTAATACCTCCTTTCTCCCACCAATTGTCTCTCTTGTCTTTTTGACTACAAGCTCTTTGTGGCAGGGAGAGTCCCTGCTAGATGTATATACAGCATCTAGCACGTTGGAAGCACCCTGCTGAGTTGGGGCCTCTGGGTGTTATTGTAATAGGAAGAAATTTTAATAGAATAACTATTTGATGGGGGACAGAGTAGCCTAACTTAGTGACCAGTCTCCTGCTTCTGGAGTGCTGTGATGGGCTTTAGGCCACAGAAGTGGATGAGTGTCCGTGTGTTCAGTGATCTTCCTAACCGGACTCAGAGATCTGCCCTCCCCTCTCTTCCCTGGCTCCGGGAAGCATGACTCAGCTGTCTGATGCCAGCACCAGTGCATTGTTGTCTCCTCCAGGCTCCAGTCGCTTCCAAGAGCTTCTTGCTAATTTCAAAGGCCGGAGTGCTGTTTCATGTTGACAAAAGCAGCAGACAGAAGGTCTGTGGTCATAGCCAGAGATGATTTGACACGGCATTTGGGATCCCATTGTGCCGTGATAAAGAGTTATAAACTCGCTCTGTTCCAGAGCTCCTGCCAACAAGAAGCTTCTAGGTGCTGAAAAAAGGGGTTCTCCCTCTCTTCCTCATGCTTCCCAGTTCCTGAGGGACATTAGTCAGAGACTGCAGGGGAGGAAATCAGAATATTCTTCTCAGCTTTGGGAAGGGGAGTGGTGTCTAGTGGTTAGAGCAGCAGGGACTAAGTTTGTAATCCTGAGTTCTGTTTCTAGTTCTAGGAGAATACGATCCACTGCTTAGAGCAGTGGGACCTTGGGGGCAGGGGTAGGATTTGTGTGGTTTATTCCCATTTTATCCCCTGACATTAGGTGAGTCATTCAGGCCCCCAAAAATATGGGACCTTAGGCTCAAATTTTCAGGATGTGGTTGCTTGGCATTGGGCATCTAACTCTAACTGGCTTGATTTTCAGAGGTGCTGAGCACCCACAAAGCTTATGGAAGTCAGTGGGACCTGAAAATCCACCCAGTTATTTAGGTACCTCAATACAGACTTAAGGGGCCAACTTTACACTCCTAAAGTTTGAAAAATGAGAATCTTAGTGTTGCTGTGCCTCAGTTTCCCCCATCTAACACATATGCAAGCCCTAGGATGCTTTAGTGTGTATGTAAAAGGAGAACAGGGGAGGACTCTAACCCTAATCTTCCAACCGCTCCTCCTCTCAGCACTCTTGAGCAATTCAGTGCAGAGCCCTACCCTTAGGATCCATAGCTACAAGTGAGATTATTGCTCATGAAAATATTCAATTCTTTAAGAAATCCAGGTGCAATATTTGGCTGTGTGAATTCCTGCCTCAGCTGAACTAAGCTGCAGTAGGTGCTGGGTTGTCTTTTCCATAGTTCATTCACCTATCTCTATTCTCTTTCTAGGATGGTAATTTAGAGAACACCTACTACAGTGAATTCATTTCCAACCTAGCCAAAATCAGGTTTGCAGGTAAGTCCTTGGGACTTCTCATCTGCCTTGTTGCCCAAGATGACAGTACTTGTAAGTGCTGGGTAGTGCAGGGCCTAGAGAAGGCTTTTTCAAACATTTCTTGCTGGGACTCCTTTTGAAAATACTTTCAGCTGTGACAACTCCCCTCAAAAAGTGATGATTTCCCCCCATATCATGCCAACCTTACTTCACAGCAGTGCAGCCTTCAGAGTTGGGTACCTGGCCAGCAACCTCTGCTCTCATGACCCCCTTACAATTGTCTTGCACCCCCTTTTTGGGTCAGGACCACCAATTTGAGCACTGCTGGCCTAGGGAGCATCCTAAGGGAAGAGAATGTGAAGATCTGTCTCATTCTGATGGATAAGGTCAGATAAATCTTGACCTGGTAGGTGAATGGCATGAGAGATGGGGTTATTTGCCTGGGTTAAGAGGGTTCAGCGAACATTTCAAGGTAAGATGTCCTATGAACCAGAGGTCACATATAGCAGTTACCTCTAGTGGTTCCTGACATCTCAGAACTTAACATGCTCTTCCTCCGTTTGCATGACAGTACCCAGGTCTGTGTCTCAGTCAGAGGGCCCCAGCTGATCGGGACATTCCCTTTCAGTTGTAATATAGCTCATGGGGTTCCATGTGCTTTGCTGAACCCTGTAGCTGTTACTTGGAAAAGGGGGAGGGGGGAAGGGGCATCTTGCTGGTTTTTTTGTTTACAAATTATGTATCAAGTCACAGTTAAATAACTAGGTCTCCTCAGTCATGCCCCTGAGGTGTCCTTCTGCACCTTTTTCCTTCCCTGCACACACCAGAAACAATGGCATTGATTGCAGAATTGTTCTGCTATTCTTAAGTGAACCATAACATCCTGTTAATTTAAACAGAGAGACCTCTCCCTGTTTCCAAGATTGCTTACTACATTAGAGAAAATACTGTGCCTCCAAAAATAAAGGTTATAAGTCAGCCTCTTGCACAATATGCTGGCTGTTTTTTCCTGGGATTTCCTGAGCTGTTTCCTATGGACAGGTGAACTCTCCTTTTGCAAACACCAAACTGGCTTTCTGTCCACAAAATCCACTGTTGCATTATTTATAGGGCAAATTCCATCGAGAACTTGGAATGTCCAGCGTCATAGAAAATATTCTTCTTAACAATGTCAAGCCCTTATTTATAGTGGTTTTTATTTTCAAAATGCCTAATGCAGGAACAGATCTATTAAATCAGCTTGTCAGGTATGATTATTGTTATTTATCTCTATTATAGTAGTACATGTTGCAACCAGCCCCACTATGCTAGGTGCAATATAGATGAGAGGTAGTAGAAAATTTTCATCAAAACAGGTTTCCGTCAGTACGTGCCCTTTTCAACAAACCTGAAATGTTTGTGTAACAGTGTATCCATTTTGATGAAAGTTCATTTTTAAAGCTTGGAAAAAGCCTGTATTAAGAAGTACCTCTTTCAACATTTTCAGAGCAAACCGTTTGACTACTTTTGTTTTGAAATTTTACATAAAAAATAAAAAGGCCAAAAATCAAAACAAATTGTTTTGCATTTATTTAAATGCAAATTTATTTCAAATTACCTGAAATTAATTTTAGGTTTTTTGGAACATTATTTCATTAAAAATGTCTACATTTTCATTATGATTTGGGATTTTTTCAACATCTCAAAAGTTTTAATTGGACAGAAAAATTGTTTTCCAATTAGCACTTGTACAGATGTAATGAAAGAACAGTCCCTGACCACCTGCCTTTTCTTGGCTCTGTCACTAGTATAGTTCTTGGTGAATTTTGAGAAGTGATTGGTCAAGCTTCTGGCCAGAGCAGCCAGGAGGACCTGGCCTCTGCTTTCCTCTCCTTGATCATTACCAGTATATGACTACATCTTTGTCACTTTTTTAGGGCAATCAACCAAGCTCAGGTCCCTGGATGTTCAAGCCATGCTACCTGAAAGCCTCTCACACTTCTACCGGTATCACGGTTCACTGACTACACCGCCTTGCTCCGAGAGTGTGATCTGGACAGTTTTCGACTCTCCCATCATGTTGTCACGCACTCAGGTAAGACCCACTCTGTCGCCTGCCAGGTGTGACCGCCACTCCTCCTTCCAAACAGGGTTACTTTAATTTGATCTGCACCTCGCTCTCCATTGTCTGATGTTTCTGAGGGAGCTGGGGGCAATTATTCACAGTGTTGCAGAGCCATGCAGAGGTGTGTGGCATTTTGTAAATGAATGAAGTCACAGAGAAGCACAAAGCTGTAGCGATGTCTTGACACAATGCTCAGTCCTTCTCTAAGGCCCTCCAATCAAGAAAGTCACAGTGCTTTACAGACAGGAATGAATGGGGCATCACAACCCCCCTTTAAGCAAGGCAGGTCAGTAACACTATCCCATTTTACAGATGGGGAAACTGAGGCATCGAGCTTAAGTAACTTGCCCAAGACCACATTGCTAATCTACAGTACAGAACCCAGGCCTCCTGATTCCCAGTCCTCTGTGCTAGCCCCTAGCGATAACTCTTTCTGAATGTGGGGGATGTTTTTCATTCTTTCCCACTCCCTTGTGTTCTTGCGAAGAGTAAGAGTATTTGCCTCTCTTGGTCCCTTTCCTGGCTGCACAGGAGGCAGGTAGTGCTGGGCCATTTGCTTAGGAGCGTTCCCTATGCTACAGTGCTATGACCAGGGCTCCTGTAGCTTTGCCTAGCACTAGACTCACACGTTAGTCTCTGTGAAAGGCACAGATTGTTGATCATTGGCTTTTAGACTTAGGGTTATGAATCTCAGCCAGTCACACTGCTTGACACAGGCATTGTGGTCCAGCGGTCTGAGCATACTGCTGGGAGCCAGGAGCTCCCCCATTCTAATCCTGGTTCTGATACTAACTCGCCATGTGGTCTGCATTAGCCAGGGTGGGTAAGTCATGCATCCCCCTCCAGGCCAAATTCACCAGCCAGTGTCTTCACACATATGGCACGTCTGGAACACTGGACTGGAACGCAGGAGAGCTGAGTTCTACTTCTAGCTCTTCCACGACCCAGCTGAGACAACAGAGTCCTGTGGCACTTTTAAAGACTAACAGATTTATTTATTGCATGAGCTTTCATGGGAGAAAATCCCACTTCGTCAGACGCTTTGAAGATAGGAAAGTTACAGAGTGGAAGGAAATTAAATGCAGGGGAGTGTATGACATAGCATCAGGTCAGGCTGTAACAGCAAATCAAAATAGGTGTTAGGATTCAAAACACTGGGGAACAGCACATAGAGGAGGGGGAGGTCAAATCACTTGTTGTAATGCGAGAAAAACCCATAGTCCCTGTTTAACCCCAAGACAACTGAGTCAAATTTGCATATAAATTCGAGTTCTGCAGTTTCTCTTTGAAGCTGTGATTTGTTATTCATCTGTTTCAACACAGCTATTAACATGTCGTCAAGGGAGTGAGCAGGGAGATTGAAGTGTTCCCCTATTGGAGGACCTTAGGCAAGTCACTTACCTCTTCATGCCTCAGCCTCCCTATCTGTAACATGGGGAAAATGATACTGACTGCCCTTGTTTTGACACCAATTGATGAAAAGCACCCTATAAGAACTAGCCACTGAACCTGGCCCAACTTCTCTAAACTGTCCCATCTATAAAATGCTGATAATACTTACTGGACTCATGGGGGTGTAGTGAAAATAATATTTGCCAGGCCTTCGAGAGTCCACTCCCAGCTCTGCCACTCCGCGTGGCCTTCACCTCTCTCTGCCTCCATTTCATGATCCATCCAATGGCATAGAAAAGTGACCATCCGAGAAAGCTTCTGTGAGGATCCATCTAGCTGCAAAGCATGCTGGCTGACATGATGCACTGTAGTGTGTGTTACTGGTCATTGGCTGAACACTCATAGCTATCATTGTGATCTCAGCTGGCAGAGAAGCTTCTGTGATGTATTATTTATAAATGCAAACAAAAGAAAACTCCAATATTAAAGTGTCATTAATCATAATCATTAATCATCTTTGGAGATTTTTAAGGCTCGGTTAGACAAAACCCTGGCTGGGATAATTTAGGGGGAGTGGTCCTGCTTTTTAGCAGGGGGTTGGACTAGATGACCTTGTGAGGTCCCTTCCAACCCTATGATTCTATGATTCTATGATATGGCCATGACTGTCCCTGCTGGAATTAGAGGTCGCCTGCTTGTATTCTGACAACAGAGTCTTGTGGCACTTTTAAAGACTAACAGATTTATTAATCGCATGAGCTTTCGTGGGA
>ML686140.1:32784-63759 GCA_007922175.1 Pelusios castaneus | reverse complement strand
TTATACAGGTCACGCCCAAGGGCTGCACAGATGTGCGTCCCGTCACAGTACATACACAGAATTTGGTCATATGTATCACAAGAACATTTTTCCTCCTGTCTTCCAAGTGGAAGTGTAACATGCTGACAGCAGTAAAAGAAAGTAAAAATGCTTGATGTGGGGGCAGGTGTTGGATAGGTATGGTCCTAAAAAGTTTTTTTTTCATGTCACAGGAAAATGTACATGCATTTCATATATTCTTTTGCTGCCAGTATGTGTTAAATAAGTGACAGTGAATAATTCTTGCTTGATTCCTTCATAACATCTTGATGTTTCTAGAGGACCGTTTACCACTCATGCAAGTACCATTCATGCTTTTGGATGACAAGACTGATCCCAGCACTGCTGTTTTAGTAGAAGCAAAAATTATTTCTCCCTCTTACAAAAAAGACAGCACAGTGCCACCAAGAGGGGAACAGATTTCAAACACTTCAATCTGAAGTTGTGTTTGTAGCTCACTGATTTGGTCCAATGCAAATAGAAAGATTAATTCTGGGACTGCTCCAATCTTTGTTGGAAGAAATCCTTATTTCTGTAGAACGTCCCAGAGATTTAGAGGTTTTCTGTCTAAGAAATGTTTTGCAGGAGCCGTTGATTCTGGTAACTTACTTTATGCTGCTCTCCCAAGAGCAAAAATCAGGCATAACTCCTGTGAAGTCAAGTTTGAAACTGGTGTGGTATCAGAATTGACAGCAAGTTGAAGAATCAAAGAGGCTTTTTGGGGAAAAAAAATTGTACAATCATTTCTTCCCCTTCCCCTAGAGGTTAGCCAGTTCTGACTGTCTATATCACGCAGATGAATTCATATTAATTTTCACTCAGTCCTTTGAATGACACTACAGGCCCCCATTTTCACTCAGTCCTTTGAATGACAGGCTTTCAGGCTTACATTTTCATGTCAGCAAATTGTGGGTACGAAAAGGTCACCTAGACATCTTATATACCTGACTGCACCTGCAAAGAAGGTATTCAGAAAGTGCAGGCACAATCATTTACTTACATGTACAAATTATTTTAACTGCACCTGGAAATATGTGTTGGTACTAAAAGTTTATGGCCCAGCTGAAAAACCAAGTCTTCGAACATCCAGGTAGCACAGCACTGAATGTGTTGAAACAACAAACAGATTGGGCTGGCAGACGTAGCCCTGTGCAATTTGTAATTTGAGGCCTTACGATGTTTTCCCATCAGAGTTCATGCTTATCCTCACTATGCTCCATGACAAGTAGCAAAGTGACCATCTGCAGCAGATATGTCACGTCTCACTCACTGGGTGTGAGGCTCACTCTTAAGGTGCATCTACACTTTAGTCAACCTAAACTACTTCGCATCCACACTGGGCTTTCCTTAAGTCAACTTAAGGAAAAGTTAAGTCGACTTAAGAACACCTCATTTTAGTCAAATACCAAAGGGGTAGCCGTGTTAGTCTATTGTAGAAAGACAACAGAGTCTTGTGGCACTTTTAAAGACTAACAGATTTATTAATCGCATGAGCTTTCGTGGGAGAAAATCCCACTTCGTCAGACGCTTTGAAGATAGGAAAGTTACAGAGTGGGAGGAAATTAAATGCAGGGGAGTGTATGACATAGCATCAGGTCAGGCTGTTCTTAATTTCTGAGAGAGTTTATGGCACAATCTCACAATCTCTCAGCCTGACCTGATGCTATGTCATACACTCCCCTGCATTTAATTTCCTCCCACTCTGTAACTTTCCTATCTTCAAAGCATCTGACAAAGTGGGATTTTCTCCCACGAAAGCTCATGCGATTAATAAATCTGTTAGTCTTTAAAAGTGCCACAAGACTCTTTTGTCTTTTTACCTCATTTTAGGTTGACTTAACGCTTAAGTCGACCTTATTAGGTCAATTTAAGCCAGTGCGGACGGGGATTAGTGCCTAATCGATCTTATTAAGTTGACTTAAAGTGTTAAGTCAACTTAATGAGGTCAAAAAGGGACTATGTCTACACTAGAAAAATTAAGTCGACTTTTGTTAAGTCGACATAACTTTTCTAGTGTAGGCATAGCCTTAGTATGCTATCTCACTCTCACATGCATTCCTAAGCCTATCTCACTCATTTTGTGTAAATATATACAGATTTAAAATATTTTTACCTCAGGTGCTGCAAGAGAAACAGTACATCCGGGTCCTCAGGCATGGTTATGTACCATGGTAACATGGAGACTACAGGCCTGCAGAGTGAGAGGAGGCTACATGTGTTGTGTGTGTGTGTGTGTGTGTGTGCGCGCACGTGTGCATATGCTTGATAAAAAGTTTGCAGGTTCTGAAAAATACAGTTCAAAATTGAGACCACACTGGAAAAATTCATGTCCTCAGGACCTCTAACCATCCAGGTTTTTTTGTTCCAAACAGTAAATAATTGTTTTTATTAAAACTGGTTTGCACTGCATATAGAAGTCTCATGTGCTCTAGACTTTAATATGAATGAGAACATTTAAGTGTTTCATATGTAATATTAAGCAGTAAACATTTTAAAACCAACTATTAAGCACTGGTTGGATTGAAAACGTGGACTATGAGAATCCCTGTCTTAAGCAATGACTTAACACATTCCCTGGAAAGTCCCTCCTTTTGGCCATGAATCTCACCTCTATGCAGCTGTAAATCTCACTCTTACGGACAAGCCAACCCCTGACATCTCATCTGTAGCTAGAATTTTATTGCACCCTTCATCTTCAGCTCCAGCCCCAAAGGTGGAACTGGCCCTCAGCACTGCTACCACAGGTTGCCTTGAATGTTTCAGCAACAAGAGCAAGCAGGCTGTCTTGACAAGGCCCTCAGTGTACTGAGAAGGTTTGTGATGAGCAACCATTTGTGATACAGAAACCTCTTTCGGCTCTCACCGTTACCAGAGCCACTCACAGAATTTTTCATCAGATCACATTTATTTACATTACAACTATAAACCAATCATTCCAGCACGGTCTGTCAAGAGCCTTTTCTGCGTTAAGGGCTAATATAATCCTCTTCCTCACCCAATCTTGCCTGCATCCTCCTCCTTTCACTAACTCTTCTTGCCACATCAAGGATCTTCACACTTCTGACTGATGGAACTGTTGCCTACCCTGGTCAGATTCAGATTCACTGCAACCTTTATGACCTTCTGCAAGATTTCCTCTTTACATGTCACTGACTTGCAAAGGGCCAACCACTCAATTTTCCTTGGGTGGCTGTTTAGGCAACATTGCCTTGAATGTTGGAGGGGGACAGTACTTCCAGTGATGATGAAAGCCAGACAGTGCTCATAGGGGCTTACAACCTGCTTGCTTGGCACTGACATGGGAGGGATCTAGTTAGCTCCAAGCTGGTTTGTTTCAGTTGTACGATGTATTATGGAAACTGCATTCGGGATAGTTGCCTGGACAGGCAGCACCATGGACAGCTTTAGTGGAAGTCAATGGCTTCAATGGCATCCACAGAGATCATGAACCCAAGGGTACAAAAACACGCAGAGTAGCAGGGTGTGGTGGGCAGGGAGCCGCTTTGCTCTTTTGCACGGGAAGGCACGTATGGCATTATAGCCTGAGCCCTGTGTCCTCGTGGCATCACTCCTAGCCATGTTGCTGCATAATGATGTCAGAGTTGCGGGATGCTGCAGAGGCCCAAAGGGCCAAATCTGCCAGAAGAGGTGCTAAGGCGATACCCGCACACCCCGGTCTCCAGGCAGTCTGTATGCAGGGATGAGGGGGTAGGTTTATAGCCCCCATCTGCACAGTCAGGTCAGGATGCTGAATGGAGTCACTTCCCACACTGTGTCCTGGGCAGGGTCTCTCTTGCTGTCAAGATGGGCCCTAAGGCAACTGCCTGGAGGAGGCCCCAAGACTGGGCCAGGCCCTTCACTGACCCAGTCTCTACCCCAGCCCTGGAGCTCTCATTGTAGTGCTCACGCTCTCTTTGTATTTATTTTGTTTTGTTTCGTACCATCATTACACCAGCATTAGCATGCTACTCCCACTGAATTGGCATTTTACAAACTCTGGGCAGCATATTATAGTGGACAGAGCATGGCTGGAAGGCAGGAGCTTGTGGGTTCTAATCCTAGCTCTGAAACTGATTTTCTTAGAGAAACTGAGGCAGTGAAATGTATAATCTGTAAGACAGGGATTGCCTCTCCAGAATTTGGACTGGTTTGCAGAGCACTTTGGACATGCTGCCTAGCTCTAGGCATTAAGTGACTGGAAGTTTTTATGTTTGAGAGTTAGGGCCTAGGATTAGCTAAACCTGTGACAGCAGAGAAAGGAGATTTATTTTCTAAAACCAAACATTACCACCAACATTCATGCTAGTGCTGGCAGGGGGCAGCTTGTGGGACTCAGCTCTCTGGCTTTTTTGGACACTCTTCTGCTGTAGGAAACATGCAGAAAAAGTCTTGGATGAAAAATCAAAGGTCCATCCAAGCAGCTGCTCCCCAGTGAAGAGAAACCCTTTTCACCTGATCACTGTATGAATCTGTATGTTAGACTGAACTAGAGCACACTGACTGAGTGTCCCTCTTCCTTCTTCTTCTGTGTCTGTGGGGCATGCTGGAAATCACCAAGCTTTTCTTTGTCCATCTGGATTTCTGTCTTGTTCCTCTTGGCCATGACCTGATTGATCTCCATGAAGGTTTTGCCCTTGGTTTCAGGGACAATGATGAAGATGTAAATGACGGTGACCAGGCAGATGGCACAGAAGACAAGGAAGCAATAGGGTCCAAGCCCTTGCTGGAGGAATAAAAACCAGAGGAGAAGGAGTCAAGGAAGGTGTAGGGGATGCAGACTATGATAAGAGGGAGGCTCTGCATGGTATGCACATGTCATATCGTTTGGGAATGTAAAACTCTAGAGCAGCTGTAAAAAAGGCAGGAGCATAGACCCTTATTTACTTTAATTGTAACCATGTGAAGTTAGGTGAGGTGCTGGATTCACAGGCCTGTGTTTAGTCACAAAACAAGCAGGCCTCATCCTTGTGCTCTGCACCTTGGGTTGTTCATTCACACCTGTAAACAACACATGGAAAACACCTCCAATTCTGAGGTGCTAGTGATTTTACTTTTACTTCGCACAGGTGTGAAAGACGACACATGGGAAGGTGGGTCAGGCGCCACCATGGTACAATCTGCTCACAGTCAGTCATGCCAATGCATCTCCATGCTGAGCAAGAGGAGTCACTTCTTGTGGGGAGAAGTTTCATCTCCACAGCCCATTATGGGCCCAGTCCACATCCACTGAAGTCAATGGCAGTCTTTCTGTTGGCTTCAATAAGCATCAGATCAGGCTGTTAACCCTTGTGTCTGGCTATGCATTTACATTGCACCCATCCCTTTGGTATCCAAGTACCTTAAAAGGCTCAAGAAATCTCTCTCCCCTTTCTTCTCAGACTGCCAGCCAGTGGGATGAATGGGGCTGAGGGACAGTGCATGGAAAATGCCCCTAATTCTGAAGTGATAGCAACTGTCAGCTCTCTCTAGTATGTGACACTGCTGACCTGGGTTGGATTTGAACCAGCGACTTACAGATGAAAGACTATAAATATTGTTAATGCCCTATGAAACATCCGCTCCCCATCCCAGAATCCTCTGAAAGCTCTTGTAAACTTTCCACATCTCTGAATTCAGCACTAGACAAGGGCCTGAAAGAGGAATGAAGATATACATTGGGGCAGATCCTCAACAGACACTGAAATCAAAGAAGTGTTGATTTACACCAGGTGAGGTTCTGGCCCTTTTATAGTTAATCTTCTGCACATGCATTCTGGGCCTAACTTGAGACCCTGAAGCTTTAAGAGTAAAAGAGAGTTAGTTAAAACCATCACCCCATGGGCAAGAAGAGGCTTCTCACCTCAGGTACTCTGGAAATTGCTCCCCACTCACCCTCATATAAACGAAGACGAGTCCCACCGTAAAGTTGCAGAGCCAATGCACAGATCCACCCACCATGAAGGCCGCAGGCCGGGATGACTGAAGGAACATTTCAGTGATCATCACAAAAGGGATTGGACCTTGAAAAAAAGGAAGAGTGGGAACACTTTAACAGCAATTTACATTGCCCAAATCCTTAGAAGGCACTATGTTGGATGCATAGTAGAAGGCATTGGTTTCTAAGGCACTAGTGTTTAGAAGTAGCTGGATAAACTAACTACAAGAAGTGATGAAAGAAGCACAATTAAAACAAACAAGGAGTCTAGTAGCACTTTTAAAGACTAACCAATGTATTTGTTGCATGAGCTTTCGTAGGAGAAAATCCCACTGCACAATGTAGTAACAGTAACTAGCTATTGCCATGGTCCCATGGCTAGCTGCACCTCTGTCCTTTCCTCATCTCTGACTGCATCCTTCAGGTGTTAGGCCTTGTGCCTTTACCTTTCCCGCAGCACAACTTCACAATTCTCCCATGGCTAGATTGGGCCCTAGGTTACAGCCCCCTACCTATCCACTGAGTGTGCCCAGCAGGTCTGACAGGTTTCTCCCACTCGTTGGAGAAAGTCCCTGTTACACAGCCATGCTGCCACATCTGAACCAAACCCATGGAATATGAGCAAATGTCTTTGTGATGTGGTGGCAGCACCATTCAGGTCTGGCCCAGCTGCTGAGGGTGCTGACGAGTCCATTTTGCAGGGTCCAATGCCACTCACACAGATTTGGCCCGGTTATCTCCCTGAGGCCTGACCCATCAAAGGGATGGCTGGGCAAAACGAGAGTGGCCCTGTGACTTTTTCTGCTAGCTCACAGTGCCTACAGAAGGGAACTGGGCCAGAGGGTACTGCTGCGAGATGAATGTGGGTCAGGCTCTTCTCCTACTCCTGACCTTCCCACAGCCTAAATTTCAGGAGAAGAGAAGTGGCCTCATTTTCAGATTTTGCCCCTTCTCTGCCCCAACCCTGAATAACCCACGTATTGAATTACATCAGGATCAAAGGAAAATGGGGAGAGAGATTTGCAATCGTTCCCTGGCTGAGAAGCTATGGAGTGTTTGCAGCCAAGGCAGAGATAAGTTAGACACAGGGAAAAAAGATCTCACAGCCCACTCACAAACACATTGCTGCCAGAAATTCTGCCACTCTGTATGGAGAGTCTCCTGTCTGCAGCTGGCATTCTTGAGCCAATCTGACCATGCAAGTAGCAGAGGAAAAAGAGGGGAGAGATGGCAATTTCCACTCACCAGTGAAACCCCTGCAGGAGCTTAAAAGACAGTATGCTGCGGCATTGGAATTGTTCTGCAGGGCTTCTCCAGGCAGCGAACCACTACTTTTGCAACTGTAAAAAGGTGCACATCCAGGACCAAGCCTCCGTGACCATGGTCTGCTCTGCAATGCACACACACTTCTCCCACTCACATTACCGTCCACCTAGGGGCATAATTTGGCTGTTGGGGGGCAGTGTTTGAGCAGCTGTTGTGCCAATTGCAAATGCAAGGGAGCAGCACTTGGATTACATTGGTGTGCCTCACCCACCAAGGAGGGTGTTGCTTCAAATTTTTTCAGGCATTTCTCAGACACCAGCAGCAAGACCATGTCTTTGAAGAGCCTCTTGAAAATAAAAGACCAAATCCTCCTCTTATCAATATACTGAAACACCCCATGAAAATCCTCCTTTAGTTGGCATGAGAAGGGGCTTGAGTGCCTGGAGCAGAAAGCCCTGTTCCCTGCACTACACGCGCATCCTAGCTGGTAACCATCAGGTCTGTGTTGTTAGTGCTAAGTCACATGGCCAAGCAAAAACACATTTGCTCATCTCTGCATCAGCCCAAGTTGCTGTTTAAGGTTTAATGTCTTTATTTTATTAACCTCACTTAGGGTATCAGAGCTGCCCATGCATACTTACTAGCCCCAATAGCATGGCCGATGATGTAGGCAATCACGCAGGTTATGCTGAGGTATTGCATCCAGGAGACAGTGGCCTGTGGGGAATTCAGTCACCGAATTACAGTCAGTTCACTCCTAAAGTGATCAGCAAAGTCAAGGCGCTGTTTGCAAGGACCCTTGGGGGGGGGGGGGGAAGCAACTTTCTAATTTGCAAGAAGCGTACACTCAGCTCTGTAACCTCCCTAACCCTGGTCCACCCCTTCCCTCTAAGACCCCACCCTCTGCTCCTCTGGCTGCCCCCCCCCCCATTGTTTGTGGCTCTCTCCATCTCCTGCTTCTCCCCTGCCAGCCAAACAGGGCTGTAGGATGGGGGAGTGACTGGGACAGGATGTTCAAGGCAGTGAGTAGCACTTTGAAAGCAGGTGCACTCAATCAGATTTTAAGCAATTCATCCCACATTTTTATTAGCCCACATCGCTTGTGACACAAGGCTTGTACCCACCCATGTCATCCGCAGACCCTGACAAAAAATCAGTTCTGGCTACAGCAATGGTTCAAGACATGCTGTAAGCTGTACGGCAGTGGTTCCCAACCTTTCCTCTGCTGTGGCACATCATGATGCCTCAATTTTGTCGCGGCACACCTCCATTATAAACTCATGAATATTCAAATTAACTTTAATTAAACTTAAATTTCAAATGGATATTCAAATTAATGCATGGGGCCGCCGCCTGTGGCTTCGGCTCTGGGGAACCCCTGGCCAGGGCTGCATGGGGCCGCCTCCCGCAGCTCCAGCTCTGGGGCTGCATGGGGCTGCCATCTGCGGCTCTGGGGACCCCCCCCAGCCGGGACCGCATGGGGACTCCGGGGACGCCTCCGCCGGGGCCAGATCTGGCTGCAGCCTGGCTCCAGCTCCCTCCACCATACCAATGCCCCCCAACCCATTAACCCCCTCTCCCTGACCCACTCTTACCTCCGGAGTCCAGCCAACAGGACCAAACAGTGTCCTCTGGCTTTTCCTGCCCTGCACAGTGCACGTGGCTGGGCTGAGCAGGGCAGGGAGATTTAAAATAACCCAAGCCGCGCAGATTCTCACAGCACACTTGAGGAGTTGCTGCAGCACTCCGGTTGGGAACCTCTGCTATAAGGTGCTGCTCTGTGTTAGGCTGAGATTGTGAAGGGGATGGGTCAGGCAATCTCATTTACGGGGTTAGGTTCACAGCCTCAGCTGGACCCTCACTTCCTATGAGCAGATCAAAGGGGCACTACCAGAGATGCACACCATGGGTGAGGGTCAGAAGAACATGGGTGAGGAGGGAGAAGCCCATCAAATTCAGCTCTGAGCACACTCACTGCTAACCCAACCACGTGATTAATGGAAGTCCCACTCTTTCCCAGCAGTCTCTCTCTTTCCAGTGGGTTTCTGCTGGGTGGACAGGACAGTACAGGAGGTCTTGTGGATTCTCCCTGCAGCTTTTGAAATAGTGATCCTGCCCATATACCCTAGGCCAGTGGCTCCCAACCAGGGCTTTCCCTAAGTGGGGGGTGGGGTCCAGGGCCAATCAGCCTGTGCAAGGCCTCTGCCCCTCCCCCCACTGGGCTCGGGGACTGGGTGGGCCACCCACCCCTTCCCTGGGCTGGCTGCTCCGCCCCCGGGACGGGGCGGGCCAGCCCAGAAACCGAGCTTCGTGCTCTGTCCCTCTGCCCCCCGCTGCCGGCAGAGACGGCTTTTGGGGTAAGCGAAGCAGGCACACGCCTAGGGCCCCAAGCTGTAAGGGGCCCCCTTGCCTGCCCTAAAAGCTGTGTCTTCCTTGGTTGGCAGCCAGCAGAGGAGCTGGCCCCTGTGTCCAGGGTTGGTGGGGGGAAGTGGGGCTGGAAGTGAGCTGGGGGAGGGGCAGGGCCGGGAATAGCAGCGGGGAGCTGGGGCTGGCAACGGGGCCCCCGTGGGCCTATACGGGGCCCCACAGGTCTATAGGGGGCCCCACAATGGGCCTTTGCCTAGGGCTCCCAATAGCCAAAGGCCGCCTCTGGCTGCCAGGGGCTCGAAGGCAGCAGGGAACGGGCGGGCCATAGCACGGCAGTGGGGGGGGGCAATGGTGGGGGCCCGGCACTGCCCTGCTTGGAGTGGGGCAGTGCAGGGCCCACGTAATCACAGGGCTCAAGGCGTTTGCCCCATTCACCCCCCACTAGGGATGGCCCTGTTGCCAGCTGTGTCCCACGGGCCAGAAGTAGCCTGCGGGGGCCTTCAAAGTGGCCTGTGGCTCCCCTCCTACTGGCTGCAGAAGGGAGCTGCCACCTAAGGACCGAGGCGGAGCGCGTTTCCACAGGACTAAAGGCCAGTGTAGACTCCTTGCTGAAGCCAAGTGGATGGGAGATCAGCGCTCCCCTCACCCAGGTTTTTAGCAGGGAGCACAGCAAAGTGATCTGCCTAAGTCCATAGACACTGGGATCCCTGCTGGAGTCAGAGAGAGGGGAGCACTGATCTTCCATCCTCTGGTTGCAGAAGGGAGCCATTGCCTAGAGACCCAGGTAGAGTGCACAGGGCTACAGGACTTGTGCAGTTTCCCTGCTTAGCCAGGGAGCCAGGAGATCAGCAAGGAGGCAGTCTTCTTGCTGAACTTTTTTCATCTGGCTGCAAGGCTGGGCGTCCGCTGGAGGAGACTGGTGGCCTTTTAGGGCTGTAAAAATGGTATCTGTGGCCCTCAAGACTAAAAGGTTTGGCACCACTGCCCTTGATGGTCCATGAGAGACATCGTTGCCTAAGCCATGGTGGTACATACCTGGAGTTTGAGAGCCACCGTTAACACAGCACAGGCGACGCAACAGATGCCGAAGCCAGAGAGAAGCAGAAGTCTCCTCCCCAGGGACTCAATGATGAAAACCTGAGGGACACGATACCAGAGAGTGAGGAAAGGAGCACTGAGGGAACCCATTCAGAGGGAACTCATCCACAGAGGAGGAGGAGGAGGACCCTGTTAGGAGCAGAGTGTTTTCAGGGAACCTAGCGCTGCTCAGTTCCTCATGGAAGAGTCCTCTAGAATTCAAGGGCAAGGAAGTCAAGAGTGTTTTATACAAGTAGGCTAGAGTTCTCCAGGAATTACTCTAAAAGCCTATAGAATTTACTAGAAAGCAAAATCCACTTTCCACAGGACTTTTATACAAGTCTCTAGGAACTCAACAGCAGGGGGATAATGGCCCAGCAAATTCTACATCAGGGGTAGGCAACCCCCGGGACGCGTGCCAACAGTGGCACACGAGCCCATGTGGAGCGGCACTCGGCATCCTCTGTGGCGCCACAGAAATTGCCACTCCTGCCACCAAAAGACACTCCAAGTGGCTTCTTTCGGGGGTGGCCGCAGTGCGGAGGTCCCTGCCATGTCCATGCCCAGGCATACCATGTAAAGAAGCCACCCAGAGCGGCTCCTCTCTGTGATGTGCCGCCACCAAAAGGAGTGACTCCAGATAACTGGGAATAGGGGTCCCCAGACACGCTGCCGATAGGAGCCCCTCCAGGTGACCTCTTTCCATGAATGGGCTGTCGGCGCCCGCTGAGGGTCGAGGAGGAGGGGCCGGCAAAGGTTGCCAGCCCCTGTTCTACAGCATAGGCCAACAAACAATAGAGAAGTTTATATTTTCTACATTCTATACAGCTGTTCCCATTAGGGAAATTCCCAACAGAGCAGCCATCACCAGTCAAGTGTGGCTAGACATAAAATAGAAACCATGAAAGCTAGGAGAAAACCCCCACAAATGCTTAGTGCACTTGTAGGGTACTCAGCAGTCCCTTCCACAACTGCTTAATCAAACCCAGAACTTGGGGAGACCCTGTACGGGCAGGGCAAACTGTGCTAGTTAGTCCAAAGAGAACCACAAGATGTGTTTGGATCCAGCAACCTCAAGAAGGATTCCAGTCACATCCTGCCTCTTCTCTCCCATGAGGGGCACTGCAGCATTTATACTGTGCTCTTTATCCACAGATGTCAAAGCACTTTATAAAGGTGGAGAAGCATCATTACCCTTGTTTCAGAGAGAGGGAAGTTGCAGCACAGAGCAGTCAAGTGATTTGCTCAGAATCACACAGTGAGTCTGTTGCAGAACTAGGAATAGTCACCCAGGTCTCTTGGTCCTAGGCCCTATTTATTGCACCAGAAAAAAGACCCCTTTCTTTTCTTATGGCCTCTTGTGCATTCCCAAAGGCCAATCACTTGTCTGAGTTGGAAGAGATTTTTCTCCATCTTAGCATCAGGGGTGTAACTAGCAAGCTGTGATTCACAGACAGATGGGTGTGCTCATTGCCTCCAAGCCGATGGGACCATACCAACAATTTCCCAATGTAGCGATGCCTTTATTCCCATGCATAACAGTAATACAGCCATTGAAGGACTAAGAGTGTGCTAGTTTGAGTGGTGACAAAAGACCTGGTGAAGAAGCTAAGTAGATAATAAATAAATCCTGCTATCTCCCTAAAGAAAGTTATAATTGTATGCCTTGGTGTAACCCAGCATATGCCAACTATTACATGGCATGAGTTTAAGGAAACAATTTGCTGCTCTGTTTAGTGCAACTTGAGCAGCAGGGGACTTTTCCACCAAATGTGAGAGGCAGCAGCTTTGTTAACTGTAAGGATATAAATGGTTAAAGGTGGGTAATGGGAACTGCAGGGCAGGGGGAGAAACTTACCGCTACACAAGTCATGACCACATTGACTCCACCTATCCCCACGGTGACATACTGCACTTTATCCTTAGCCACACCTGCAGTCTCGAATATACTGTTTGCATAGTAGAAGATCTGCAATCAAACCATAACTGCGGTTATACTTGGCTTTAGGCACCTCCAGATTGTAAAAGCAGACAAATACAAATCCAAGATCTGAACTCCCACAAACTTTGGAGATGTCCACATCTGGATCCAGCTGGGGCTGGTTCCTTTCTCCAGGAGTCTCCAAACCCAGAACCCCAAGGCAGAACCCTCCTAAACAATTGGATCCTGATCCACACTTTGTAGCCTGGGACCAGTCTCATTTCCTAAGGTCTAGATTGGGCTTCTGTGCCTATCTGGGATCGTTTCTAGTGCCTGGGCCAGCACTGCTCTGCCACTCATGCTTAAGAACCCAGGTCCTTTCCTAGTCCACCTAACAATCTTCCTGGTTGTTGTTTCACCTACTGCATTAACTCCAGAAAGTTGCTGGCCCATCATCATGACAATGATGGAGATGAGCTGCCATCGCAGGGCCTGGAAGGTGCAGAGGTTAAACACAGATAAACGACCTTCAGACTTTTCTGACTGGTCTTCCTGACGCATCTCTTCAATTTCATCATCCACGTCATCCCAGCCTCTGAGCCTCTTCAGGGCTGGATGGGAGGAGGGAAGAAGAAGTTGTGTTTTAAACTAAGGGGGAGGAGGCTGGAGTAACAGAAACTAGAGGGGGACTTGAGATACCACAGAAGCAAGAGGGCAAGTCCTGGCCACTACTGCACTGTGGGGAAGTTGAGAAACTAGCAATAGTCAGAGAACTGTAGGGAGGCCCGCGAGTTCCTCGGTACATATGAGACAACAAAGGAACAGTGAAAAGGGTACCAGAGTTCCCCTGGCTAAAAAGTGGTTTTATTCTATGTTTGATGATCAAGCTCAGGGTTTCTTATGAGAGCTTCGTGAGCTCCAAACTATCTTCTCACGAACAGAGCTCTCGGAGTGTGTTCTTGTGGTTAGAGCAGTGTACCGTTAGCCAGGACTCCTGGGTGCTAGCCCTTTATCTACCACTACTCTGGGCAAATCAGTTATCCTCTCTCCATAGCCATTTTGGCCCCATTTTGTAAAACTGGGAGTATAAGTTCTTGCTGTACAGGGAAGCATAAATGAACTACTGATTGCCAGCTTTGAAAGCCTCAGATGGGCTAAGAAAGGGTAGCTTAATGCATCCTAACTTGACTTTTGGTTCAGTGTGCTATAGATATGTAGGTCTGGAAGGAACTTCAAGAGGTCTTCTAATTTAGTTCCTTGCTCTCAGGGCAGGACTAAGTGGTATCTTCTAGACCATCCCTGACAGGTGTTTGGTTAACCTGCTCTTAAAAACTTCCAATTACAGAGATTCCACAACCTCTGTAGGCAATTTATTCCAGTGCTTATCTACTCTGACAGAAGGGTTTTCCTAATATACAACCTAAACCTCCACTGTTGCAATTTAAGCCCATTGCTTCTTGTCCTGTCTTCAGAAGTTAACAAGAAAAATATTTATCCCTCCTCCTTGTAACAACCTTTTATGTACTGGTAAACTATTATTACATCTCCCCCGGTCTTCTCTTCTCCAGACTAAACAAATCCAATTTTTCAGTCTTCCCTCATAGGTCATATTTTCTAGATCTTGAATAATTTTCGATTATCTCCTTTGGACTTTATCTAATTTGTCCACTTTTTTCCTGAAATGTGGCACCAAGAATTGGATATCTACTACAGCTGAGACCTTAGCAGCACACAGTAGAGCAGAAGAGTACTTCTAGGATCTTGCTTACAATGCTCCTGTGAATACATACCAGAATGATGTTTGCTTTTTTTGCAACAATGTGGTACTGTTGACTCACAGTTAGCTTGTGGTTCTCTACAACCCCCAGATCCCTTTCCTCAGTACTCCTTCCTAGGTAGATATTTCCCATTTTATATGTGTGCAACTGATTGTTCTTTCCTAAGCGGAGGACTTTCCATTGGTGCTTATTGAATGTCGTCGCGTCTACTTCAGTTTGTCCAGATCATTTTGAATTTTAATCCCTTCCCACAAAGCACTTGCAAATCTTCCCAGCTTGTTATCATCCACAAAACTTATAAGTGTATTGTCTGTACCCTTGTCTGAATTTCAACAGAATGGAACTCATCCCTGTGGGACCCCACTCAATATTCCCTTCCAGTTTGAACCACTGATAACTACTCTCCCAGAACAGCTTTCCAACCAGTTATGCACACACCTTATAGTAGCTCCATCTAGGGCTATATTTCCCCAGTTTGTTTATGGATGGAGGCCTCATTGCAAATCTATGCCTCCTGCCCCCTCTTGCTCTAATTCTCTTGCTAGCAGCACTAAGCAGCCATGACAGTACCTTGCCTGGCTTGATCTTCATTGCCCTTCTGTATCAGTAGGTACCTGGGACTCTCAGGAAAGAAGGGAAACAGGAGCAGTTCCACCACTGCAGGGATCCCAGTTAGCCCCAGCAGCACTGGCCAGCCTGCAATACACAAACAGTTATAGACTCAGACTCAGTGGCATCACTGCCATTGGGCACATAGGGCACAGGCCCCAAATGTGCCAGTAAGCGCCCCAAGCCATGCCTGAGGCCACTTTAAATCGCTTGCCCTACTGCACTCCCAGGCACCGTGGGCCAGGGCGGAGCGGGGCAGGAAATGGAAACAGCTGGGGCTCGGCATCTGGAGGCTCCCCTACTCCAGCTGGGCTGCCTGTGGGGACCTCGGGAGCTGGGTGTCAGCTAGTGGAAGGAAAGAAGGAAATGGGCTCAGGGCCAGGGTGTGGGGACCTTGGGGCAAGGAAAGGGTCATGGGGCCGGGATGTGCAGGGCTGGGGAAAGTGTGTGTGACCAGGTATGTGGGCCGAGGGAACAGCTTGGGGGCCAGGGCTACAGGGTAAGGTGCACGTGATTGGGGGAAAGGTGGAGCAGGGAAAGTGCGCACAACTGGGGAAGGAGAGGGTGGGGAAGAGATCAGAGCCTGTGTCTCCCCAAATCTCTTTTCTGGATAGCAGTGCCCCTGCTCAGACTCTTAAGATCAGAAGGGGCCAATATGATCATCTAGTTCAGGGGTATCAAACTCATTTGCTACGGTGGGCCAGGTTTGACTTAAACATACTTCAAGTGGGTCATACATACCATATATTGAAATACTATAGCACTCTTGCAGCATCGGAGAGTGCTGTGTATGCAAAACTGTGCTCTGTGATACCTCTTTCTCTCTCTGTTAGGGAGAGAGCGTGGTCTCATGGAGCACAGTCTCACATACCCAATGTGAGACTTGACACTCTTGAGGCATTGCAGAGCCCTGGGTATGCGAGACTGCACTCTCTGTCTGTTAGGGAGAGTGTGGTTCTGCGAAGCGCAGTCACGGGCCAGAGCACTTACCAATCTGCCTTGGGAGAAACTCCTACCCGACCCCAAATATGCCAATCAGTTAAACCCCTGAGTATATGGGCAAGACTCACCAGTCAGACACCCAAGAAAGAATTCTCTGTAATAACTCAGAACCCACCCCACCAAACGTCCCACTTCAAGCCATTGGCATATCCATCACCAATGGTCAAAGACTGGTCAATTGCCAAACTAGGCTGTCCCAGCATACCATCCCCTCCATAAATTTATCAAGCTCAGTTTTGAAGCCAGCTAGGATTTTTGCCTCCACAGGCCCTCTTGGAAGGCTATTCAAGACCTTTACTTCTCTGACCTGCATCTAATTTCAAGTCTAAACATCTTGATGGACAGTTTGTATCCCTTTGTTCTTGTGTCCACATAGGTGCTGAATTCAAATAATTCCTCTCCCTTTCTGGTATTTATCCCTCTGATGTATTAATAGAGAACAATCATATCCCCCTTCAACCTTCTTTTGGTTAGGCTAAATGAGTCAAGCTATTTGGTTATGTCTACACTAGAAAAAGTTAGGTCGACTTTGTTAAGTCTACTTAATAAGGTCAACTTTAAGTCAACATAGGGTTGACCTTATTAAAGTCAACTAAGTTGACTTAGCTTTAAGTCATCTTAGTCCATTTTGTTAAGTCGACCTAACCACCCTTAAGTTGACTTAATAGAGTCGACTTAAGGGTTACTCCAGGTCCACACTGTCCTTAAGTCAACTTAAGGAGTCGACGTAAGGGTTAAGTCAGCCTAATGAGCGGTAGTTATAAAGTTGACTTAAGCTTTCATTAAGTCGACTTAAGGAATTTCTTAAGTCGACTTAATGAAAGCCTAGTGTGGACGTGGCTTAATTTAAGTTGACTTAAGCCTCCTTAAGTCGACTTAAATTGCCAGTGTAGATGTAGCATTTGAGTCTCCTCTCATAAGGCAAGTTTTCCATTCCAAAGATCAAACGTACAGCCCTTCACTGCAACTGTTCCAGTTTGAAGTAATCTTTCTTAAACATGTGGGACCAGAACTGCAC
This sequence comes from Pelusios castaneus, assembly GCA_007922175.1. Lineage (NCBI taxonomy): Eukaryota > Metazoa > Chordata > Testudines > Pelomedusidae > Pelusios > Pelusios castaneus. Next base: position 46,768 of record ML686140.1, on the reverse strand, counting down.
ACAATATTCCAGATGAGGTCTCACTAGCACCTTGTATAATAGTACTAACACCTCTCTATCTCTACTGGAAATACCTCATCTGATGCATCCGAGGACTGCATTACCTTTTTTCACAGTCACATAGCATTGGCGGCTCATAGGCATCCTATGATCAACCAGTACACCCAAGTCCTTCTCCTCTCCATCACTTCCAACTGATGTGTTGCCAACTTATAGGAAAAATTCTTGTTATTAGTCCCTAAATGCATGACCTTGCACTTTCCACTATTCTATTCCTAGTAGAGAAAGTTAACAAGGTGCCCAATGAGAGAGCTCACCCACTGAGGAACAGTCAGAGACCTCATCCTCAGACTGGAGCTTTACCTTCAAGGTTTCCAAGGATGCTAGTAAGACCCAGGATCTGAGCTACTAGGATGCCAATGGTGATGAAGAGCTGGGGCACCACCCCGATTGCACCTCTCAGGTTTTTGGGGGATATCTCTCCCAGGTACATGGGAACGACATTGGAGGACAAGCCTAGGTTAAAAGAGAGAGAGGTTAGTCCTGCTCTGGTCCTCAGTGACTTGACTAAGGTACTTTTCCAGATGAAGGCAACTGACAACTAGCCAGGTCTCTCCTGATGGGGTTATAGCTGTTGAGTAGATGGGCTCCAACTAAAAAGCAAGGGTTTAATTAATCTGAGGAGTTTGGAGCATTTAAAACAAAACAACAGGATGGGCTGCAAAATTTGGGTCCCAAGTTTTGGTTTAGATCCCATCAGCCACTCAACAGCAGAGCACTGCTTAAGAGTTACAGCTGGACGGAGCCAGCTGAATGAAGTCCCTCAATACCTCTGGCAGAGGGCTTGCGGATTTAATGCAGAGGATTTTCTCAAAGGAAGCATGTTTCTCCTTGAAGCGCTAAAGTAGCCAGCAGGGGGCAGCAAAGTGATTCTCAACAGGACCTGAATGACTGTTCAGCAGTCCCCTACTGTTTTGAAAACGGAAAGCATGGCTGAGTTTGCTAGAAGTAGTGGAAACAGAATAGTTTCCTCTTCCACTTCCAGAGGAGCAAGTTGTCACAAGAACTAAGCCGTTTCTGTAGTCTGCAGGAGAGAGACCCTTTCCCTTCATATAAAGCTCTTGATCCACTAATTGCCCTAAAACCTTTTGGAGTGAGCCCTTGCAGCTTGGGATATATTTTGTCTGAGGCTGACTGGAGTGGGTATTGTTATACAGACAGCTCTGAGAACACTGGCAGTTATTTGGGAATGTACACTCTGAGGCCTAGTCAATACTAAACCCATCCTTGCCAACTCTCACCATTTTATGGCACCCCTTATGATGAAATCCCCTGCTCCTGGAGTCAGGTGAGTGCATGAGACTCAGCTTTATTTATTTATTAAATCATCTTTTTATCCTGCTGATTGGGAAGAGAAGCTTGAAAACGAGACTAGAGCGCTTCCTAAAGGCTCAGAAACTAGAAGGCAAAGAAAAAGGACCCAACATTTTTTTAAATCTCTCGAACTTTCAGACACTCTGCTAATTTTTGAACACTTGGAGTTGATATTACTGTAAATCTTTTGTCTTGAAATTTTCCCACCATTGCTAAAAGTGGTGCAGCTCAACTTGTGGCAGGCCTGGTACGAGAGAAGGCGTAGGCTGGGTGATGATAGAATAGATGCTTTATTGTCTAAGCCTGTGCTAATGAGTTCCTATGATACCACCAGCAGCCTGGAGCCTGGCCTGCAACAGGGCTCTTACCACTGCTATCATGAAAGGTTGGAAATGTTAGAACAGAACAGGGCCCTCTGTTTAGTGTAGAATCTTTCCTCCCCAAGGGCAGTACCCATAAGTTCATGCCGAGACAAGTGGGGGCAGAAGCCCAGTCCAGATTCTCTTCTTTCATGTCCCAGAGTTATAAATAACAGGAAGGTTGGGGTGGCTACAGCACTATATGTATGGAGAGCCAATGGGAATAACTGCAGCGAGGCATACGTGAGTCAGGAAACACATTGGGTTAGAGTCATTTTTACTGTAAACCTATCATTTCAATGGGTTTACACTGTGAATTCAATTCCCTATAATACACTCCACAAACCAACCCACTGTGACACACGCTCCACCTGGCCCAGAAAGTCTTACCCCATCATACCACCTTTCACTCACCTGCGCATATTCCCACAATGATTCGCGAGAGAATGATCACCTCAAAGGTCTTTGCCACCTTGGAGGTTCCCATGAGGATTGCGGGGACAATGGAGAAGATGTTATTTATCAGCAAAGTGCCCTTTCTGCAGAGAAATTGAGAGGGTGACAGTTCCAGCTTATTAATTATTAATTATTATTATTATTGGTACTGACATGAAGGCCTGGTTGTCCTAGGTGCTGTACAAACAAATAGCCAGACACAGTTGCAGCTCCAAAGAGCTTAGAATTTAAATCGACATGACAGACAAAGGAAATATTCTCCTGTTTTCCAGGTAGGGAACTATGGCACAAAGAGGTTAAGTGTCTTGCCCAGGGTCATTCAGGATGCCTATGGCAGAACTGGGAATTAAGCCCATCCTCCCTCTCCATTATCCTCTGCTCTCCTGCCATTTAACACTGGAAAGCAGGTAGCTGAGGAGAGAATAATGCCTTAAAAAACCAAGCTGCTTACAAATTAATATTAATTTAGGGGCTAAAAGTGTAAAGACTCTAGACCTTGGCATAGCAGATTGAACCAAATGTTGCATCTGGCCCAGTATCATGTCGTCAGTACAGCCATGTCCACTCTGCCCGCTCTGCAGCCAGACCAGCTGTTCTACACAGTGGGGAGAGGATGGATTCCTTACTGATCCAAGTGGCAACCAATGGTCTAGTTGTGTAATGGGGAGGGTCGCTGTGGCAGGACACTGAATCAGATGGCCCTGTAAGAAGCCTTTAACCACACCACAGGAAACTGCTTCTGAATGGATTGCGGACAGACCATCTTATGTCTCTGTCACTCACCTGCCACATTTATTCACCAGAGGACCGACCATAAGAGACCCAAAGAAGCCTCCGAGTGGGAACATAGACACAGTGAGAGACCAGAGCAGCGTTTGGTAGCTGCTCTCCAAGAAAACACCTTTCCTATCAAAGTTGGTTTGATTGTAAAAGTCCTTCATGAGCTAGGAAAGATGAAAAAAACAGGCTTACTTGTATTCGCAAGAGGGAAACCCGGTATTCATGATATAAAACCAAGCAGGGTCAAGCTCCATTGAACAATTTCTTGGTAAAAGAGGAAGATTTGTTTTAAGAATAATACAACAGAAGTGAAAGAAACCTACAGTAGGACTCTGAACCATTTAAAAGGTCCTGCTCCATTAATTAGTTGCTTGATTTTCAAAGCTCCCAGTGACTTCCTTTGCAATCAAAGTGCTCAACTCTTTTGAAAATCAGGCTTTATATTTTCCTTGCACAAAACACATATCAGCCCATAGTGCACCTGGAAAATGTTTGTGTAGGACCACACCCTGCTTTCCCACTGTGGTACCCCGTAACCTTTTCATCAGAGCGCCAAACTGTTACGCTATGTCTACTCTTGGAGCTGGGGCCATGAGTCTCTGCTTGCACAGAGGTATTTCTGCTTCTCTCATTAAGCAGGTGCCCTAAAATAGTAGAGTAACCAGGGTAGCATAGGCAGCAACGGCAGAAATAGGCTCTATAAACTACGTACCCATGGAGTTCAGGTGGGTTTCTATTTGGCACACCTAGTCTATGCTGCTGCTTCCTACGCCACACTACTGTTTTTAGCATGCTGATTTTCAGCAAGCTAGCATGAGCATGTCTGTTCGAGCTGGGAATCACACATCCAGCTCAAGTGTGGAGTAGAACAACAGAACTGGAAGATGCAATTGCAAAGGGAGTAGTTCTACCCGCACTGGCCCAGTGTGAGTAGTGGAAGGGGCCAGGGCAGGGGTCGGGAACCTATGGCTCGCGAGCCAGATGTGGCTCTTTTGATGGCTGCATCTGGCTCGCTGCCAAATCTACCGGGGCAGCGGGGTGGCCACGGCCGGGGCAGGCTCCCGGTCTCCCACCCGCCGGCCGCCTCAACTTCCCCGCCCGAAGCCGCCCCCGCCCCGCCCCCGTTTGGGTCCCTGCCGGTGCTCCCTCCCAGCTGCGCAGACTCCTGCTGCGGCCGGGCTGGGGAGATTCAAATCTCCCGCCCTGAGCATGCTCAGAGAGAGCGTGCTCAGGGTGGGAGCGGCCTGGCAGAGAAGCAGCTCTGCCGGCTGTCCCTGCAGCTCCCAGCCTCCGGCCAGGTAAGGGGGCCAGGGCTGGGGCCGGCGGGGCTGGCGGGGCCAGAGCTGGGGCCAGCGGGGGTGGCGGGGCCAGAGCTGGGGCTGGCGGGGCCGGAGCTGGGGCCGGCGGGGCTGGGGCCGGTGGGGCCGGAGCTGGGGCTGGCGGGGCTGGGGCCGGAGCTGGGGCTGGCGGGGCCGGCGGGGCCGGGGCCGGGGCTGGGCTAATCCACGGCCCTGGCCTCCCAGCACGGGACTGGGATCGGCCTCCGGGGCTGGGGTGAGCTCCCCCCCCACTTGCGGCTACCCAGGGCCGCGGTAGGGTCCGGCGGCCTTGGCTGGCTTTCTTTCTTTCTTTGCTTTCTTCCTTTCTCTTCCTTCTCTTCTTTCCTTCCCCTTTCTTCTTTTCTTTTCTTCCTTCTTTTGCTCCCTTCCTTCTTTCTCTCCCTTCCTTTTTTTTCTTTCTTTCTCTCCTTTGCCTGCCTTCTTTTTTCTTTCTTCCTCTCTTTCTCTTCCTTCTTTCTCTTTTTTCCTTATTTGTCTTCCTTTTTTTCTTTCTCTTCTTTCCTTCCTCTTTCTTCTTTTCTTCCTTCTTTCTCTCCCTTCCTTCTCTCTTTTTTCTTTCTCCCTTCCTTTTTCTTTCCTTCTTCCTCTCCTTTGCTTTCCTTTTTCTTTCCTTCTTTCTCTCCTTTGCTTTCCTTTTTCTTTACTTCTTTCTCTTCTTTGCCTGCCTTCTTTTTTCTTTCTTCCTCTCTTTCTCAAGTCTCAACGCCTGCATGAAGCTTAACCTCACCACGTATCAACCAGACTACAAAGCCATCAGCAAAACCATGCAGCACCAGAAGTCGCATTAATGGCAAGAAGTACTTTATTCATCATTGGTTAGCAACAGCATAACAACGTTATTAAAAAGAATTCAGAGACTTATTGTACTTTAAAAGTGTTGGTCTTACATAAAATGCACACATTTACTTGTATTTAGTTTTAAACATATTGTATGGCTCTCACGGAATTACATTTTAAAATATGTGGCGTTCATGGCTCTCTCAGACAAAAAGGTTCCCGACCCCTGGGCCAGGGTATCAGATCGGATTGTACCTGGGGCAGCTAACCCTCCTCCATGGCTTGTACCACTGTGGCTATGCTGTTGTTTTTAGTGAACTAATGTGGGATGGTTGCTGGAGCTGGAAATTACACCTCCCAACTACACTATAGACACGCTTATAAGGAGACAGAGCATAGCTTTAAGGGGATAGGGCACAGGGAAATATAACCCTGGCATCCCATGATGAGTGCTACTCTTACAAGATTACAGCGAAGACTTATGTAGCTAGATAGGAAATGATCAGTGTGAGATAAGGTCCCATGGCTCAGTGAGGCTGAACTTGGCTTTGGAAAGTAGGATTTTAGCTGATTAGAAAAGGAGGAAGTGCAATAGTCAAGGCAGGAAGTGATTATGTTAGCACACAGAGCAGAGGGAACATCCACTTCAGGACACATTTTTGTCAATGAGATGGAGGTGATGACTGGCTGATCTAAAGGCAAGATAAATGTTGGAGGGACAAGGAAGCTTGACGTCAAGGATGGACCCAACATTTCAGTCCTTGGAAACAAACTCTATCTGTTCGTGAAGACCAGTGTAGTCACAGTACAGTATTATGGGACAACCAGTTTTGTAGAGAAACTCCAAAGGATGGCTGCTGGACTCCCAGGATGGTATCTTACCAAGGGTCTAGTCCTCTCTGCTTTCCCTGTTTAAGGGTTTCAGGACTGTGCCCCATTATTTTATCTCCACTGCCAGAGCTGTCCAGTGTGTTTGCAGAGGTAATTCCACTATGCACTGCCGAGATGGCCTGTGATATTAGAATTCATACAGTGGGTGAGCTGAGGATGGAAAAGGGCATCAGGAGAAATGCATACAGAAGGAAGAGGGGTAGGCATCACACGTAAGCAGCCAAATCCTAAGACAGCAAGAACAGCCAGTTTCAATACTCTCCTGGCGTTATATTTGATGACTGCACACAATGACAATGACATGCTAAGAGCAAACAAGGCAGCAAGAGGAAACAGGACATTTCTTCTCCCTGGGGGGATTTCTCAGCCCCATGAGAGAACGAGTTCAGGTAGCCTAGACTGTGCTGTAAGCGTGTGCACACACCCACCCCATTACTACCGTAGGTTAGGCTGCTGCTCATTTCCTCTGCCTCCCCCCCCCCACACCTCCTGAAGGCTCTTTCCTTCCTGCATGGATGCCCGACTTACCTCTTCTGGAGAGTTAATCACAGAGACATTGTAACCATACTGGAAAGACGAGCCAAAGGCTGACACCAGCGAAACACATGCCAGCAGCAATGTCATTTTCTGCAGGAAGGAAGAGGTTATGTTGGTGGCAACAGCTTTGGTGTATGTGTATGTAAAAAAACCAGGACATTTATTAAAGATCACCCACAATGGATACTGAAAAATATTGGGCTCCTGCCCTTTTGTGTTATTTTTTTTAGTGTAGAAGGAATGACAGATTGTTTACACTACAACTCACTTTATTCTGCTTGATTTTTCCCTCATTAGAAGCTTTAATCCACATACTTTTCCAGAGTACTAACTGGTCGTTGAAGTCAAATAAATGTCAATAACCAAAATAAATATATAAAATTTTGAAGTATGAATTTTAAAAAATCCTCTTCCCCTCTTAGTTGTTCTAATCGCTTTCTCTTGATTTGTCTTCCATCAGCATTTCAGAATCAATCTACCCATTCCAGCTGCTGTGAAATTCATTTGGAGCCTTTCCACTGCCATTAGTGAGAGGCAGATAGTGCCCAATAGGAACAGAGGAAAAATAACTGCTCTGTGCAGGGCCTGCACGTAAACATTGTTCACGTGTACAGCGTCCTTGGAGTCTCGAGCCACACCAATCTGGCATCCCTTGTTGCTACTGATTTTTCAAGTGGCAGCCAGCCAGTGGCATAGAGAGGGCGCCTGGGGACCAAGCCCACATTTGTGCTCCGCGGGGTGCTCTACACTATTCCACACCTTGCACCCACCCCATCCTGGCACCCTCCTTCAGCCCAGCACCCAGGAGCTTTATAGCTCGCTAATGCACTCTGTTGTTTCCCGTGGGCAGGCAAAGCATATTTTCATTCAGATATAGGTTGTTTTCGCCAGCCAGCGTTAGCCTGAATTTCACTGAGCCATATCATCCTGTGACACTGTCATCAGCCATCTAGTCTAGCACAGAGGATTTGTTCAGTCTCTTTAACTAGACACTAGAGGTGCTCAAAGTGGCCAGTAGTTTCCTTTACTTGTTTACGTTCAGATTTTTCAGAGGGCTCAGCAGCTTGCATGCAAAACAGAGACCCAGAGAGTTATCTGACTGCCCCAGGTCATGCAGTGACTCAGTTTCAGAGACAGAATCAGGTGTCCCGTAGTGCTCAGTCTTCACTTGACGTGGGGAAGGGCCAGCCCCATCCCAGCTCACTTCCAATATTATTTGTGAGAGATGATCCCTGCCCCCAAAGCTTACTTTCTAAATAGACAAGTCAGACAAAGCAGGACAAGCAAAGCGACTTGCCCAAGAATCAAACAGCAGGTCAGTTCTGAGCCTGGAATAGAGCCACAGTCTCCCAACTTCAGTGTCCTCATCACTAATCCACATGGCCTTAGGCATAAATACTGTAGGTCCGTGACCAGAACCATGATCAGCAGTTTTGGCACTGTTAGCCAGCTCTCCTTCCCACCTCTCTCCCCCAGTTTTTCCCCAGTGGAGCTCTTCTGCAGCCTTCACTGTGTCAGCCAAAAAGAGCCAGGTGAACTCACCCCTTTCCTTCCCCCGCGGGCATCAGAGCTCTCCCACTTCTCTGTCAGCTTCATTTTGGCAATGTGAGGCAAAAAACGTTGATTTCAGGCTTTTATAGGCAAAGTGTGGCTGGGGACGCTCCAAGAGCAAAGATAATGCCTGCTGGCTGGTCTGTGGGTGTGACAGGGACAACACCCAATAATATGCTTTATTGCCCAGCATAATCAGCCTGTCCTATGGACCTTCGTGGGGTCTGCATGGTTCTCTCATGTTTCCCATATGGCTCCGCTTTGCTTTCCTTTGTTCAAGGCCCCATCCCCTCCAGGGTCAGAATCTGTCGTGTCAAACCTGGGTTCAAGCTGGATTGCTGCCACACATGGCAGTGAAAAAGTTCCCTTGCTGCATTAAATGTGGAGAAAGCAGCCAAAAAACTTGCAATATGTTGGCTCTGTGGAGGTGGCAGCAAGTTCATTTCTGCAGATGTAGCGGTAGGACCCAGCCCAGTTTTCTCAGCCTGCATGGACAGAGCTGTTTTCACAAGTGCTGCAGGGGCTCTTTAGGTAGAAGCAGCAGAGCCTCGACGTAGGATTGGGAGCCAGGAAGCCTCCGTGGCAGGGAAGAAGTTCATTTCACCTCCCTGGGCCCCATTTTCTCCATTTGTAAAATCAGGGTATTATCACAAGGCCTATTAAGCTTGTATTATCTGCCAATGGTCCAGCCACTGCATCAAGCAACAGGTCTGCTGCAGTGCTTGGGGCCACTGCCGGAGAGTGCTGTACAACTTGGGGGCGGGAGGGAAAAGGGCAGGTATTTGTTTGAACTGGCAGTGCTTTTGTAGCACCTGGGTAAACATCCCCCACTACTGAGCCAGGCAGTCAGAGGAGCAGGGCATGCAGCGCTTCCACTAACATCAAAGGATGCTTCCAAAGGGGTAGCTGTGTTAGTCTATTGTAGAAAGACAACATGTCAGTCAGTGTAAACTCTCGGCCTGGTTAGTTAGGTACAGCTCTGCTGCACACCCCGGACAGGAGAAAACCCTCATCCACGCTGCACAGAAGCTGCTGTGCTGGAAGTTAACTTTGTTGTTGCGGCATAGCTCTGAGACTAGCATGAACAAGGGTTGCAGATGCTCATCCGACAAAAGATTGGCTTAGGGCCTATAGTGCATTTGTCTGCCCCATTTAGCTTCTGTCTCTCTGGGCCCCTTTAAACTATAAAACGTACCACGTCCAAGCACCACACTCTAAGGGCTGATCCTATGAGGACAGGAGCAAACCCTAATTATGTTACAGTTGGTTTTAGTCCTGCCTGTGCGGATGGGGCCAAACTGGGTTAGAATCTTCTTACGCCATCAGGCTGCCCCCCATTCTTTACCCTGGAACACGGCCCAGTGGGGCCGTGTGGATGAGTCCTCCAAGGCAGGCTGCTCAGGGCATTTTTGGCACATTAAGAGCAGCACATTTCATCCATTTTAAAAAATGTCCTACATGTTTGCTCAGCTGTGAGGGCTGCTGCTTTTAGCCCCAAGCAAAGTGCACAAGGAGGGTGTGGTATGGCTGGCAGAGGAAAGCTCTTAGAGATGGAATGAAGATAGAATTCATTTTGCACTGTGCAGTGCTTGTCATTAGTTAACCAAGGTCGCTTTCTCGGGTAATCAGGGACATGCAAAGTTCACAGATATTTCTAATCACTAGGCTAGATGAAACAGCCACCCATCATTAGTCTTAATGGCAACACTGTTTTTATTGCTCAGTATAAATACCTTGGCCCCTTAGACCCTCATGCATTGCAGGTGCGTTCCACGAATCCTTTCTGGCTTTGCTTTTCCTTCCTTTGTTTAAAGGGCTTACTACCAGATTGAGCATAGAGTCTACAGAGTTGTCAAACTCATTCAATGTGGCGGGCTATATTGGAGGGGAGGACACCTGAAACAGGTCCCCAAACCCTTCCTGGCACAGTATCACACGGGCTCCCCGACCCCTTCCCCTGCTGTGCTCGGGGTGGCGTGGGCTCCCCTCTCCCTTCCCCAACCCTGAGAGCTCTCTGACACCTTCCCTTTCCCCTATCCTGCAGACTCCCCTTCACTGTGCTGTCTCCCCACCCCCTTCCCCTGCTGTGCAGCTTTCAGACCCCTTCCCTTTCCACTTCCCCTGCCCTGCAGGCTCTGCTTCCCCTACCGCTCATGGTGTGAGCTCCCTGACCCCTTTCCCTTCCCCAGCCCTGTGCTTTGCAGGCTCCCCTTCCTCAGCCCCATGGGCTCCCCTTCCCGGCATGGTACTGCACGGGCTCCCCTTCCCCAGCTCTGCTCTTCCCCCTCCTTTCCCTTTCCCCCGCACAGCTCTGCTCCTCTGCTTTCTCCCTTCCCTTCCCCTGCACAACTCTGCTCCTCTGGCCCCCTCCCTTCCCTTCCCTTTCCCCACATGGCTTGCTCCTCTGCCTCCTCCCTTCCTTTTCCCCACATGGCTCCATTGCTCTGCCCAACATGCGGCTCCACTCCTTGCTCCGCTCCCCACCCTTCCCTCTTCCCACACAGGCTCCATTCAACTCCCCCCTCCCTTCCCTGCACCGGCTCCCTGACCCCTTCCCCAGCCCCCTGCCTGGCTGGCTCCCCAACCCTCTGACCCCTCTCCTTACCTGGCCCAAAGGGGCTCAATCCAGCCCGTGGTGTCAGTTTTCTGTCCAGGCCATTCTCTGCCCTGGGCCATGTGCCTGGGTGTGCACAGGGCTGGAGATTTAAAAAGACTAGCAGGCCAGCTAGGAGTCCGTGGTGGGCCAGCTCTGGCCCACAGGCCATTAGATTGACACCCCTGATCTACATCCTGCATTTTCTGCCCTGACTTATATCTTTGGCACCCATTAGTGGTTCTTCCCAAGCGCTGTTCTGCAAGTTATAAAAGGACCAAGTTTGCTATTCAAACCAAAGCTCCCATATTTTTTTTCCTTCATTCTTTAGTATTTGTTTTAGGGTTGTTTGTTTTCACTGTATAGTAGTTATTCTTTACTCAAAGTTCCTTTCAAGCTAATCCAGATAAGGAACACAATTAAAGCTCATGTGATAGGCACTAGAAATGACTGCATTAAAAGTGCACAAACAATGCTGTGCAACAGCACAACAGGTAATCAACCAATAATACTGGCTCTGGGCTGTAACTAGGATAAACCAACCTATTTAGAAATAAGACCAGTGGAGGGATGAAGAGGAAAGTGAAAAACCTTAAAGCAAAAATTATTCCAGGAAACAGATTAGTCTAGAAATCTTGGGGAAGTTTATTAGCTGATTCATAAATACACACTCATTCCTAAACTTCATTCTGTGTAAGCTAAAACCTACTGAGCACAACTGGCTTTCCAGGAAGGGTTCCTTTCAACTGCAAAGAGATCAGTGACCCGAATTAAGTTGCATATGCTAATACACTGGCAAAGAGTAGGTAGTGCATCACTTTAGGACATGATCCATTGGAGGATAACAGCCTACCACTGCTAACACAGTGCTCAACACAATTGGCTCCCTGATAGGAACCAGAATTTTAGTTGCCAGAGAGTGCTCCTCCGCAGCATTCCCACAGCAGAGCTTGGAGCCAGGCTACAAACCCTGGTCACCATGACAGCCTGGAGCTGAGGTTTGTTGAGCCTTGTGCTAGCAGCTTAGAATTAGTGAAGCAGTAATTACTGCTTTAGCACATGTAGTGGAGGATCATGTTGTGGTGCCAAACAACCCTGGATTTAAAAATCCTGATGAGGAGTCAATGTGGAGCAGGGGTTGGTTATGCATGGATGCTCCACGGTGAGAGTTCTCTAATGAAGCTTACCTGTGCAGGTGCCCCAAACAGCCACACCTCTGCCAGAGGGGCACAACCCCTTTTCCTTTAGAACTTCAAGTATGGAAGAATATGTACAAGGAGGAGGTGCTTATAAATGGAGGAATAAAATCCCTGCACTTACACTCTGGCATAAAGAACTATTCAGCACCGAGCAATTCTTTGCTGATACCGGTACAAAACAGGTGCAAGAGCTGGGAAATGAAAGGCCAACCCATGGAAGCACACCTTCAGGAGAGAAATTAACTAGGCCTGAAATGGCACTTTCATTGGCTGAGAACAATCTTCTTGTGAAGAAGAATTAATCAGAGCGCAGAAGTTTGTGAATTACAGGTGGCCCACAGGGAGCCAGCTGGTCTCAGGATGCTGTCTCACCTCTTTGTTTCTAGCTTTCCTGCTGGGGTCACGATCACAGGGATACAATCTGATTGCCAATGAGAGGGGAAGCATCCTATGTGAGATGAGGAGAGAGAAAGGGATCATGAGATAAACTTTCTATTAAAATGAGGTCCACTCTGTGATAAAAGGCTGGGAAACCCTGCTATGGAGCAACAATTCAGTAACAAATCCTCCTCTAAGGATAGGCGAAAGAGCATTACAAGCTCCGATTTTACCTTGTTATATCTGTGCAGGTTCATGGATTTAAGTTTAGTAAAATTTTTCTCTTAAAAAAAGTTAATATGTAACAAATTTGTTGCTAAGAAAGCACTTTAGAGGCATCCTTTACTGTACTCTAGGTAGAATTTCACATCAGCAGTTGGGATGGAACTCAGATTCTCTTACTTCAAAAAGCACAGGGCCATACCATTTGACCTGAAGGAGAATCTCCTTTTGCAATACAGTAGCTATGGCACATAGTGGGCCAGTTAATTACTTTGGTAAAAGCCAAAAAATGTTACACATCTCAGAAACATTCTTAGAATTTAAAAACAAAGAGAAATAGCTACCCAGTGCTAGTAAAAAAAAAAGCCAACCAAACAAAACCACAACTCCTAATCAACTGTCCCTCAATGGTTTAAAATGCTGCTTGTTGTGTAATGAAAACCCATATGACACACATTGGAATTTTGTTAAAGAAAATGCATAGGTTCTTAAAGAAAGAAGATACCAAACAACTTAGAGCTTGAACAGCAGTTTCCTCATCTTGCAGAAACTGTTCTCTCTAGTTTCCAGCTCTACTGCAAAGCTATCATCCCCAGTCTTAACTGAACACAGGTGCAAGACAGAACAACCAATGCAACAATAATCCTCTGAACAATTATTGGTCCTTCTTACCAATCAGAACAGAGCAGGGGCAGCTTGGGTGTTCCAGTTAACCCACATGCAACAGAATTTGCAGTTAATCCCCTTCTTCTGATGTTAGGTTAGATGCAGAGCACATGAACACAATTTAGGGCTAAAGATGAATTTACACCATAGAATTGCTTCCAACAAGAATTTCTAACTGTAATAATACCTATTATTCATTTATAAAAATGCTGTGCTCATTCATTCCCTTGTTCTTTAACATTATAACTAAAGTCTGATATGACTCCATATTGTAACCAAAACTCCAGTTTGAATTGCTTACTCCATTTTGTATTGCACAGCCTAAGTTTTGCTGCAACTTTGTTTAGATGTGTGAACTTAGTTTGTATGTGTGAATTGTAGGTGTGTGTGTGATCAGTCCCCAATGCCAGCCTGTCCTGATGACAAACAGCCAGCACCACCTTAATGGCTGAAGAACAATGCAGACAAACCCTGCAAAAGCAAGAAGAATCCACACTAGACAGAAAGGAATAAAAAGCCCATCAAGAACAACATCAAAGTCACATCTATCATTAATCCTGAGGCAGCGTGACAGAGCAAGAGCCATGGACTAAAAGATATAAAAGATGGGTGAGACTGCGTAGCTTTGGGTAATGTTCTACACAGCATCCAAGAGTGTCGGTGCCTGACAGAGACCCCACTCTTCCTCATGCCTGACTTCCCTGGCCTGGTAGTTGCCATGAGCTGTGAATACCAGCCATGAACTCAAACTAAGGTAACAAGCAGCAGTCAGGGCTGGTAACTATATATAAAACCAACAGCACCTGTCTCTCTGTGTGTGTGTGTGTGTGTGTGTGTGTGTGTGTGTGTGTGTGTGTGTGT
>ML686140.1:1099-32774 GCA_007922175.1 Pelusios castaneus | reverse complement strand
TGTGTGTGTGTGTGTGTGTGTGTGTGTGTGTGTGTGTGTGTGTGTGTACATGTGTGCATGTTACTAGATATTAGCTATTAACATAATTGTGGGTTTTTTCTCATAATAAACAAAGTACAGTGCCTTATCCTGGGAATAAGATCCTGCTAGTCTTTCCTTTTGTAAGTACAACACAGTGCTCAAGACCAAGCTAGTCCTAAATTTGATTCTTAGTTCCATGTGCCTATAGGCTGAGATATGCTGGGAGCAATGCATAGCCAGCACACTCAGCTCATGTGCCCAACACTATATTGGCAGGAGAGCTCTCTCCCACTGGCATAACACAGCTACACGAAAACTTATGCCGTCAACATTTATGTCACTCTGGGGTGTGTTCCTTTACACTCTGGAGCAACAAATTTTTTTGCCAACTTATGTGCTGGTAGAGACATGGCCCCACTCCAGGGTTGGGGGAGTGGGAAGATGAGGGGCTGCCCAGTTTCATCCAACAAATCAGCTTGCTCTCTTCCTTTTACAGAGTAGAGTTGAAGCTCTGAGGAACTCTGGCCAATCTACAAGAAGCGGACGAGAAAGGGAAGAAGAGCAGGGAAGAAGAGCAGTTCCAGGTTGGGAAAGCGGAATTGAAGTCATCCCTCCCAGGTAAGGAAAACGCTGCCCTACACCATAACAAAAGCAGCATGCTATGAGTGGATGCAATCATATGTCCTTGGGGGTAGGGGTAGGGGCAAATATTTGCACATGGCAAAAGACTAGTTCTTTGAAAATCTGCCTATATCAGCAAGGTCACTCAGCCACATGCAGTTAGCAGAAGTAGCTGGAGGAACTTTAAACAGATCGATAGAGGGACAGGATGGGCTGCTATAAAGATGCTGAAACATGCATAGAAACATGCTGGAAGCAATTGTTGCTTTTCCCACCAGCCACCCAGCCTTATTGTCAGAGTCAAGACCAGAGGAGAGCACCAGATCACAGGCCATCAACCACCACCCAGCCAGCTCCATGCCAGGCTTAACCACCAGAATTAAATCCAAATATTACAGCCCTTAGGAGTCTAACTAGTATACCACAGGCAGGAAACTGGAAGGACCAAGGTGCACCAATGCCTGAAGCCCCGGCAATACCAGGTAATTGATTAAGGGAGATATGCCCAGATGATCCCACAAATAACTTATGTCCCAGGCTGCAGAGGAAGGAGACAAAAACCTCAGAATATGTTGAAGGACAAAAAAAATCCCTTCCTGACCCCTACAGGTGAACATCTGAAGCATGAGATTTTAGGAACATAAACTAGAAGAGACCCCCTCAAGGCCACCAGTATAGTTCCGCTTGACTGCAGACAACGCCATCATACAAGCTCATAAATTTATCAAGCTCTATCTTAAAACAAGCTATTTACCACTATTTTGTTTTGTTTTATAACATCTCCATTCTCCCAGCCCCCCACTCCCACATTTTGGCTTTAAACATGTATTGAGTATTCTGGGCCTTTTGTTTTAGGAGCCCTATCAGACTGCAACAAATATGTGACAATTTAGGACCTCACAGGAATCAATCTGCTGCATGCCACATGACTCAGAACTTCACAGTTCTGCAGGCCCTTGTCCTCTTGAAAAATCTCCATTAACTCACAGCAGTACAGAGTTTGTGACACACACTTGAGTGGTTACAATTCCATCTAGCAGAGACATATAACAGAGACATAACCTGGCCAGTGGCCTAGGGTCAGCCAGCCCTGATCAGTTATCAGAGCCAGCAGGAAAGGGTCTAAATGATCATAACAGCTAGCAAGTGACTCAGTTGAGGGAGGACTGCAAGAAGAAACTGCAGGAAGAGAAAGGCTCCTATTAATAAGGCACTGAGGAACGGAGATTCCAGGTAGGAAGCCCCAGAAGCTGTGACAGGATGGAATGCCCTAGCTTGAGATTATTTTCCTTTTGTGAGTTTGTGGTCATTGGGAAAATAAGTGGAGCCCAGAACCGAGGGCTAAAGTCCATTTTGGTGTAACTAATAATTCTCCAGAGAGCCTGTGTTACAGGCATCTACCCAAACAAGCACACAGACTCTGATCAGTTAATTTCAGGACAGGTACAGACACACAGCATGAATGAAAAAGACACAGGACTGAAACGCAGGACACTCAGATTGTGTTCCTAGCTTAGGCACTGACCTCTGTGTGACCTTGGCCTAGGCACTTACCCCTCTGATGCCCCCGTTTTTCTTCCTACTCTTTGTCTGTTTTGTGTACTTAGACTGTAAGGGCTGGGCAGGAGCACTCTCTTTCTCTTTACTGTACAGCACCTCGCACAACAGAACTTCGATCTTCCTTGGTTCTGCAAGGTACCACCAGAATGCAAATAATAAAACAAAAACAACCAATAGTGTATTTGTACTTTAAATATTTACTTGGTGTTTCATGTCCTTTACACATTGCCTATGGCATCAATTTGGCATTAGAGCTGTTCTTTCACAGCTATGGTTTCATTTCAGCAAACATACCCATCGAAGACTTTCCCAGCACACTGTCTCAGTTCTTCATCCCTACACCCAAATCCAAAGAGAAGAACTTGTTTGGAGCTACTAGCTACAGTTAGCTGCCCACCCTGCTGAATAGCCTGCGATGGGGATATGTTCTTGTGCATGTCTTTGCGAACTATTTGCATTTAATCCTGCTGTCCATGCTCACAAAACAAGGAGCTGAAGAGGCTTTGAATTTCATGGGTGAAGGGGCAAACTATTTAAAGATCCCCAGCTCTAGGACCAAAAGTTTCAGCCCAAAAGGACTTGGCTGGAGAAAATCAGGGAGTGGGCAAAAGGAAAAAAGGAGGTGAGAACAGCAGGAGCTAGCGCTGAAATATAAATCACTGCTACTGACTAATGAAGACATTATTGGTGTAAAAGAGACAACACAATGCAGCTATGTTTGAAACCTGGATTCTGAAACCTGGGGGGAAGGCTCAGATTACACAATGATGTGTTGGTTATAAAATCCTGGATCGACTGGTAAAGCACAACACAGACGGACAAATGAGGCTGAAATGAGGTTGTTCTCTCCTTTTAACAATAGCTATTACAGCTTCTCCATCTGATGAATGAACCACTCAGTCTTGAATGGTCCCTTACCATATGTGAGGCTGGGAGCCCTTTCCCCAGATCTTTAAGATGAGCTCTGTGTGTCTTGTTCCAGAGGGGTAGCTGTGTTAGTCTGTATACAGCAAAAAACCAAGAGTCCTGTGGCACCTTAAAGACTAACAAATTTCTGTGCGTCTTGAAAGCTTGTCTCTCTCACCAACGGAAGCTGGTCCAATAAAAGATAGGAACTCCCTCTACCTTGTCTCTCCAAGCGACCAAACCAGCTACAACTACACTGCCTATTTGGGACAGGGCCGCCCTCTCATTTGGTTCTGTTTGCACAGCACCGGGCACAACTGGGGTCTGACCCATGGCTGCATACAAATACTAAATGATCTGCCCACAGCTAAAATGAGTACAGCTCTTGCTGCATGTCTTCCCACTTCGGCTGTGCATGGGATTTTCCTTTGGCATGTTACTGAGAGGTAATAGAACTGATGTGACTGTCTGCTAAAGCAAGTTAATTTGGGGAGTAACAGTGGCAATGGGAAGGGTAGAGCTACTTATTTCTAAGCTGCAGTCTAAGAGACAGCAAACAAGATACACAAGTTCCAAAGGAGAAGCCGTGTCAGTCTAGTTCAGCAAAACAAACAAGGAGTCCTGGGGCACTTTTAAAGACTAACACATTTATTTAATCCATGAGCTTTTGTGGGAGAAAATCCCACTTCTTCAAGTGTCTGACAAAGTGGGATTTTCTTCCATGAAAGCTCATGTGTTAAACATACCGAAGTTTCTTTGTACATTTCATGTCTCCTGCATAGCAGAAACCACAGTGCTGGCTGGTGTCGCACTGGCCCCCTCAGAGCAACTCTAAAAGCCTTCCTTCCCGGACCAAAACTTATTCCCAAAAGCCATCAGCCTTTGTTATTCTGTGCTTGCATATGTCTGTAAATCCTACAGAGCAGCTTCCGAACCAGCTTCCGAGCCCTGCAAACTTACCCTGTTCCAGAGTGTGTGGGTCTGTGAATCCTAGCCCCTTCTCTGCTGGCATGATCCAGCAAAACAAGGAAACTGCAAAATGCAAGACAACAAATTAAAGGAAATTAAAGCTACTTCTTGCCCATGGCTTCTGCACTTGGGTTTGTACAAGCCCCTTATTGCCCAACATGCCTGATCTGACCTCATGGACTCCAATGGGTTCATTTTCCTAGAGACATGTACTGACTTTGGCAAGACTGGCATTCCCTTCTTTCATTTCAGGTACTGAGGAGACAGGGAGGGGTTCTTCTGTGTTTGTGTAGGACCAGATGTCACCTGGAGTTCAATACAGCACTTTTAAGTGCTCACCCGCCCTCCAAGGAAGGGGTGCCTCTTATCTCTCCACAGCGACCTCCACACAGGCAAGGAAAAAATGGCCAGGGTTTAGAGAGAGACTGTCCAGCCATTTCTTCTTGCTTGGGCTGGTCCCAGCAAGGGTGGGTTGAATAGCTTTGAAATCCCATCACTTGTTTCACCAGGCGTTTCTTTGATTCATCCAGCAACAGTAAGCTCTCTGGGGCAGCAGAAGGGTTATTATAAGATGTTTTTACAGAGTCTGATATAAACCCGCAGAACCTCCTGACACTTTAAACTGCCACAGAGCCATTCTGCCTTTGTTTCAAATGGACTCGGGGTTATTCCATGGAATCGGGGCCTAAAGCAATGTTAAAGGGGCAGGAGCATGGAGGATTCAGTGTCAGGATGGGCAGTGCTTACTTAATGAACTAGTCGATAGTTCGTTTTAACCTCCTTGTGAGCGAGATTCCTTCTAGGCTTTATTTACTGTACATGATTGAAATGATTTTTATTGATTTCCTCTTTGATATTCATAGCCATAGTACCAGAGCACTTCACAAAACTGAATTATTTTCACAACTCCCTGATGAGGGGAGGAGGGAGGATCCCCGTCTTATAGATAGGCAGAGAAGGCACCGATTAAAGTCAAAATCATCCACTAGCTTTGGGTGCCCAATTTGAGACACCTACAACCTGATTTTTCCTAGTACTTTTCATTATATTATAGCCCTTCATGTGTTCAAAGCACAGCTCCCATCCACTTCAGTCAGCTGTAAGTGCTCAGCCCTGATGCAAAGGAGACCCCAAGATCTCCATTCGGGCACCAGACAAGGAGAACACCCAACCAGTGACCACCCATGAGAAGCTGGGTTTAAGCATCTTGACCAGCATCAGCCAACAAGTCTATGGCAGGACAGGACTAAAATCCATCTCTCCAGTGCAGCACCTTACTGCTTTTACCATGAGATCCTCCTTTCTCTTCCTGCAGTCCCCTGCCCCATATGCTAGGCAGCTTGCACCGTGCCCACCTGGACAGCCTGCCTGCTGAGCTCCCCTTTCACTTCTTCCCATTAAAAGCCAATGCTTTGTACTCTGAAAGGGGCCACTCAAGTCAAGTTTTCAATCTCTACAACAAAGAAGGCAGGCTTTACAGATTGCAGCCCCTTTTGCTACAGGACCTTGATTCCTCCCCAGAACACTGTCCAGCCAGGATGCTCAATGAGGCAGGGGTCCTGTGGAAGAATCCATATGTGATTGTGTAATTAAAAGGCTTTCATGACACACACACATAAAGGGGCCAAAGTAATGTTGCATGGCCAGTGCTATGCCCCCTCTCTAAATCCCGTTCTCTCCCACGTCTGCCAGTCCCTGTCAGTGACCCTTATTCCAGATCCTTGTCCAACCTGTCTCTCATCCCTAGGACTCCAATTATCTCTGACCTGCCCCTATTGCCCCTGGCACCAGTGCTGTCCTGTGGGGGAAGCAGGGCCCCGCCCCCCCATGCTGGAGGGGAGTCAGGCCACTCCACCCCCCCAGGGAGCCAGCCCAGGCGGGGATGCTGAGGCCCCTGGCTCCGGCCCTGGCTCCGGGGGCCACCAGTGGGGGGAGCCAGCCGCAGCCAGGATCTCAGGCCACCAGCCGCCCTGGCCACCTGCCCCGCCCCTGGGCCTGCCTGCTCCGCACCGGGGGCGGGGAGGGCTAGCCCAGGGGCTGGGCTGAGTGCTCCCTGCCCGACCTGCTGCCTTCGAAGGCAGCGAGGAGTAGGGAAGAGTGTGGCTGTGGAGGGGCCGCAGTGCAGGCCCCGCACTGCCCTGGTGGCAGTAGGACAGCGCGGGGCCTGGGGCAATTGCCCCCTTCACCCCCCCCCCCCCCGGGGGGGGGGGCCGGGCACTGGCTTACAGTCCACATCCAGTCTCAGTCCCCCCACCTCATCCCCTCTCCGGTTCCTTGCCCCAGTTCCTCCCCAGCTTCTTGCTAGATCTGGCCCCTCCTTCTGGTTCCCAGTGCGTCTTCTTGGCCAGTCAGTCCCCACCTTCTAGTATGATCTCATTTCCCTGCTCCCCCTAAGTCTCATCCCTCCCTAGATGCCAGACCCAACTTTATTACTCAACACTACCCAATCTCCCTGGCAGCCCAGTTTCCTTCCTTCCTTCTCCCTCTCCAGTGCTCCCAGTTCCAGCCTCCCCTTCAGTGATTGGGCTGTCACACTGAGATTTTTCAAGGCTTATACTTTGGCTAAAAAGCACATCACTGGCCCCATGGCCAGCCATTCACTGAATTGCAAATCCCTTCTGCAAAACATGGGGGTGCTAGAATGTCTCGGGAGAAAGCTCACCAGGGTTTTGTTGGGGTTGTGGGTTTTTTGTTTTTCTAACATTGATAAACAATGTATTTTCCCTTAACATTGTTCCTGGCAGTGGCTATAGCATGTGGCTGAAAACTTAAATGACCCCAAGACAGATTACATGCATGGGGAATTCCAGCCCAAATAGCAAAAGCTTTGCAGAATTATAAAGCAACTAAAACCGGTTACTTATGGGAAGCATTGTGCACCCTCACTAATAGGTGGTGCTGCGATCAATGAGGCAGCATTAACGAGGATGAGCCAGTTTGACTCTGCAGTTTGCAAGCATAAGTTACCATATGACAAGTTCCAAAGAGGTAGCTGTGTTAGTCTCGGTCAGCCAAAAAAAACCCCCAAGGAGTCCTGTGGCACTTTTAAAGACTAACAAATGTATTTATTTATTCTTCAAAGCATCTGATGAAGTGGGATTTTCTCCCACAAAAGCTCATGCGATAAATACATTTGTTAGTCTTTAAAAGTGCCACAGGATTCCTTTGGGGTTTTTTTTTTGTTTTTTTTATAAGTTACCTTACACATTGGTAATGGGGCAGTAGGCAGCCCACAAGTGCTCAGCCATGACCACACAGCAGATTTTTAGACTCAAACTGACTTAGGCACCTCTGAAAGTTGCTTTTGAAACTGTCCCTATCCACAGTAAGGGCAAGGTGGCGTCATGATGCAATCCGTTTTCTATACATAGAAAGGTTCAGGGAAGCCATAAGCATTCTACCCTCCCCCAACGGGGCTCGATGCTGACCACATATATGGAAGGCACAATTATCAGTCTCCCAGTCCAGTTCTTGAGCTCCCTGCTGAGACCAGCAGCAGAAGGTGCCAGCTGTAGTGGAAGTACCAGAGATATGCACACATGCATACTGGGAACCTGACAGAGACCCACCTACTCGTTTCATATAGTCCTTTAATTTTATACAAAGACGGCAGTGGACATTTCAAGTGACATCAACCAACCTCCCACCCCCACACACAGTGCAGCAGGTTGCTCTCCCTGCTGATATCCCAGTTTAAAAAATAAAAAATAAAAGTCAGGAGGAGCAACATCTATAGTTGGTGTGGATGGCTAGCGCCAAGTTCCCTGGTACATGCTTGGACAATCACAATCATTTGTTAAATTACAGACACGTTGGGAACTTGTAAAACTGTTTTCACTCAATTTCTCTCCCCCCAGCGGTGCTGGCAGAGTGATCTGTGCCATTACCACATACTGAACAAGAACATCTCCACTGCAAAAGGCACGGGAAGGAGGCACCTCTGTTCACAGACAGACATCTGATGAGCACTTTGTTAAAAAGATAAAGGACGTGTTCTAAAAGGGACAGCATCTCCTAAAACCACGCTGTGATTTTAAAAGTCACGGTGGGAGAAGGGGAGCATTAATAAAACAGACTGCACCATGGAAGAAAGGAAACCTGGATTTAGAGTTTGTGCAGAATAACATGTTCATGCTGACCCCCCGAGAGCTGTCCTCATTTGATACGCTCACCCCACTTAGCTACCCTCAGTGGCTAACGGCCCACAGAGCCATGATTTAATCAAGCGGCCACTCAAGTTCACTCGCATCCCAAATCCAGAAGGAAGATTAGCTGCTGTGGTCTGGGAAAGGAACAAAACAACAAACACACACACATATATCCCCCCACCATCCGAAGGATAACAAAGAGAAGACTCTGCCAAGTTTTCAAACCCATCCACCATCTAAAGCGTAGACAGGCTGGTGCCCCATTGAAGGCCTCTGGAAATAGGCAATAAATATATCACAGGTCCAAGGCGCTTCCACTCAGAAGCTGCTGGAGTTTTCCACCTCAGACACACGGTAAGAAATCCTCTTGGTAAAATAGAAAAATCAAAACTGAAGAACAACTTCTAAGCTTGCCCAGGGTGAGGGGTTAGGTGGGGGAGATACTTCAAGCTGGAGTGTGATCCAATAGCATATTCCCAGCAGTCTTGAGAACAGAGCTAAGCCAGCTGCAACTGGGATCTGAATTCCATGGAGGGAGATTTCCATAAAGACGCTGTCAGTCAGTCCTTGCCTGCATATGAATTGTTCAAGTGGGTGTTTCTTCTCCTCAGGCCTCTAGCTCCCTCTATAGGCACGTGGTAGCAAGTCAGTTACCTGTTAAAAACAAAAGCAAACAGGTTAGGATCAAGGATCTTGCTGCCCTCCTGAGGCTATCCATGCACCTCCTTATTGCACCAAGTCTGCTGTGGCCCAGAAACACAGTCTGTGCACTGAGGGAAGTCAGGAAGCACTGGTAGTAATTTCCATCCTGGCCTTATCATCCCTGCACATCCCATAACACTTAATTTTACTTCAGAGCTGGGGCCACCTGTGCCCCAGCATAGACTAACCCTTTCCTTCCATGGGTACCCATGTAGCTCACTCTCAGAGCTATGCCAGCCGGGAAGGGTGGTGACCCCACTTTCTCTTTAGCCAGGCAGCATGGCCTGAAAGGAGGCATTGCCATCAGCACGACCCCCCCGAAGAACCACTGCAGTCACCAGCATGCAGCAGCAAGTGCCAGAAGCAACCCAGTCTTCTGCACACTGGCTCTGAGCTTTCCTTTTCCTATCACACAGGCAGACCACTGCTGATTTTTACGCAGCACTCAGCAGCAGCAAAGAAAACTCAAAGTCCACCTCTAAATCGTGCCCTATGGATGTGTTCCCGTTGCTCTGGCCTTGTCGACCCTAGGGCTTTTAATGGTATATATCATGGGCATAGTTTGGGGGAAGGGCAAGGGGGCATTGTCCCCCAAACAGAGGTGACACATGGGGAGCATGCTACCCCCCCCCCCCATTTCTGTGAGCACTGACATGCTTTTCTGGGCAGGCTGTCTTTGGCCTGGTTGGGGGGTGGGGTGTCTGTCCTTATGCTGTGTCTTCCCCTGGCACCAGAAGCAGGCTCCCTCCATTCAGCCTGAGTTAGGGGCATTGCCCGAACTCCTCCACCCACTGTGGTGTCTGCGTGGGCACAAGAGTTCTGGGGAGAAACTTTGTTTCTGTGAGTTGTTCCTCCTTCCACCTGGGTCAGTGCTGGCCCTGACCCAGAGGCAAGTGTCCCCCATTCCTGTGCCCCCACTCCAGGGCCGGATTAACTGGCCCAGGGGCCCTGGGCTGCCCCCAACCACAGGGCCCCCCCACATGCCCTCCCTGACTGTGGGGCCCCCGTTGCTAGGGGGAGGGGGCACCTGGGGCCAGAAGGCGCTCCTGCCCTGGCCCCGCTCTGGCCAGTCAGCCAGGAGAGGGAGGGGGCTGGGAGGCCATCTGGCGCGTGGTGTGGGGGCCTCCAACGCAGCTCCCCAGGGCCACAGGCCCTGGAAGGCTGTGCTGGAGCAGCATTGGGGCAGCCTTGCTACGTGCCAGCCGGCCCCACCCCTGAGTCAAGTGAACATGGGCTGGCCCGCCCTGCTCTGCCCCCAGGGATGGGGTGGGTGCTCAGAGGCCAGCCTCTGTTTTGGCTGGAGCCTGGGGCTTAAGCCCCTAAAGCCCCTGTGATAATCTGGCCCTGCCCCGCCCCTAGGAGGTGGTGGGATTGGTTGCCCTAACCCAGGGAGGTGGGGCTGGAAGATTCTTGCACCCAGAAGTGATGTATGGGGTGGGGTTGTCATGTGACACCCCCCAACTTTAAACTGTGCCCCTTCTCAGCAGGATGAGTCATCTCTGCCCCCAGGCCTGAGGCAAATATGGAATTTACCCCCACCCCCAATACACACATGACCCTGTTGGCCTGACTGGAACTTACCGCCCTCCCTCCAATTGTAGAAGTCAAACAATGCCTATGGTATAAATTTCCCACTGGTGCATCGGGGGAGCACTAGTGTAGACAGCTGCCAGGGCTTATCATCACTGTCATTAGACTCACTCTGACCAGCATTACAGCTTCCCCTGAGTTGCAGACACATTAGTGCGACCCACTGGGATGTATTGCAAGTCCCGCTCTGCGCTGATCCACTGAGCTCATGAGTTGTTATAGCCACGCACAGTCTTGACTCTTGTTTAAGCTGTAGCACCTCCTGCTTTTAGCTCTAGAGGTCCCCAGTTCAATCTCAGGTACATCAGCCAACACATTCGCTAACCAGCATAGGAAAACAGTCTCTTTCTCTCAGACCTTTCATAGACTGTTAGGACAGGAAAGGACCTTGATAGGTCATCTAGTCCAGTCCCCAGCACTGAGACAAGACTAAGAATTATCTAAACCATCCCTGACAGGTGTTTGTCTAATCTCCGCCTCCCTATGTAATTTGTTCCAGTGCTTAACTAACCAGACCCGTAGGAAGTTTCTCCTAATACCTAACCTAAATTTCCCTCACTGCAATTTATGTCTTCATCTGTCTTCCCTGGATAAGGAGAACAATTTATCACCTTCCTCTTTCACATAACCTTTTATGTACTTGTAGATTTCTTGTTCCCTATCTATTTTCTCTTCTCTAGACTAACCAAACCCAGTTTTTTCATACGTTCTTTGGAGTTATATGGAAAGAGGAATTGAGAACAAGTTTTTTTTGTTTGTTTGTTATAAAAATATCTTGGTGACTATCAGAATTCTTACTTCCTCTTCTGGGGGCAGCTTCAAAGGAGTCAAAGGAAGCAAGGTTTTAATTTCCCCTTTAATGCCTAGCCTCTCCCCTTCTATTGGACAGGAAGGAATTCCAAACTGCAGCTGTCATTAATCAAATTGCATGCAATGATCACCATTAGCAACATGAGGTTTAGCTTCTGGGCTCATTGCTTGCTTGTTATCAAGTTAATGGAAACTTCTGATGAGAGGACAGCGCTCTAAGCATCTGTCTACACTGCAGCTGGAGGAGTGACTGCAGGAGGTACAGACCTTTCTGAGCTCGCTTTGATCTAGTGAGCTTGAGTAACACTAGTAGTGAGGCACTGCAGGAAGGGTCAGTGGCTTGCGCATAAGCCTGCCCAGGACCCTGGGCAGGTGTTCTGGCAGTTGGCCCGTGGAATCTTAGAGTTGGAAGGGACCTCATGAGGTCATCTAGTCCAACCCCCTGCTAAAAGCAGGACCACTCCCACTAAATCAGGGGTCGGCAACCTTTGCCAGCCCCGCCCACTGCACCCTCAGCAGGTGACAGGAGCAGAGCCAAAAGGGGGCGGGAGCCGGGGCCAGGAGTGGCGGCTCCGGCCGGGCCAAGCCAACCTGCCCTCTTGCCAGCCATGGCCAGGGCTGGCGCTGCCCTGCCGGCAGCGGCGCAGCTCTGGGCGGGCCGGGGTGACGCAACCCGCTCCACTCCTCCCCCTGCCATCCGGCAGGGGGCGGGGCCAGCAGGGGCCTTCAGCCCCACGCCGCAGCTGCTGGCCGCACGGTTTGCGGGGACAGCGGGGGAGTCTGAGCAGTGCCGCGTGCCAGGGGTTACCAACCCCTGCACTAAATCAGCCCAGCCAGAGTTTTCTCTAACTGGACCTTAAATGTTTCCAAAGATGAAGATTCCACCACCTCCCTAGGCAACCCACTCCAAAGCTTCACCACCCTCCTAGTGAGAATGTTTTTCCTAATATCCAACCTCGACCTCCCCAGCTGCAACTTGAAACCAATGCTCCTTGTTCTGTCCTCTGTTACTACTGAGAACGGCCTAGCTCCCTCCTCTTTGGAGCACCCCTTCAAGGAGTTGAAGGTTGCTATCAAATCTCCCCTCAGTCTTCTCTTCTGCAGACTAAATAACCCTAGTTCCTTCAGTCTCTCCTCGTAAGTCATGTGCCCCAGCCCCCTAATCATTTTCATTGCCCTCCGCTGGACCCTTTCTAATTTGTCCACATCCTTTCTGTAGTGGAGAGCCCAAAACGGGACACAGTATTCCAGATGCAGCCTGACCAGTGCCGAATAGAGGGGAATTATCACATCCCTCGATCTGCGGGCAACACTCCTACTGATCAGTCCAATATGCCATTGGCCTTTTTGGCAACAAGAGCACAATGTTGACTCATATCCAGCTTCCCGTCCACCATAACCCCCAGGTCCTTTCCTACTGTGCTCTTACTTAGCCCATACCACTATTATTCCAGGAAATCTGCATGTGTTGTAATCACATTTCCTGACAGCTGTGCATACACATGCTACCACTCACTTGCACATCATACTTATCCGAATGTTAGCACATTCCACATGCTTTATGAATATTAACCGAGTCCACCTCTCAACACCCTGGGTGGTGGGTGAGTAAGATTGTAAGCTCTTTGGAGCACAGATATGCCTTCAGATAGATTTGTGCAGCTCAGTGACAGCAACCTCTCACCCTTAAGCGGGAAGTTGAAGCATTCCTACAATACAAATTAATACCTGCAGCCATCTCCCACGCACACTTTGTTTTTTTAAACACAGATGAAGAAATGAAGATAAGAGACCTTGCACAAGGCCCACACCCTTCATCACCATAGCCAGCATTAAACCTCGGGCGCTCCTAGCATTGTGCTGAGACTGTGGGATCATTTGATCACCATGCATGTACTCAGTGCTAATCATAGCCACGTTAGCAAAAGCAGCCTCTGAACAGCTGTGTGCATGAAGCAATGGGCAGTTGGCTGCTGTACTCTGTCCCCAGATAGCTCCTCTGCTTATGCAAATAGCTTTTTAAAAAAACACCCGCGCTGGTTTCTCAGGCTGTGTTTTTGCATCAGGAGAGAATAAGAAGGCAAAATGGGTGGGAGGGGCTCACCCAAAGACACATCATGTCCCTCCCTCTTGTGTAACACCCAGTTTTCGCCCAGTTGCTCATAGTGACTCCAGAAAGATAGCTGCCTTATTCAAGTTCATGTCTATATTACTGGCATGGGAGCGTGCTCTGAAGGGCCAATACAGGTCCGGCAACTCTGCAAGAGTTGCTTTTGTGCACAGACTACAGCTCCCAGTGCACAGTGATCCACCTTGATGCCAGCAGACTAAATATGGCCCTGGGGGTCTAGTTACCTCCATATTAAAGTCAGAGGGTGTTGCCACAATCTATTCCAGCCAATGCTGCGTGATGTTCACACTCCTACCCACACAGCTCTCAGAAGGGCAGAGCCTCAGTACTCTCCTAGAGATGCATTAGATTCAAAATGGGAAGAGGGCACTTTATATGTGGGCACATCTAAGACACTCACCTAGCCAGGCACGATGAAAGAGGATGCTCCAGTGGTCAGGACACTAACTTGTGACAAGGGAGACTACGGTACAACTTCCTGCTCTGCTACAGAGTTCCTAAGTGACCTTGGGACGCCATTTAGCTCCTCTGCAAAGTAGGGCTAACAGCTCCCCCCTTCCCATAGCTCCAGGATATTGTGTGGATAAATGCAATAAAGTCCTCTGATGCTAGGGCTTTGGGAGCTATACATGTACTGCAGGCACTGGCCGTAACCACAGGATTCCTATCTAGACCTGACTGCCTGCGTGCTCAATTGATATAAGGGGAGGCATGACTGGGCAGCTAAAGCACAGGCTTCTATTCCTGTCCTCACAACAGACTGCCTTTGTTCCTAGTTTCTCCATTTTCCTACTTCCCCTTCTGGCAGAGGCCTTGTGCAGATCAATTCACTGACACTTGTAAACCACCCAGAGCTAGAAAGCTGGGCTGCAGAACCAGCTGCCATGGAATTCTCTTCACCGGCTTGCTCCCACAGCTGAATTCATCTTTCTTAAAAAGGTGTTATTTTCCTACTCTGTCTCCATGCTGCCCAAGGCATTTACCCCGAACGCCGTGGCTAGATTGCGTGGACAGGAGAAAGGACTCACAATTAAACCTTTACCAAGAAAGATGGAATCTCACACTCAGAGGCAGAGACTAGAGGCTCAGGTACTTGCGAATTCGACCTTTGTCTGTTCAGTCTCCACGTGCTTGCGGGGCTCAGGTTGCGGGAAACCCGCCTCTAGGTTCTGCGAAGGCTGATTCAAGCCTCTGTAACGACCGCAGCATAGGGAAGAGAGCAGCTGGTTTCGGATCACGCGAGTGCAGAGGACAAACATGATGCAGTTGGCACCTCCTTGAAATGTGTTCCCAATACCCTGCAGGACAGGAAGAGAAAATGAGCTCCCAGCAGTTACTGAAGATATCACTCCCCCTTCCAGATGCTGAGTTACACCAACAAGACAGTCACTGAACTGCCAAAGCAGGGGTTTGAGCATAAAGAGAGAACAGGAGTTTGGAACTTCATCCCTGCACCAAAGAGAAAACCAAGCTGCCCATCTTATGAGAGACATCCAGGCTGCCCTCCTAAGCAGTCAGGAATGGCTCACAACTCACCTGCATTTCAAAGTGGACATCCCCACATTCACTGTCCCTCCAAAACAATTGCCCACATTCGGAGAGGAAAGGCAGCTGTCCTCTAGCCCGATGCTAAGAAAGGCCTGGGCATGGGGGTATGGAGAAATGGGGGGAAGAGGGAGAGAAAGACTTTGGGAAAGAGAGGCCAGGAAAGAGTGGAGGCAGGGAGAGAAAAACATTTGAGAAAGTAAAAGGGAACATTTATAAAAGAGTGCCGGTCAGAAACACCCAGATACGGAAGATGTGTCAAGAGATGGAGAGAAGACAGACAAGGAGCAAGAAAACAAAGGAGGTTCTATTTCACAAGAAGCTCTCTTTACAGAACGTGACATATCTATGAATTAATGCAGGGCTGGCTCCAGCAACAACATATCCCCAAACCAAGTCAAAATAACCTGGCTTTGGAATTCTCTGATAACGAGTATTAGCCCTGGTGCCCTTGACGCAATATCTCAGACCCTCTTTCTGTCTGAAATGTGATCAAAGGTGCGAACACCTCCATTCAGCCCCTTGAATGCCAGACATGGACATGCTGGGGGAGAAGTTCAGCTGTTCTGCTAGAGTGAACAGGCCCGTTTCAGGAGAGATGCTCACTATTTTCTGCCCTGTGACATGCTCTCTCTCTCTTTAGTAACCAGGAAAGGGGCCACTTTTTAGCTGCAGTTTGTCCCTCTGCTCACTAGATGCTACTGAAACTGCTGCTCCTGGGCAGGCCATTTTTTGATGAGCTTCTTTTGATTTTTAATCATGTTTATAGGTTTTCTCCTCAGTTCACAGAGCTGGGCCATTAGCAACAGGTCTCCCCAGGTGTTAGCGCCAATCAGCAGTGGGGTCTACATGAATTATAAATGGATTAGCAGAAACATCTGCCAAGAAGTTGCTACTCTACAGTGATAAAAAGGGGTTTGCTGAGCCATGGCATGCTGTTATAAGTTTCCCAGAATCATGCAAATCTTGTATATTACATTAGTGCAGCAGTTCTCAACCTATTTACCATTATGAGCTGCACACACACACGTATGTGGAAGCTGAGCTGCCCACCTTCTCAGGAAAAAAAATCAATCATGCCCATCCCCTACAACTCTTCTGTGTGTTGCTTGAAAGCTATCTGTCTGTCATCTTCCAAGCCCTGCCCACCACCAGGGATACTGCCCATGCTCTGAGAAACACTGGAATATATCTGCATAGATACTCAGAAAATGACCCTTCCTTTCCTTTCTTCCCTGCTCTGATGAGCAGTGAAATAATCATTTTGACATCTGAAGTATCATCATGAGCATCTGAATTGAACAGGGCAGCCCATACCATCAAGTTATTGTTTCAGGTTCCCTGCAGACACAGACATCTGTTGCATGTTATATCTGGGTCATTTGTTTAAAAAAAGAAAGCAGGGGTGTATCTGTGTGCCCTAACTAGCTCCCCCAGAAGGATCACACCCCCAGTTCAGGAAACGCTGGTTGAAGATAATTCCAAAGGGGTAGCCGTGTTATCTTTCATAGAAAAACAACAGAGTCCTGTGGCACTTTGAAAGACTAACAGATTTATTTATCGCATGAGCTGTGTCTGACGAAGTGGGATTTTCTCCCACAAAAGCTCATGCGATAAATAAATCTGTTAGTCTTTAAAAGTGCCACAGGACTCTGTTGGTTTAAGATAATGAGTCACAGGTTTGTCTTTCTCCCCCAAATGCCTTTGTAAATAAATTTAGGAGAGTTACATGGCATCACTTTCTTTGTACACCCTTGTGCTTCCAGAAAATTATAGTTTGTGTGCAGCATTCAGTGAGAACAGGAGAAATGCATGCAGGATTCCTATGATATGCAAGCAAAGCTAGGGCAATGTGGTCTAGATAAAATTGCTATAAGGTGGGTGCATAACTGATTGAGAGAGAAAACTCTAAGAACAGTTATTGATGGTTTTTTGTCAAACTGGGAGAGCGTACCTAGTGGGGTCCCACTGGGGTCAGTCCTGAGTGCAGTACTGTTCAATATCTTCATTAATGACTTGGATAATGGAGTGGAGAGTACGCTTATAAAATTAACAGATGACACCAAGTTGGCAGCATTCGCAAGCACTTGAGAGGACAGGATTAGAATTCAGAATAACTGACAAATTGGAAAACTGCTCTGAATTTTAACAAATTGAAATTCCATAAAGACAAGGCAAAGTACTTCATTTAAGTAGGAAAAATCAACTACAGAAATGAGAAATAACTGGGTAGGTAGGTAGTACTGCTGAAAAGGATCCAGGGGTTATTGTGGATCACAAATTGAGTACAAGTCGACAATGTGATGCAGCTGCAAAGAAAGCTAATATTTCAGAGTGTATTTACAGGGGTGTCAAAAGTAAGACATAGGCAGTAACTGTCCTGCTTCACTCAGCATGGGTGAGGCCTCCGCAGGATACTGTGTGCAATTCTGGGCACCAAACATCAGGAGAAAACTGGACAAATTGGAGAGTCCAAAGATGGGAAATAATAAAAGACTTAGAAAACTTGGGCTATAGGAAAGGTTAAATAAACTGGGCAGGGTTAGTCTTGAGAAAAGAAGACTGAGGAGGGACATGATAAGCAACTTTGAGCATTTTAAAGGCTGCCATGTCCATTGAGGGTAAGACAACTACTCATGGGTGTAATCAGTAGCAAGGGAGATTTAGGTTAGATATTAGGAAAAGCTTTGTAACGATAAGATCAGGAAGCCTTTTCCAGACCTTAACAAGCAAGCATGTGGAATCCTTATTGGTGGAGGTTATTAAAAATAGGTTGGACAAACATCAGAGATGGTTTAGGTTTATTTGGTCCTGCAAAAGAGCAGGAGGCTGGCTCCGATGATTTCCCAAGTTGCCTTCCAGCCCCGCATTTCTATGATCCACCACAAAAATGGCAGGGACCAAGAAGCGCATGTCTCAGAGATGGGAAAGCCCATCACTTCTCACCCCCATCTCCCATATGGACCTGTCAAGTGTGTGCAGCAACCAGTGGGTACTCACATGCAGGACCACCAGGACTGGATTTTGCACGGCAGGGGAGCTGCAGAGGGTCAGGATGAATCGGATGGTGCTCCAGATGCGGAGAAAAATGAAGATGAGTGGGATGAGGATCAATTTCTTATCTGCTATGGAAGTCCTGGGCTGAAAGGCAGGAGCCCCGGCTAGTATGGGGCGATATTCGGAGAGTGCTGCATGCTTCAAAAGGAAAAAAACAAACATGAAAGGCTATGTCTACACTTGCTAAAATTAGTTCAAATTAGTTAGTTCAAACTAACTAATTTGAACTAATTTCAGTTAGTTCGAATTAGCTTAATTCGAACTAGCATGGCCACACTGGAACATTAGTTTGAACTAAGCAAGCACTTGCTTAGTTCGAATTAGCGATCCCCATTCATTTCAATGGTTGGTTAATTTGAACTAAGAAATGAGTTCGAATTAACATGGCCACATTGGTTAATTCGAACTAGTTAGTTCGAATTAACTCCTTATTTCGAATACCCTATTCGAACGTATTAGTTCGAATTAAGGAAGCTCTTAATTCGAACTAACTAAAGCCTAGTGTAGCCATGGCTTTAGTTAGTTCGAATTAAGCCTCCTTAATTCGAACTAACTTGTCAGTGTAGACATAGCCAAAGAGTCTGACATTTCAATACTAGCTTACTAGAATCTTGCTTGTGAACACTCAAGCCGTTGGCTTCCTGCCAAAGCCAAGTAACCCTTTGCATTCTGCTACACCATCAGCCAAAGGAACGCCCAAGCTGGACAGAGACGGCCCCAGTTGGACTCCAGCCCAGAGTGTCTGTTCTCTGTTCATTGGGAAACAGATTTTGGGTCAATTCTGTCCATTAATATAAGCAACACTGGTGCAACCAAAAGAGCCACAGAGATATAAAGGAGCACAGAATGGGACACCTTGTCTTTTTCTGTAACAGCATCACATACAGCTAAGTTGCTACATGACCAAGAACAATTATAGCTATAGCAATGTAAACATTGGCAATGGCTCACTGATTCTTTAGAAACTGACTGTCCCATTCCCAGTGCTGCCACCAAGTTGCTGCATGGCTTTTGGCAAGTCACATCCTGTGAAAGAGGGGTAATATTGACCTGTCTTTAAAAAAACCAAACTCCACAGATAAAAAACAGCTGTAAAGGACAAAATATTAATTATTGTCTCTGTCGTCTCCAATGGGTTAATGGTCTACTCAAGTAGTGTCATAACCACACACCACTGTAGCATTGGCAAGCCCTACAAACATCCATGCACCTGTGTGTGTAAGGCACAGAAGGATTATTCCCATTTTATAGACGGGAACCAAAAGATTAAGGGCTAGATTCTCACCTTGCGAAATTGCCATAGAGTCACTGGACCGACACAGATTTAAACCTGTCTGTAAATGACATTCCCAAGGTCACACATGGAGTCTGTGGCAGAGCCAGGAACTGAACACAGATCTCTCTGTCCAGTGACTGAGCCACAAGGCCATCATTCTGTCCTGCATCATTTGAGACAGAGAGGGCCTCAGGTGTATTTAATGTACCTCCTTCTCACATCTGCATGGAAAGTCAGTTTGTCAATCAAGTCTATTTACTCAAAATCTGCTTGTGTCAATGTGAACATGCAGAAGGCAGCTCCCCTTCCATTGCTCTTCCGAGTCCTTATCTCCACCTACAACTCTGCTTCCAGATTCATCAGCTCCTGCCTTTATGTACACCTGCAAGCTTCCTTCTCACATCTCCTGGCCTCATCTCCACATACCCTGACCTGCGGGACTCCTGCTCCTTGTATGAGACACTTACCTCGATCCACGGTCTATTTACCTCATGCCATCATTCTTCTCTCTCAGCCAGACAGAGAGGGACATAGCTTAATGACTTGAGCACATGACAGGCAGCTCCCAAGTTTTCAAACAATCTGTTTTTTCTATTAAAAAACAATGAAGGAGTCCTGTGGCCCTTTTAAATTCGTTAGTCTTTGAAAGGGCCACAGGACTCCTTGTTTGTTTTGTACGGCTACCCCTCTGGAACTTGTTTTTTCTATAGTTCCCATTAACACTGTCCAGGGGCACTGATTAGGTAACTTATACCTGCCTGCCTAACCCCAGCTCTGACGCAGCCCCCACTATGGGTTTGGACAGGCCCCTTAACCTCTCTGTGCCTCAGTTTCCTCACGAGCAGGATGGAGACATGAACTTATCTTGCAGGGTTTGGGAGGGCTGGGGCTAGTCAAACACTTGGAAGCTGGAAACATGCTACATGCAATCAGAGCGCAAGATTGCTGGGGTGCTAACTGCTGATCTATGGAACACAGGCAGCAACTGCTGGGCCCTGCTATATTAAATACTGGGGTGCTAATGGGGGTGCAGGATGGAATAACACTCAACCCAGCACAGGTCCACCCTGGAAATGCCTCCTCCCCCTCACATATGCTGCAGATAATGTCTAAAAGCTCACCCCCTTCTTCCCTCACCCCATCCCTTCTGCTCCTTCCAGTACCAGCAGCCCTGCCAGCAAACGATCATTGCCCCAGAAGAGCACTGTGCAATCACACACAGACCTCACAAGGCAGCTGGGAGACAGGCAGCCCCTACGGGCCCTCAGCAAAGCCCCACACCATTTCCATAGGGATACAGACTCTCTTGGGAAAGAATACACTGTCTGCATTCTGTCATAGCGCGGCTGCTCTCACAGTCACCAGCATGCATGTGTTATAAGGAGCTCCACAGCCAGCATGGGTTAAACAAGCTGCCACTGCAGCTGTTTCTTGGAAGTGACAGACATCCTGCTCGGGGAGAGGGTCCAAGCTATGGGGGAAGGAGGAGCAAATTTGCAGATAGCCCTGCATGCTGCTGCCTCCAGCCCCCAGAATCCAGTTACAAGAATCGGCTGTGACAACTGCTTTCGTTCAGGTCCCTTTCTGCAGAGGAATCAGAGCCCGAGCATGAGAGAGAGAGAAGGGACCGTGCCCAAACATCTCTGGCACAGAGCATATGGGTGGGGAGAGGGCAGATTAGGTTTCCAGGGAGTCACGCTGGTATCTTTCACAGCTGCTAGAACACAGAGTCCTGTCTAGTTCTGGTGACTGCTGATCGGCAGCAGCAAACCTACTCAGACTCCTCTTCCCCTCTCTCTAGATCTCCAAGCAACTAAGGACATTCCCCAGTGTTTGCAAGACAAACGCTGACCAGGTGATACTCAGCCTCATATCCCATCCTTTGGGAGATGGCAAGCTAAGTTTCTTGATTAGAGCCAGGTGGGAGAAACATCCCAACTTCCAGATGTCTAGCCTACCCCACCCCTCAGCTGTCTGCTCTCTCTAATTACCACTGTCATGGCTTCAGCCTGACCAGCAGATTTGTGACTCTGGTGGTGGCCAGGGGAAGATGACATTTTTAGAATTGGCCTTTTTAAATCCATAATTTATGGCAAAAAATAGGAATCTGTCCTCTGGTGGCCCTTTGTCCTGCCACTGCAGCACAGTTTAGATTTATATTTCCACATTACTCGAATGGTAACTGAACCTCTGAATTCTTATGGATTTCACTGTTATTTAGCTATATGGATTGAAAGTTCTTTGGGGCAAGAGCTGAATTTTTTTTTATTAGGTGTGTGTATCCAAGGCCTAGCACAGTGGACCTGCTAAAGATCATTTTTTGCCAGGTTACAGATGTTTGACACACTTCCCCCCAGCTGCCAAATTCAGGCCTAGTGTAAGTGGATGAAACTCTATTGAAGATACCTCTGATTACACCAAGTGTGGATTTTTTCCCCCAACATGCTGATGAAATTCCTACTCCAACATTTACATTTTATCTTTCCACATTCCTCTACCCACCCTTTACAGTTTTTTAATGATCACTGTGTTCTTCTCATACTAAGGCTATGTACACACTACAGACTTATCCCGCAATAAATTGTTGCAGGACAAGCAAAGCGTTATAACTGTAACACTTTCCCCCATTAATCCTTCTAATGTTAATCATTCACACGCTCCTTTGCATTTTCGTTAGAAAGAGCAGTGCATGGTGGGCACCTATCCCACCATGCACTGCTCAGCTTGCCTTTAGGCTGGCAGCGGGGCTCTCCAGCCGCTGAGATCGCTGGCTTCTCGGTGGCAGGGGAGCCCCAGCAGTGGGGACCCCAGCGGCAGCAGGGCTCTAGCCACCAGGAGTGCCAGTGACTAGAGCCCTGCTGCTACAGGGAGTCCCTCAAGCCGCTTGGTTTCTGAGCAGCTTGAGAGAATCCTCGTAGCGGGGCTCCAGCTGCCAGGGCTCCTGGCGGCTAGAGCCCTGCTGCCACGGGGATTCCCTCAAGCCGCCCGGTTTCCTGGCAGAGAGCCGGGAAACCGAGCAGCTTGAGGGACTCCCTGTGGCAGGGGGGCTCTAGCTGCTGTGAGTGCCAACACAGGGCAGCTGGAGCTCCACTCCTACTTGTCAATTTCACTGCTCTGCTAGAGCAGTGAAATTGACAAGTATGACAGCTCCAGTGTCCCAGAGTGGCCTCGATTGGCACTCTGGGACATTTCTGGAAGCTGTCTAACCTGCAATGAGTGTACACACACACTCTATTGTGGGACAGACGATCCGTGGTAAGCATTTCCACAATTGTCTGGGTGGTTTACCTGTTGTGTGGCAAGAGGGCTGTTGCAGCGCAACAGGCAATATCATAGTGTGTACGCTCACAGGCTTACCGCGCGATAAGGCTGTAGTGTGTACAAGACTTAAGTCGCTGGGTAGCTGTGCTGTTCACTGTTTCTCCACAGGAGTGGCTGCATTTTAGGGGTGGGTGAGGCAGTTCCTATCTACGTAGTTGCTAGTGTGCTTGAAGATCTTTAGGAGTATGACAACACCATTGTAAGTTGTCCTTATTTAAAGCAAAAGCAGCCAGGGTACCAACCGCCCTATTGATGTGCTTCTTGATAAGAATGTAAAGGACTGGGAGGATCACATAGGCCAGCAGCTCCCACAATTTCCCTGCCAACAGCATCCACAGGATCCGATCCTCTGCTTCCAAGTTGATCCAGCACCAGCCAACAGAGACGTTTGATGCGTCATAGCCAATCTTCTTCAGAGCGACAGCTGCCACTGTGATGCCAAGTGGGACCCCCCAGCTGAGAAGAAAGAATGGGAGGGGATAAGGCAGAGGTGAGGCGGGGAGGAATGCAGTTCAGAGCAGGGGAACAGGTCACAGACAGTAAGCCAACAGTCATCATGGCGGACACTGAAGTCTCGTTGGATAATTAGCTGGTGACTCCCAACACCTGACCAGCTGGGAAATCCTGTCAGCACCCATAGGGAACCCCCGGGGGCAGCGTGGGGCAGGGCTGAATTCCCTCTCCAGAACTCCACAGCAGCTTGAGATATCTCAATTATTCTCTTCTAGGAGCTGAGCTCTTTCTACTCTGGAGAACATGTCAAAGATACATAATGACACTTCATCCCTTGCTTTCTCTTCCATTTCCTTATTTTCCCCAACAACGTCCACTGAAGCAGAGGTTTTTAATTAAAAAAACAAAAAACTGGGAAATGCAGCTTCCTCAGTTCCACAGAGCACCAATGGAACAATTAAAACATCCAAACATTTTCTCTTGTCATTAGAGACAATAACTGAGGAGACTGAGGAGCCATCATTGTCACTCAAGTCTAAAGCGTGGCAGACCCCTGTTCTGAAGGAAGGAAAATCCAAACATCGGGGGGAAAAATAAGGGGGGGAATGGAATTATATGGGATGGTGGATCAGTTTCACTAATTTCTCTCATGCATGTATTAGGTACTCAGCACTGTAGTATTTAGGAAACTTTCATGTCCCTTAGTTAAGAGAACACAGTATTTTGACACAATAGGAAGGAATGCTCTGCTATCCCACAGTTGACTAGCTAGTTTCATCTCTCTCTTCTTATACCATTTAGCCAACCATTGAGTTTCTCCATGACCATTCTTGTGGTGGGATTTGCATGATCAGATAGGAGCTGTCTGCAGACCTGAGGAATAAGTGGTCGCTGGATCTTAGCTCTTGGTAGACAGTTTAAAGGTGAAATTCACCACCACGCAGAAGGCCAGCAAGAAGCCCGTGCACCACCAAAGCCCTATTGTGAAGTGTTTTAAACCTGAAGAGAACACAGTCCTATTCAAAGGCAGGCTCAGTTACTATCACTGCCATCATAATTTAGACTCACTTGTGCCCAATGGATTATGCAATAAGCCATCTTTTAAGGCCTGATCTCAAGCTCTTTATGAACAGTGAAATGACCAGGAGTTTTGCCTGCATGGATCTGACTCTAGCTAAGTGACTTGGAAAGATAACTCTTTCTTTTAAAAGTGCCACAAGACTCCTTGTTTGTTTTGCTGAACTAGACTAACATGGCTACCACTCTGATCCTTCCTCCAAGTTTCTCTCAGCTGGCAATATTTCCCTGCTGAGGAGAGGATGATAGGAAAAAAAAAGGCAAGAGTGATAGATTCTAGACATGTTTCTTATTGATGTACGAGAAGGCACCATGGAGATGGACACGGTCTAAGAATCCTCTCCACAGTTCAAGGATTTAAGTACACAGAAACAAATAGTAGGTTTAATCATGCTGCCTTGAATCCTGTGTAATTATTTCCACCAGCATAAGATGCTACCAAAACAGAATGATAGAATTTTACATCTATTTACATCTACAAAATACATGCAAGTAAGATCACCAAAGAGCCAAAGCTGCACCTGCCATGCAATCAAACAACACAAGAAAAGTCTTCTTTATTTTACTGCTTTGAATTTGTAGATTTGGCCATATGAAATCCATTTGCCAGCATCGATTCCCCCCTCCTACCATGAGCGATAAACACACAGACAGGTCACACACACAGAGACTCATCACTTGCTAATACCGCCACTAGTAATCAGCAATACAATCTTTCATCCTTTTTTTCTCTGCCAGCCCAAACGCTTGAGTTTTACAAGAATACTCTTTTCTTGGCTCTTCACTGCCAAATTGCAGTCATCTGTAGCAGTACTCTCCAGACTCTCCATTCTTACCCCTCTAATATGAGCACCTGGACTTGTGTGTATGAAAATATGCTACTGTTGAAACATTTTATGGAGCAAGCCTATTCAAGAGCTAACAACTGGCGCCCAGTTTTCAAATACTGACACCTACACTGAGCATCTAAATCTTGCATTAAGTTGTCTAATTAGCACTTTAAACCTCCAATATATTGGCTTTTCAAAAATATTCAGATAACTGTTGAATATTTGTGAAAATGAATGTTGAATTCCAGAAGTTTCACACATCTTGGTATGAATGAGCATTTGCCTGAACATTATTACAAGAGCTTGTGTTGTTGCTATTTTTCTTTCTCCAATTTTAGAAAATTTACTCAAAAAATTAATACCACATCCATGAGTGAGAAGGCCACCCATACTCTACGAATATGGAAAGCGAACAGTTCACAAATCACCTTATAGACTGAACAGTAGGAGGGTTTAAATTCCTGACTGTTAGTCACAAATAATAACGGGCGCCACTCTGACTGCTGATGGGCATTGATTCAGATGTTAGATATTTTTTCACTCTATTGAGCTTCCCAGCTATTCAATTGTAAATGAACAGTGGAGGTGTCATGTGATACATCCTGAGGTATGATCTGTGTAACTTTCCTGTTCACTTTTTTGCAATATATTTGTATGATTTACTGCAAAATATTCTATGCAAGGTTCCTTTATGAATGCTCAGAACATGCTCTGCAGTATTGGTATGGTATCATGTTTCCTGCAGCATCATACATGTACCTATGTGAAACAAAACAAACAAGAAGTCCTGTGGCACTTATAAAGACTAACAATTTTTTTTATTGCATGAGCATCTGAAGAAGTGGGATTTTCTCCCATGAAAGCTCATGCAATAAAAGAAAATTCTTATTTTTTTATTGCATGAGCTTTTGTGGGAGAAAATCCCACTTCAAAGCATCTGACGAAGTAAGATTTTTTTCCCACGAAAGCTCATGCAATAAAAAATTTGTTAGTCTTTAAAAGTGCCACAGAACTTCTTGTTTGTTTTGTGGAATTAAACTAACACGGCTACCTCTTTGGAACTATGTGAAACATGTTCCCATGCATTTCACATGGCTCAGGAGGGGGGCAGAGAATCGGAGCTGTCTCCCAGCACATAGACAGAAAGGATGCATCACAAAGGCTACACAAACTATGGGCTTTGGCCAGAGAGAGATCACCTGACCCCAGGAGTGGGGTGTTTGGAGAAATAGACACTGAACTGTGAGATGCCTTTTGCCAGAGAAACTCCATCTTGAAACTTCTCCATCTACAAACAAGGACTGAACTTATTCACATGGCCAGGAAGGCCAAGCTGCAAGACCACTAGTAGCCATTCATGTGGGTAAGATAGAGAATGGACTACTAAAGTAAACTTTAGGTTAGAATGCGTCTTATCTTTCATTTGGTAGTGGTTAACTCCTGATAGATTAATTAAATGATTGTGCAATTTGCTACATACTCACTTAAAATCATGTTTTAATCAATAAACTAGTGTTTGTTTTATCTAAAGCTGTGTGAATTCTAAAGAGCGTGAATGGGCAAAAGTAGGTTGCATTTTCAGTTTCTTTGATAAACTGACGGACCGGAGTATATGAGCCTCTAGTGATCTGGGAAGGGTCCTGATTCCTGCAGTATGGAAGTTTCTGGTGTGGCATCTGAGGGTTGGGGGTGCTCGCTGGAGGACCATCCCCTGAGTGGATAGACAGCACACATCCACTGCCTGGGACCGATGACAAGTAAGAGGCTGATATGGACTGACCCAAGTATGGGGGTCTACCTAGAGAAGCAGGGTAAGTCGGGTTTCGAGAGTGGGCAATCAGGGAGACACAGTGGCACACCAGACCAGATTCTGGAAGGGGAACATCACAAGTGATCAGAGCAAGACCAGGGCCTACTGTTGTGAAATCAGACAACTGATAGTTCCTAAGCATTGAAAATTATGGTTTGGGACACAAAGCTATGTTCTGAATGGGGCATTTTGGCACTGCTAGAGCCAGGCACATCCATGTCAGGATTAGCTCTATGCTTAGCCAACCAGATCACATAGACCACTCCCGAATTCATGCCTATTACTAGTTATGGAGGCATTCCTTAGCACAGACATTCGAAGATATT
Organism: Pelusios castaneus; assembly: GCA_007922175.1. Classification (NCBI taxonomy): domain Eukaryota; kingdom Metazoa; phylum Chordata; order Testudines; family Pelomedusidae; genus Pelusios; species Pelusios castaneus. The sequence goes on along the minus strand of ML686140.1, from coordinate 5,621 downwards.
TTGCTGTTGGCCACAGGACACGCCCAAGGTGCATACCAACCACACAGTAGCAAAGGATGACACCACGAGCCAGGAATTACTGAACTCTACTCCTGGCTTGAGCAGTCCCTCCCCTGATTCCTTGGGGAAATCATCTCTTTGATCCTGATCTTCAGAAGGGAGTACTCAGCAAGGCCAGATGAAGGCCCAGGGGAGGGGGGCGGGAGCTGGCGCTGCCCACTCTTGTGGGTCCCCCACTACCCTTCCTGCACTGAGGGGGTGGGGTCAGGGGCTCCGGGGCCCTGGCTGGCACTGTGGATGGGGTGGGGGGTGGTTGCCTGTGCTGTCGTGGGCCGGCACAGCCATGGGGGGAGGCTGTGGGGAGAGGGAGGCCAATGCTGCTCCTGGAGGCTGGAGGGGGGCAGGGGAGGGAGAGGCCAGAGGCCATGGTACTCCTGCCCCATCCCTAGGCTGGTTGGTGAAGAGACCAGCCAGCCCGGGGACTGAGCAGGTGGACTGAGCAGCAGCAGCTCACCACTCGGGCCAGCTGGGCCAGATTTTTAGATCGGGGCCATGAGTACAACCCCTAAAGCCCCTGCCTTAATCTGGCCCTGGTACTCAGGGATGGTGTTCTTGGCAATATCCAGAAATGCACTTTTACCAGAACCCAAAGCCAAACCTCCTCCCTAAAGGTAGGGTATGGGTCCTCACCCCCTTGATCTTTGGGACTGTTGAGGTCTAGATCAAAATCTTGCTCCTCATGCCAGTGTTATGGCTGTCAGAGCTGGTGGTAGGTCCACAGGTTGTTGTAGAAAAGTTAGAGACTGACCATATATACATACAGTTTTAGGACACAAGTGGGTGAGGCCAGCATGTGGAATTCTGTCCAAGGGTCTCTTCAGGAGACCTTAAAAGCCGAGTCTCTCAATAGACACTGAAGAATACCTGGCATTTTTAAATAAAAATCTGGTATTTGCCCTGGTATCTTTGGCCCTCACCTCTACCTATGCAACATGCTATGTGCAGTCACTAGCAAGCTGCTGCCCACACCTCAGAAGTTATTGTGTTTCAGTTGAACTACTTGTATGTCATTGGTAAAATGCTTTAGGATCCTTCGGGAGGAAAAAAAATTATATTCTTTTCCATTATCTTCATGGGCCACTCTATACACTTTCTATTCCCACTAGTCTTAGTAGCTAGCAATAGCTGGATACAACTATCAGGTCCCCTGGTCTAGTTACTCTAGACGAGATTTATGAGTGAATCTGGTTTGCTGTGTCATCACAGCATCACCTATCATCAGAGAGAGCACTCTTCATGGATGCTTATGTGACTAAGGATTTACATCGGGGTGGGCAAAATACAGCCCACGGGATGGATCCGGCCCACCTGAAGCCTCTCTCTGGCCTGCCACCCGTGACCTGCTCTCCCCACTCCCTCTCTCTTACCCTCATCTGGGCAGTGCTGCACTGTCCAGGGCGGCTGGTGCTTCATCAGTCCGGGGCCAGAGCTGGTGCTCCACCGGTCTCTGGGGCCGGAGCCAACACTGCACCGCCCTCTTCCAAACTTCCACTCCTCCATCTGGCGCATGGCATGCCGGGGCTGGGCAGGTGCTCGGGCCAGCGCTGCCCCCTCCTGCGGCCGCCCCGGCCAGCACTGCACCACTCCGCGGCTGGGGCTGCGGTGCTCTGATCAGAGTTGTGGCTGCTCTGCCTCTTGCCACCTCCCGGCCGGTGCTGCACTGCGCCATGGTCAGGGCCAGCGCTGCGGTGCTCCGGGACCGGCTTTCCCTCACCCTCGTCCCTTCTGCCCCCCTGGCCGGCTCTCTCCCCCCACATGACCTCCCCTCATTTCCTCCCCTGCCAACTCATCCTCACCGACTCCTCCCGAACCCCCGCCGGCATCCCCTCCCCCAGGTCGTCCACTCCCTCCCCTGCTAGCTCCCGCACTCCACCCGGCCCCATGCTGGTTCTCCTCTGCCACCATGGGCCCTCCTCTCAATATTATTTCTCGCCTCTGATTTACATGCTAAAACACTACCAAACAGGTATTTGTACTGAACTTGACCTTACCTTGAACAGCCTTTTGTGAGCCACCCAACAAAACCAAAGCAAATTGCAACAGCTTCCTGCATGTTATCAAAAGCACTTAAGAGTTTATGGACAATCTCATCTCTATGAAAACAATTTGTCACTGGTGCTTTTGCAATAGGTTTAAGAGTCTTTTCACTGAAACTTAAGACAGGTAATATAATAGTATTTTACATTTACACAGCCCTGTATTTGAAAGGATCCCAAAGTGCACTGCAGATATGTGCAATATTTAGAAAGAAAGCATGTGTGTATGTCTAATTGCTTAGCTCAACAATGGAATGCAGCCACTTCTGGGGTGTATGGCAGTAGCTGTTTAATAACAGCACACAACCACATTACACAGTTCAGAATAGGAAGCAAAGAAAACTGTGTCCAGTTGAGATTCTACAGGCTATTCAGAGAACCACAAAATAATTAACTAACTTGGATTTTTGTGGCCTGGATCCTGGGACTAACACACATTGCAAATATTTAAACAGACTCAAAGCTAATTCCATCATGTTGAGATCCAGCACAATAAAACTGAATGTGTATAATGGAGCTCCCCAGGTTGGCTGTTAAAACTAAGCCTGTATTACCACCCGAGTCAATAACAAAGAAACCAGTTTGACAGGTTTCATCTAAAGCAACATAACTATTTCCTTCAGTTCAGAGCGAAAATCCAGGGTACAACTAACTGGCACACATTCCGCCATCACAGGGATGCATCACTTTAAAAAAATGGGGGCGGGCCCCTCTGATGTCAAAAGAGGTTTGAAATTCCTTTATTTTCCACCATAAGACACTTGCAAGCCGACAAGCACAGGATAGCATTTGTCTTTTTAAAAATGTCAACCCTTTTACAGGTAATTTAACTAAGATCAACCCCAATCCTGCCCTGTGCTTTCAAACATATGTGTACTCACATGGAGACTCATTGAAGTTAAAGGGAATATGCCCAAGGGTTGCTCATTGCTGCAAGACCAGGGCCTTGGTGAGCTATAACATAAAGAGGGTCAGACTGTGATTCCTGAGTTCTTATCTAGTTTAAAATTAGCCCCTTTTTATGATTCAAGGATCCTAATGATTTTATCTTTAGCTCCTGATAAGAGCATAACAGACAAGGAGTGCTGTGGGACTTTAGAGACTAGCAATTTTATTTATCACATGTGGGATAGATAAAATTATTAATCTTTAAAAGTGCCACAGGACTCCTTGTTTGTTTTGCTAAACTAAACTAACACAGCTACCTCTCTGCAAGTTAATAACATCTTATTTTTATACAGCCCCCTCTGTCCCTCCATTCAATTGTTTCACCACATGTCCCAGTATTGGCTAACATCATCTGTGGTTATTCTAGATTCGACCTGTCCTGTTGGATAAGGGGTTTTGGGTAGTATACAAAGGAGAATTCAATATGAGCAACAGGACTTTGGAGCCCTGAAAAATAACCAGACAAAGAGCATTCTTCTTAAGTTGTGATTTTATGGCCAAACTCTCAAGAGTCAATAAAAAATACAAGGGACGGAGGGGAAAAAGGAGAAAAGGGTATGATGATGATAGGAAGGGGAAGGAACAAGTCCTCACTGCGGCACGGGTTTTAAGACTGGTTAAATAATTTCACAGGCACTGTAGGGTTATGGATCGGCAGAATCACCTACGATATAGAATCCAATAATGAGACTTGGATGTTAATGACCTGCTCTCTTTTGAGCACAGCAAAATCTGAGCTGAATGATATCACGACATTTTGCTGACGTTTATTAGGCCAGTGAGAACATGGCGATAATTTTGTTTCTATGGAGCCTGAAAATAAACCCCAGCAAGGTTCACAAAGAGTGGAAGTTCAACATCAGGATGCTCCCTCCCAATACGTTGTTTTCTCCACTCTGGCATATGATGAAGTGGGACTTCACCTACGAAAGCTAATGCAAAAAATAAATGCATTAGTCTTTAAAGTGCCACAAGACTTTTTTGTTTTTCTTGAATTCTTAGTAGTTCTATAGGACTTCACGGTGCTTTGCAAATGTTAATCAATCCAGCCTTAAAATTCCCTTCCCCTGCACCTGTTAGGTGCATTAGGTGGGGAAATATTAAACAGATGAATTGTTAAGCATCTGACGAACCATGAAAGCTCATGCGATAAATACATTTGTTAGTCTTTAAAAGTGCCACAGGACTCCTTGTTTGTTTTACTAAACAGATGAAGAAGCTGAGGCACATATGGTCACATAAATCACTGGTAGAGACAGGAAAAGAACAAATGAGCCAGATTCCACAGTCACTACTTCATTCTTACCAAGTTTGATGGGGTTCAAGTAGATGCAGAATTTGGCTCCATGGATCTTGGCTCCTATTTCTTTTCCCTAACCAATGAATCTCCCCTTTTCACTAACAGTCCTTCTCTCCATCATCCCCACACCACCACCTTGTATGTACTGGAAGACAAAATAAAAACACCCCCCCCCCCC
>ML686139.1:2842360-2856113 GCA_007922175.1 Pelusios castaneus | reverse complement strand
ATCCAGCATCCGACGAGAAGCCTGGGAGATGGGGACACAGAAAGTACAGGGACATACCAAAGAACGTTCCCCATGCTGGATAGACGGATGGGTCCAGTGGACCAAAGCAGGTAGCTAGGGGCCAAAATGTCCTGTTTGGCAGATTGGGCCTGAAACACAACCTCCCTGTGAACCAAGCAAGACTGATGAATTGTGGGGGAGGGGAGAGAAAAGGAAGAGGGGAGGGGAAAGGGAACAGTTCTCTGAACCATGGGAGAGCTGTCAGGGAAGGGTCCTCTAGACTGACAGGGGGGACCCTAGAGCCCAGGCTCCAGCCCAAACCTGAACATCCACACAATTTTACAGCGTAAGTCCTGTAACTCCAAATCGCCCGGCCTGAGCCAGCTGAGGCCATGTCACGGATCTTTTATTCCAGTGCAGACAGACCCGCAATGGCTAGGATGAAATCAGTTTGCATAAGCAGGTCCAGGCCCTTGCCTGTGAGCTTCAGGGGGATGTAAGTGGTGCACACCTTCTGGCCAGGCCTCCCCATAGCAAACTACACTTGCATCAGGGCTGCCCAAGGAGCCTCCAGGCTCTGCTCACCTTCTCCAGCATCTTCTGCCAGAACTGCCTCCACAGGATGATGACAATGATGGCCACCAGGATAAAGATGATGGCCACCAAGCAGCCGATCAGGATGCGTGTGTTGCTGTCGTCCACCTTGAGGGTTGGATCTATCAGGAGGGAAAGGGCAGGGGTTATCATGTCGGGGGGCTGGGTCTCGCTCGGCTTATCATGGGCAGGTAGATCTCAGTCACTGCAAGTCTACCAGGCTGGGACTCATGGCTCACTGTCCCTACAAGGGGCTGGACTGGGCATTTATCTCTGTCCATAGCAAAGGGCAGTGCAGAACTGAACCACCCACTCTGATCCTGGCTCCCGGTTTGATGTACTGTCCACAGCCAGAGCAGAAACCCACAGCACAACTCCACTAGCAAACTGGAGGCTACAGCCAATGCTCTGCCCAGTGCCCCACCCCACCCCGCAGCAGGAGCCACAACAGTGTTGCGTCTCTGCCCTGTATATTGACTGGTGAGATGTAGGGCCCTGCCAAAACCATAGCCATGAAAAACACATTGCAAGCCATGAAATCTGGTCTCCTGCATGTAACCTGCCAGGGTTTCTCACCACCCACTGGACTCCAGCTGCCTGTCCTGGTATGGCTGGAGGAACAGGACTTTCTGCTGCTGCCGGGTGAGAGCCACCCCCAGGAACCTTCCCTGCTTCAGAAAGCTCCACACTCCAGCTTCACTTCCTGCCCCCACTGCTCCTCAGCCCCCTGGAGATTCTTGCAGCTACCAGAGGTTCCTGGAGATGGGTCTAACCCAGCCCCAAAAACAGACCCTGCCAGAGAAGAGGAAGTCCTGTCCCTTCACAGCCCCACCAGGACAGGCAGCTGGAGCCAGGTAGGAGCCCTGACTGGGGCATCCCCAGCCAGCTGCACTGGTTTCCCCCCTTCTACAAAGGTTCCAGCAACTTTCCTCTGGCTCTTCCCCTCCCCGGCCCCATGCCCAGCTCTCCTGAGTTATAGGGACCTGGGGATGGCTGTGCGGGGAAAAACAATAGCACCCCCCAACAATGAGGTCTGGGTGGTCGCCAACCTGTAAGGTTGACTCTGCCCGCCCTAAAAAAGCAATGACCCTCCCATACCATGCGACCCACACATCTGCACTGCCCTGCCCATTGCTCTTTAGCTGTCCAGCTGTGAAGGCAGCATCTCCATCAACAGCAGCAGCACAGAATCAATTGTAACAATACTGCTGTGACGCTGTCTGAATTTAGGGGACTATTTATGATACTATTTCATATTAATATTTCATAACTGCAATAATCCAAAGGAGCTATGCCATGTTTGGTATCAATAGAAACGTTATAATTTGCTGGGAATGTTATATGCTGGGAAATATATGTTATAATGCTGGGAAACGTTATAATTTGCTGGTTTATGTGTAGGAATTGCAGCTGTATTAGAAGTTAGGAATATGTTTGTTATATCTGTATTTCATCCTGTGTGTTTCTGGGAAACTCCCCAGATTGGATGTCTATAGCTATTGTCTCCTTAATTGCCCATTAAGGAAGCTCCCAGGTATAGTGGACACAGGGAGAAACCTGCTCTGTGAGTCACTAGGACTGACCATGTGACTCAACTCCATTTTGATTTGCAAAAACTCCAGGCAGCACACGTAAGGCCAGAGGTGATAAAAGGCAGCTGCCCCAACTCCATTTTGTTTTCAGTCTCCAGTCTACACTACAGCCAACACCCATCTCTGGAATTATTCATCTGTGACTGGACAAAGGACTGAGGCCCACCCAGGTGTTGGGTGTCCACCAGAGAAATGTATCGTGCCTGCAAACTCCTTATTTTTCTAAGAGCTTGCTTTCTATGGACTCAATCATTTGTATGTATGTGACTCACTTTGACCCTTTACCAGCTCTTATATTTTGTTTCTTTTCTTTTTATATTAAACCTTTAGTTGTAGTTATCAAAGGATTGGCTATCAGTGTGATATTTTGGGTAAGATCCAAACCTATATTGTTCTGTGTAATGTGGCTGGCCCCTTGGGGTCAGGAGAACCTATTTCTTTAAGGGACCGTGCAGTCTTGTGGGAGCCAGAGGAGCTGGAGTGCAATAACAGGAGCTATTTTTATTTTGGCAGACTTTGTGGTACCCGGTGTGGGGAATCAGAAGCCTGGTTGTGACTGATAGGGAGCCTGATTTAAGAACCACCCATCAGTGTGTGGGGAGTTTGGCTCCCACTGTTGCAGCTTGCCCTGATTTTTGCACATTCAGGAGGTTATCCCAGGAGGCCCTGCTCACAACTGCAAACCCACCCTTCCCCAGCCCTCTTTTGGGTCTTGACCTCACTGGTTATAGTATCCGAAATTTCAGATGTGAGTATCGGAAACCATGAAATTGACAATTTTAAAAATCCAATGACAGTGAAATTGACCAAAGCGGCCTGTGAACAAGGTAGGGCCCTAGTGATGTGAGTGCAAGGGTGCACAGAGTCAGAGACAATTTTGCCCTCCATGAAGTGCTGTTTTGCTGGCCCCTCGTGCGCTACCATTGCTCATGCCTCCTGCAGCTATGGAGCCTGGGACACTCCTGCTTGTGAGCCTGTAACTAATAATTCCTAGATCACCTAATTGCCAAACAGATGCCAAACTTGTGTGTCCCTGTCATGGGCAAAGTCCAGGGTACATGCTGGCCTTTATTTTGAAGCTATGACCCTGGACCCTGCAATAGCTTGGCATGACAGAATGGAACTTCTGGGGAAGGTTCATGTGAATGAAAAGGGAAGCACTGAATGAACTGAGTATGGAAATAAATGGCATTACCAGTGCAGTGTCCATAATGCTAACCATGCTGGTATTACAGTATACAGCTTCGTACTGTTCCCACACCTTTGACTTCAATGGGCCCACTGAATTCTACAATAACTACGACACCACTGGTGTCTGAAGAAGAGCTGGAAGCAGAATGGATCGAAAGCCAGAACTCCTGTTCTGCAGGAAAAGCTGTCATACCAAAACAATAAAGATCTAATCGTTTGGAATCAGAAAAAGTCCAACTTACTGGGGAAAAAAATCAACTTTTATCATTTCAACTTTGTTCTGGTCTGCATAATAATGGAAAAGTGTAAATGATTTGACTATAACATCACAGTATGTTATTTGCAGTGTTGTAGCTCTGCTGCTCCCAGGAAATGGGAGGGACAAAGGAGTGAGGACAGAGGGGTGAGGTTACTTACATGTAGCTAGAAAGGGGAGCGTACATGGGGTGGGTTCTGAGTTATTACAGAGAATTGTTTCTTGGGTAACTGGCTGTTGAGACTTGCCCACGTGCTCAGGGTTTAACTGATTGCCATATATGGGGTCCGGAAGGAATTTTCCCCCAGGGCTGATTGGCCTGGGCTCTAGGGGTTTTTCGCCTTCCTCTGTAGCACAGGGCATGGCTCACCTACCGGTGAATTGTCTGTATCTTAAAGTCCTTAAAACATGATTTAAGGAGGTAAATAACTCAGTCATAGGTTGGTGGCCTATTGCTGGAGTGGGGAGGGTGAGGGCTGAGGCCTGCATTTTGCAGGATGTCAGACTAGATGATCATACTGGTCCCTTCTGACCTTAAAGTCTATGGGTGTGTCTACACTTATAAATTAAGTCAATTTAAGCTTGCTTAAGTCAACTTAATTTAATCTGCATCCACACTACATTTGCCTTAAATTGACTTAAGCAGCAGCTTAAATTGACTTAAGGAAAAATAAAGTCGACTTTACTAAACCTCGTTTTAAGTTGACTTTGCTGGCTAAGTCGACTTTATTAAGTCGACTTAGCCAGTGTGGACACAGAGTAGCCCTACGTCGACTTAAAGGGCTTCAGGGCTTCCCCACTGCCCTCCCTGCCAGGGTGGCTGGCACAGCCAGAGCCTGGCGTGCCCTGCCCACCCTGCTCCTCTGCCCTGCCAGTGTCCCTGTCCTGCTCAGCCCCCATTGTACCCAGATACGATGGGGCAAATGCTAAGCCCCCTGGCACTTGGCAAGGGGTGCCCCCCCCGCCATCGTGGACCTGTCCCAGGTCCAGCTAGCCCCTAGAAGTCGACTTAGGGTGTCCAGTGTGGATGCTCTAAGTCGATTTGGCAGGATCCCCTTTAAGTCGACTTAATTTTTGAGTGTAGACATGCTAAGTTGACTTTACAAAGTCAACTTAAAGTCAACTTTAAGTCGACTTAAATTAACAAGTGTAGACATAGCCTATGAGTCTATGAATCTATGAGATTCTTCATGATGTGTAGTCCCTATCTGCATTCAAAATGTGGATGCACACACTTGCCAGGTGCTGAGGCCAGAAGTTTATTTAGCAGTGTCTGTTGACCTGCACTTTTGCCACATGTCCCTGGTGCTTGCAGCCAAGGGTATAACAGGCCTCTACGTTGATGTGTCTCCAGTGACCCTCTTACTGCCAAGTAGTCTAGTCTGCAGCAGAGGAGGATGAAGGGCGCATTTAGGATTAGAGATAGGAACACACTTCTAGTTACAGGTAAGTAACTGCCTCTTCTTCGAGTGCTGTATTCCACACATGGTTAAGTAGTGAGCAGAAGTCAGTGTGGAGCACCCATTGCAGCATCCTAAGCCACCCTTTGAATGACAGTGGAATGGGGTATGAACGTGTGCGTGAAGCACCTTGCCACGAGACATCCACCAGGCAGGCCGATGAGGCTGCTTGCATTCCTATACAGAGGGCTGTAACTCTCTGAGGCAGCAAGCACACTAGATAATAGGTATCATTTGCAGATGCACCCTGAGACCCATCTGGAGATTCGCTATGGCCTTCGGACTGGCTGGCAACATCCACAGTTTCATGGATGCATGAAAGGGCATGTAGAGGTAGAATGCCAGTGCACAGCAGACGTCGAGGGAGTGCAGGATCCTGTCTGCACAGGGGGCATGTGGTTTGGGACAGAAGACAGAGAGGTAGATGGACTGATTGATGAGAAACCCCATCACAACTTTTAGGAGGATTGAGGTGGGAGCTGAAACGATGCTTTATCTTTGTTAAATACAGTGTGTGGAGGAAGGGGGCCAGGGGAGGGCAGCCATCATGGCCACAAGTTCACTGACCTATCTAGGTAAGGAAATGGCCACTAAGAACAGAGCACGTGGCCATCGGCTCAAAGGGTGACTTAGTGAGGGTGGACAAAGGTGCCATAGAGTGTGGGCTGGTGGACTGGAGGGAAGGTATTGAGGAGATCTTTCAGGAAATGGGTGGGTGTGTAAAACACACAGGCACCATCCACAGGGTGGAGAAAGGCATTGAATGCTGCCAGGGGAACCCTTGTAGACCTGAGGGCAAGGCCTGACATTTTGAGCACAAGGAGGTAATCAAGGATGATAGGTATGTCTATCGTACTCATAGGTGGTGATGGTGGCAAGTCCAAGAGGTGAACTGAGTAACCAAGAGGTTTAGCTCAGTAGCAGGCTCCAATGAATTCTCTCCAGCTTTGGATTATGATGTGTCACACTGGGGTGGAGCATGCTTTGTCCACTTCTTTGCTCCATCCAAAACCCAGGCCGTAAGGTGAAAAGGACCCAGATTGGGATGCTGGACTCAGCCCAGATCTTGAGTGAGGCGATCTGGGAGCATTCGGCAGCAAAGCGATGTGGATGTGCAGGTGGAGAGACCGAGGAGTCCATGAACCAAAATCGATGGGTCCAGAACGGGGCTATAAAAATTAAGGTAGCTCAGTCCCAGCAAGTCTTGTGCCACACTTGCAGGAGAAGGGAAATGGGGGAAAAGGCAGGACTGGAATAGGGGCTGCAGGGCCCCCCCCAACCTGGGGTCGCAGGGCCCCTGCCAGCCTACAGCCCTGGCCATCTGCAGGCTGGCAGTGCTGGGGTGGGGGCTGGGGCCAGAGGCCGGCCATGGCCTGGCTGGTTGGCCCCCGGAGGTGGCGGGGATGATTGGCACGCTGGAGGCCGTACTGCACGTGCCCATCTGCCCCAACCCCTGGGGGCTGACCAGCCAGGTCGCAGCATTCCCACCCTGCCCCCAGAGGTGGACCAGCCAGCAGGGCATGAGTGCAGAGCTCAGCCTGTGGGCCGGCCTGCCCCACTCACTCTGCCCCCCAGTGCCAGCAGGGTAGAAGGCCCCTACATTGTGGTGGGCCCCAGGGCATGGGCCCATGCGGTAAGCCACACCTGGAGAAAGGCAACAGCAGAGGTCAGGGGTCCAGAGGAGGAAAAGAGCATCAGCTTGCGACTCCTCTCCTATGGGTCTCCTGGAACAATAAAGGTGCAACTTGTAATTCTCTTAAGTGGCAGAGTGCTCCATTTGCAGGAGAAATAGAGAGTGGCACTGTGCAATTCCCACTCATGTTTAAGGTAGAGTCCCTGCTGAGCACATTGGCTAGGGAATTTGGGGAGTGAGGGAGGTACGTGGCTTGGAACATCACATGGTGCTTGATGTACCTGTTCCAAAGATGGATGGACTTCGAGAAAAGGGAGGGAGACTTGGCACGGCCCTGCTGGTTGGTGTACACAACCGCTGCAACGTGGTCGGAGAGCAACTGAACGTGGTGGAACCAAATGAGAGGAAGAAGCTGGCACAAGAAATGGTTTGCCCACAGTTCTAGCACATGTATGTGTCTCCTGCTCCCTCGTGGCATCCAGACAGTATGTCTGTGTGATGGTCCAGGTAGGCTCCCCAACCCATAAGGTCTATTATGATGATGGCCTGTGGGGCAGAAGGGATGGAATAAGTGCCTTGTCTTGTGAGGAAGCAGCAGCAGTGGGGTCCAGTAGTAGCAATTTCACATCTTCCTCCTCCTCATAAACCAATGGCATCATAGCGCAAACAGGCATGAGTGCTAAGAGGGTGCCTGGTGTCCTCAGTAGTGATCTCGGGTGCCCACTAAGGCCAAATTGAAAGGTCCCAGGGAACTGGTAGACTGTACAGGTAACAGGACCAGGCCACTGCAGCGGGATTGCAATCCAGGGAGTAGAGCTGTCTAGGGTGTGAGTCCAGGTTCCAATGGGATACAGAAGAGAACGAGGTTTCAGCATTTAGAGGCCTTCAGACTCCACAGATGGTTCCAGCAATGGGAGAACTGTTGGTACTGGAGGACTGCATTACAGCAATGAGACATGCTTCTCCAGCACCAGCAGCCGAGGTGTCCACCAGAAAGGGGAGTGCGGCAATGGGTGGGGTCTGGAAAGGAGCAGAGAATGTGGGTATGTGAGAAGCAGCTCTTTCATCAAGAAGAGAGACTCAAAGCATCCAGGAGTGCAAGGCAGTCCCCCGGACATGCCAGAGGGCCCAAGCAACATCAGCTGTGCTGGTCGATCTGAGGGGCACTGAGGCACAGGTGGTGTGTGCCCCCATGATGGTACCGGTATGAGTACCAGAGTAATTGTCTGGATCCCATTTGTGCTCTGCCTTGCCCCCAACATGGGGCAGCTTGGTGCTGATCCAGCCGGATTGTTCACAACCTCTCTCCAGACCTGGTACGTGGAGGAAATGCTGCACTTATGAGCAGTTCAGGCCAGGGAACTGCTCTAATGTCCATGTCCATGTTTTTTACCCTCATGATGGGGCTTATCCATTGTCTTGGGTACTGAGGGATCCAGGACCTGGGAGGTGATCAGAAGGGTGACAATCTCCGAAACACCAGTTCTGGATCCTAGTGCACCCTGAGGCACATAAATTCCTCCGTTAAGAACATCCAGAGGCAAATTGAACCATGGGACGCAATGTGAGCCTGCTGAGGAAAACAGGCAACACTGGTGCTCAGTGCTCGCAGAAAATGAGTGCAGGTAAGAGACACAGTTCTTAAAGCTTGGGGACTGGCTCCAATGGAGGGTGGAAGGGGTTCTGCAAGCACGAGAGGACTCATGATGCACATTTGAGTCAGCAGACATTGCTGAGAAAACCTTTTGGCTCTGGCACATGCGCACCTATATCTGGAATATGTATAGGTACCATTACTCACAGAAAAATATCTTTTCCTGGATGAACTTAGACCTTACTGGGCCTAACAGAACAGTAGGCTTTTCAGCTGTTGATCCAATAAAAGATATTACCTCACCCAGCTCTCACAATACGACATGTCATTATATATTATATTACTGCTTTTGGAATTTGTTTGGTAATTGGTATTTCCTGTTTTAAATATATAATGCATTATAGAAATTTGAAATAAAAGGTCATCTGGAAATTCAAAGGCTGAAAATTTTCTAAGCACATTTTTTTTAAATGAAATTTCCTCAAAATCAAAAAGTTCTGATGGAAAAATGACCCACTGGAGAATTTCTAATCTGCTCTAGCTGGAGATTTAAGCAGTTTGAAATTGTGGAACAAGCATGTTAACTGGGTGGCCACAAAAGAGTAAATAACACTGAATTAAAACCCCACTGAGGTGACTGGGGCAGTTTACAGCTCTCCAAGCTATTGTTTCAGGACGCCTGGAGATTCAGGAATACATCACTTGATTTGGGCCTAGGAGAGGAAATGCGTGTTAGACTTAGGAGGACTGGTCTGCAGTACAAGGCTCCTGCACTGCACATGTTCCATCTCTGGACTCCTGGACCCCTCTGGCTATGGAAGCCATTTAGATACAATGGCAATTTCATACCTTATACACATCTACAGAGACAGACAGCAAACACTCATAGGCCACATCATCACATGGGTGGTATTTCGATGCTCATGTCCCCAAAAAGTAGTAGTTGCTGTGTCTGCGTAATTTCTGGACGTGGCAGCAGCTGTGACGCTGGCACCGGACGGCATTTCTGGTGCCCTTATTCTAACAGGACAGAATGTGTTTCAGATATGCTGGTGGCCACTAGCAGGGCTGCGCTTTATCCCAGTGATTAGTCCTCCCCCACAGGGCTGTGCCACCTCTGCAGACCTCTTGGGAACCAGGAGCCCATGGAGCGTCCACATAGCATATCGAACATACCATATGTGGTGGGTGCTACAGGTGACTCAGGTGGCACTGAAGAGTTGTTGTACATGGCTGCATCTAAGAAACAGAATTGAGGACAAATCAGTGATGCTCACATGCCTGTCCCAGCTGCTGTGAGGACAGAATGGATCATTTCTGGGCAACACTTGATTCATGTCACAGCGCTCCTGCTTGACTCTACCTGGCTCTGCAGAGGTTCCTAGCCCTCCCCAGGCCAGGTGACCACAACTCAGCGAGGTCTGAATTCTAAAGTCTCCTGGCACAAATCCACCACTAGGAGCTGTTGGTAGGAGAACACTCTCATTGTACAGTGCAGTATTGTTTTAACAACTATCCAGGACTCCTGCTCTCCCCTCAAAACCCTGCTCCTCCACAGGGTGAGCACTACAACTGTTGGTACCACTGTAGCCCCAGTACCCGCTTTCCACAGGTTGATCAAGAACTACTTTTCTGCCTGTCTCATAAAACAGGAACATTCCATGGAACTGAAAAGGTGAGAAATTGCAAATCAATAAGAGGAAACACTTTTTCAACGCAACATGTATTGGATTGTGGAACTCACTGCCACAGGAAATCCTTGGGGCCAAGAATTTAACATGATTTTAAAAAGGGATGGACATTTATATGGCTATCAAGAATATCCAGTATTAGCATAATTAATGATAAAGATTTGGGAAGGGACATTGAACCTCCTGCTTCGGGGCTTATGTTCGTCTCTGGCTGATAGTGACCAGGATGAGACCCAATGTGAGAGCAGACTATCTCATGTCTGCTCCTGCTGGATTCTCACAGGCTTTCCTATATCTGACCAGCTGCTGCAGGGGACTAGGTTGGATGCACCTGAAGTGTGATGCACCTGTCAGCTCCTATGTTCCTATGCTCCAGAACAAATGACACATTGCTTGACAATCCCTGGAGCTATGCCTCCCTTGCTCCCCAATATGGATGCTGTGGTTTTCAAAACTCCATCATCCCACCCCTCTGCCAGTACCTGACTGGAACGTGATCTCACTGAACATCATCCACATGTCGGCAAAGTAATACTGGCATTTGATGGCGCTGGCCATGCGGTGAAGCAAGGGGACGGTGACGAACCGTGCACTGGGGTTGACATCATCCAGGATCGGCATTGAGGAGATGGTGTTGGGCTCCCACTCATTGGCATCAGAGCGGAAATAGCACTGAACCTCCTTAAAGATCTTCACCCCCTTGGCGAACATGTTGTTGCAGTGCACCTGTGTGGAGTCACAAGTCCCAAGTGAGCTTGGCACAGGCAGCCAGCGCCTGACACACAGGGCAACTCCATAGGAGTCAGAGTCCCAGCAATAGTCACCCAAGGCATACTGTGCTCATCGCAGTCTGCCCTTGGTGGCACCCTGACCTAGAGCCCTAGCTTGCCAAGGGGTCCAGAAGGAGAGTTGTAAGGGACATTTGCTCACAGGAGGCTTGGTGCTGTGCTGCCTAAGGTCTGAATGGAGTGAATCTTTGGTCTCTTTCCAGAAACTAGCTAGAAACCAGGTGATTACTGATAGGAAGGGCCCATTAGTTCACCCCCCCAGGCAGTGCGAGTATGTGGGACAGCAGATCAGGGCTAGCAGAGCAGCATGGGAGCTTGGACCAGGAGCTGGTGGCCAGAGCTGAGGAAACTGGTGAAACTGCGAGGGGCCGTGCAGTATGCACAGAAGCTCCTGCCAACAGATCTCGCTTTGCCTCACTCATGCACACTGTCCCTGCCAGATGAGGCCCCCGATGCAGGGCAGACTGTGTCCTAGACCGTCGGCCTTGCACTGGTATTTTGTGAGCCACATAAAGTCAGAGCCCTCGTGCCTTTCTGGAAGGCGCCTTCTGCAGTCAGGTGCATATTCTGAAAGATGGGAGCAATGAGCCATCACTCATGTTCCCAGGAAAGGCTCCTGGAGCCACAGACCTTCATGGTGGTGAAGTTTCTGATCCGATCAAATTCAAACATGATTTCAACATAGCCCCCGGCAGTGCTCTCATTGCGCCACCCCACGTAGTCGTATCCCGGCCACATGTGGTACTCGTGGGTCTGCGTGAAGTCATCCAGGCCAGAAACACCATCCGTCAGCTGGCCCAGACCCTCTGTCATGCTGTCAGTCACAGGGGAAAAATACCAGGGTTGAGAGTCTTTTTTTTTGAGCCACAAGAACTCCTCCTGCTCTCTGCCTGCCACCTCTCCCCATCCCAGACAGTGTAAAATGGACAAGGGGTTTTTCATAAACACTTAAAAAACTGGAGAATTTTTTTTAGTTGTAACTTCATGAAACCCTAACACTTTCCTGACCATGCCCTGGGATCCACCCCAGCCTGTTTTCATACACAGCGACTCCGCAGTGCTGGGCAGCCTTCACTGGATTAGCACATGCTTGTGTGTGCACAGTTAAAGAACCTAGATGCATGGGAGAGAGGCAGGGCATAAAGACAAATGTTCAAAGCTGGACATCTAAAGTTAGGCCCCTAAATAAACAGGACCTGATTTTCCAAGGGGCTCAGCATCTGCTGCTCTCAATCTGTCCCCAGTTCCTGTCGCTACTGGATTTGGGGTGGCACTAAGTCTGGACTGTGCACTCTGTGCTTGAAAAGATGGGCTCATTAGTATGGCTGTTGATGGCACTGGTGTCTTGGCCTTGGAGAAGGAAGCACCAAAGTATTTGTTTGGGCAACAGAGCTCCCATTTCAAGAACAAACCAGGAGACCTGTGACACTTTTAAAGACTAACAAATTTATTTATCACATGAGCTTCGTGGGAGAAAATCCCACTTCGTCAGATGCTTTGAAGAACAGTGTATCTTCCCCAGTGTTTGAATCTAAGCTGCTTTGATTTGCAGAAATAGTCTGACCTGATTCTATGACTTACACTTCCCTGCATTTATTTTCCTTCCATTCTGTAAGTTTCCCAGCTTCAAAGTATCTGACAAAGTGGGATTTTCTCTCACGGAAGCTCATGTGATAAATACATCTTTTAGTCTTTAAAAGTGCCCCAGGACTCCTTGTTTGTTTGGCTGACCTATACTAACACGGATTCCCCTTTGGACTTGCTACATGGAGTAACTCCCAGGAGGAGCTGCTTGGCCTTAAGGGACCATGTCTTGTGGGCAACAATGCCCAACTCCACCTTGGAGAGATCTCAATGGGCCAGGGGCTCTCAGAGACCCCCCCACACATCCTTTCCAGGGTCTTCTCGCAGTCTCCCAGCACATATCAGATGACCTGGGCTAAACTGTTAATCTCTGGGAACAATGAATATTTTCTCAGCAAGAGGCAACAACTTGTACCTTTGCTGGTCAACTGCCACCCTCCTTCTGTGCACATGGCAGGAAGAACATGGTTTTGTTTGAATGAGCACATCCCATAGTCCTCCTGCCTACAGGAGCCAAACCCTGCTGAGTGTGGTTGCTATTAAGTAGTTTGTAGACTACTGATGATGTGCTTGGTGCTGTACAAAACCAGAAGAGCTGGCAAATCAGTCAGGTTCCTACCAAGGCCATTTTTGTGGAGAACCTTGGTAAAAATGTTGGCAGCTTGCCATTGCTGAGCACCTGTAAAACCCCACCATGCACCCTCCCAGGCAAGGAGCTCTCTGGGAACTTACCTGTAGCCAAAAGCTCCATCATACACGGAATCGTTTAGGTAAACAACCATGCCACCAGGAAGGGTGAACTGCTGTCCGGCAGGAGCATTGTAGGAAACCAGCCCATCTGTCAGAGCAATCAGCTGGGATTAGTGTTTCCCCAAACAGCAGCGTCCTCCCCATCAGGGCTTGCAATAGGTTCCCCAGAAAAACATAAAGGTGAGCGCAGCACAACACACACCCAGCCATGAGATTCCAGCTCACAGCACAGACACAGACCAGGGATCAGCTCAGAAACAGAGTGGCCCCCACTATAGAGTTCCCCCCAAAGAGAGGCAAGAGAATGGCTGGCAAGAGAACTGCCCAGGCTGACAAATAGGACAGTGACAATACCATGACAGCAGAGGTGTGGGACAAGAATTGCAAATCCCCACTGCCAGTCACGTCCCCACTCCACCCCCACCCGTGCCAGATACAGCCTATGCACACACCCATTGCTACATTGCCCTCTCGCAAACTCCCATTGCTAGCCATGGACCCTTCCCCTCTCCCCGCCACTGGCAGGCACGACACCTAACAACCCCCCATTGCTGCCATGTCCATTTGCATCTCCCCACTGCCAGCCCCAGCCCCTCGAACCACCCTCCCACTGCCAGCCC
>ML686139.1:2808734-2842350 GCA_007922175.1 Pelusios castaneus | reverse complement strand
CAGCCCCAGCCCCTCGAACCACCCTCCCACTGCCAGCCCCAGCCCCTTGCCCAACCCCTTTATGAACATAGCCTATCACAACCCTCCATTCCTGACACAACCCCTTTGCTGCCATGTTCCCTCACAAACCAGAGTTGCCATCCACCACCCCTGGAAACTCTTTTTGCAAGACACATCCCCTCAGAACCTCCATTACCATCACAGCTCCTTGCCAGCCAGTCTCCATGGTTAGCCATGACCTCTGGCAAACTCCCATTGATCAGTGGCTACTTGCCAACCCCCAATACCAGCCGAACTCCCCATCAAACCTGTGCCATTGCTACCATGTTGCCTCCCAAATCCTCACTGCCAGCCATGGATCATTGTCCGCCCACATTGCCAGCTAGGGACCATTGTCCACCCGCATTGCCAGCTAGGGACCATTGTCCACCCGCATTGCCAGCCAGGGCCTCTTGCAAAGCCCCATTGTCAGACACACCCCATAGAAAACCCCCATTCCAGTCATGAGCCCTCACAATCCACCATTACTGCCACAGCCCCTCACCCAGCCCCATTCTTGGCATAGCCCATTGCAAACCCATTGCCAACCACAGCCCCTCCCAAAGCCCCACTGCCACCACTGCCCCTTGAAGACGTCATCACAAGGGGTCATGGCTCACATTGAGCATTTGTGAGGGGTCCCAGCTGGCAAAGCTCCACTGAGTGCCATATCCCCATATAAACCTCCATCCCCATCCCCTCGTACACCTGTATTAGGGCCCTGGCCTCTCACAAACCTTCATTCCCAGACACGGCCCTTCACACAAACCCACTGCTGTCACATTCCCTCACAAACCCCACTTACCATCCATGGCCCCTGCAGCAGATTCAGGCACAGGACTCACCAGCCCGGCACCGCCTGGTGTTTGTTGTTCCTGGGGAATTTGCTCAAGTGGTCCCCCTACTGGTAGTCTGTGTTTCTGCTTCTGCACATGCTGACTCAACCCTTGAGTTCTCTTCTGGGACCTCAGCCCACCAGCCGCGATCCTTGAGGCCACCCTTTCCGGGCTCCAACTAAACCCACTGGCCCACTTTGCAGCAGTGGCCATGGTTAGTCTGTGTCCAGCTCACCCTCATGCAGCCGCTTGTAAAATGTTCAATGGGCCAGCATGCCTGTGCCACTCCTGTCACCCATGCCACCCCAGCATGCTGGGGGGAGCATGGGGCGGGAGGTCGGGACCTGGGCCCACCCTCTATTCCCAGCCTAGGGACCCTAAACACCTCCTGTGAGGCGCCTCCCACCAGCCTCTCCTGCACAATGTGCATCGACGCCCTGGGCCACTTCCCCACAGCCCCCAGTTGCACCCCACACCTTACCAGTCAGGATCCAGCTATTGTCCTTCTGGCTGCCTGCCCCAGACCACTGCTCCAGCCACTGGCCGCTCCCTTCAGGAGCTTCAGCTCCACTCAGGCCAGCTCCCACTGCTGCAATGCAGTTGGAGCCCTCTGGGGTCCTGGCCCTGCAGCCTGCCAGTCAAGAAGAAACCTCCTACCTTTCAGCTCCCCCTGCAGACTGCCTACTCCTAGCCTACTTTACTGCTCCTGGCTTTATATCGCCTGCTTTCCCCTGATTAGCTGCTGCAGCCAGGCCACCCTATTGGCCCAGTTAACCCCCTGGGTACCATAGCGGGGCAACTGCACTGCTACAGCCCCTTACCAACGTTCCCTCTAAGTTGATGATGCAGCTGAGCAAGTTATGGTAGTTGCTGAGTGGCAATTTGTGAGGAATGGTGCCTCATGGGCAACAGTTTTTTGGTGCCAGAAGTATCAGCGTGCCTAAGTACCTTAATTCAAAAGAAATGCATAGATGTTGTCTTTTCATTCAAACTTTAATAAAAATGTTAAACTGAAATACAGTAGTTTTATTAATTTACTAAACAAATGTGAGACGATGATACTTGCTGCCTATCTAGCTTCTACCGTCATCTCACCTCACAGTTTTTGTCACATTTCCAGAATACATATACAGAATCAAGGTCAGCCTCAAATCCAGCAGTTAAATATGATTTGATGTGTATTAGTATGTCTAGATAAGAAACTTCCAACCTGTTACGAGACTTTGTCTTTATATTGTTCATTAGATTGAAGCCTCACTCAGCATCTGCACTAGATGCTTGAAATGTGCCACATACATCAACCAACTGGGCCAGGAATGTGAACTTATCATCTGTAAGTGTTAAAGTGACAACGTCTAAGAACTTTTTTAGTGTAGTAGACATGTACTGCCTTTTATTACCCAACTCATCGAAGCTACCATCCACTCATCCTTATTCTTTATTACTCATAATCCCTTTCCTTTCAAACCTCACACTACAATCCTGCAAATAAAATAATGAGTGTCACAACAGATCACAAAACCACATCATTAGAGCAACCACATTTCCAACATATAAAATTTCATGGAACAACAACAACAACAAAATCTAATTTCATAATGTGTCAACCCATTTTAATAAAAAGAATCCTTCCAAGCTAGCAGAAAGCATCCCAGAATGTATTATTCATCAATATCACAAATGTTGTTCAAGGACTAGCAACGTCACAGAATGAACTAGGAAATAAACAATAGAGTTTCACCAGAGTAGAAGAAAAGAGCAATTTCAAATGACCATTGTGTTCTGAGTCCCCTTAACCCTTAATAGCTGGTCAGCACTAAGGCCTTATACACACTGCAAAGTTATTGCACGATAACGCTCGTTATTGCGCGATAACAAGCACAGCGTCCACACACAAATCCATGTTGTTGCGCGGTAACAGCCGTCTTACTGCGCAACGTGTAAACCACCAAAACGAGGATGGTAGCAGCTGTTCCGCGATAGTTCGTGTGTGTACGGTTGCCACGCAATATGAAACCTCCGGAAATGTCCCAGAATTCCAATTCCATCCCTTCTGCACTTCCTTCTGCACTCTGTGGCTGTGACATGACTGTACCCACCCTCCCATCATTCCCGGGAATTTTTGAATTCTTCACTCTTCCTGTTTGCTTGGTGTGGAGTGCAGCTGCAGCTGTGTACTCCAAGAGCAATGGCGGCTCAGCACAGCAAACGTGCTCCAGTCTGGACCACAGCTGAGGTGCTTGATCTCATAGGCATCTGGGGACAGTCTGCTGTGCAGGCACAGTTACGTGGCAACAGGCGGAATTTCGATATTTTTGGCCAGATTTCTCGGGCCATGGCAGAGAAGGGGTACGAGAGAGACACTCTTCAGTGCAGGTCAAAGGTGAAGGAGTTGCGGATTACGTACCACAGAGCCAGAGAGGCAAACCGGCCGATTTTACAAGGAGCTGGAAGCAATCCTGAGCGGGGATCCCACAACCACCCCAAAAGCTCCTGTGGACACGTCAGCATCCCCCCATGAAAAGGATACCAGAGCAGACGGTGACGAGCAATTTGTCGACGAGGACGTGGAGGTGGAAGATGACCTGGAGGGTGAAAGCGGTGCAGCCGACCTAGGGAGCCAGGAGCTGTTCTCCACGCCACCTGACCCGTGCTGCCCAGATTCCTTCTCCATACTGTCTTCGGAGGCAGTAGAGGGGAGCTCTGGTAAGTTTCATCAGAAGTGGCTTCTATGCTAGCTGGATAAGCTTTGCGGGCAAATGAATAGCGGTCAGGAAATAGGCGTTTTGAGTTTCAACCTTTCTTTTCTTTTTTGGATGGGGGGGGTCTACCCCGCATTACATGAGCAGTGCATCAATGCATGCTGTAATTGCCAAGAAATCCTCTCCATTGAGATCACTGAAGGTGTCCTCGATGTACTTCCATAGCCTAGTTAAATTCGATGGGAGAGCAACTGTTTCCTCTCCCCCATAGAGGGATACTCTCCCTTGCCAGTTGCAAAGCACAGCAGCGGGAACCATGGCTGCGCACAAGCCTGCTGCGTACGGTCCTGGCTGAAAACCAGTGACATGCAGGATATGCATTCTGGCTTGCAGAGGCACTCTAAGCAGCATGATATCAGCTTCCATGGCAGTGCCGTATGTGAACTAATCGCCCAAAGCACTGCAAATAGTTCACGGAACTGTGTGTCTTGTCTCGGCAACCCGAACCTCCCTTTGCAAAAGCCCTTTCAGTCCCCGGCAATGACCTGTCCCATGGGCACACCGGAATGTGGCAGGAGAGCATATTACCGGCTCCTTAACCAAAGTGAGAACAATAGCACTACTTATGATGTTTCATTTTTCCTTAGAAACGACCTTCGCCGGTCGGTGGTCTGCGCCAGCTGACCGGCTGAGACAGATAAGGAGGAGGCCTCGCAGGAGCAATGAGGAGCTGATGCAGTCCAACGAGACATCAGCAAGGGATACTAGACAATGGAGGCAGGAGTGCCGGCAGGAGCGCAAAGAAAACAATGTGAAGAGGCAGAAGCAGAAGGATGCCCTCATAAGCATCCTACAGGAGCAGACCCAACTGCTGAAGACCATGGTTGGTCTGCAGACCCAGCTGCTCCAGGCTCACCCCCCCCCTGCAGCCACAGCAACACTTTGTCCCCCATGCCCCATTCTCCCTCAAAGCAGTTCTTTGAAGCCTAGGGACCCTCCTGGTACAATGTTACATCCAGTCCTGCACCAAGCTACGGCATTGAGACACTCACCTACACGCATCTATAGCCCCTTTTGCAGGCACTGCTTACTGTATGTATTTAATGTTTTATAATAATAAAATTGAATCACTTGAACTTTGCACAGTGTCTTTATTGATATACAATAAGATTAGTTGTTGCATGTTTAGTATTCACTCATTCGAGCATAGTACAGTACACACCTACCGGCACCATCCCTCCACCCCCAATAGTGCTTGGGAACACTACTGCACAGTGATGCAATGCGTCCTATGAGTCCCCATCACTAAAATGCACCCTAAGTGCCTCCCTTATGCGGACAGCTCTCAGCTGTGCCCCCCTGATGCTCCTAGTGGCTGGTTGTTGGAAGGCAAGCTCTAGCCGCTCAGTCTCCACGTCCCATGAAGGGGGAAATTTCTCTCCCCTATTTTCACAGAGGTTATGCAGGACACAGCACGCCGCAATGACGGTTGGAATGTTGTCCTCATTTAAGTCTAGCCTCCTGTACAAACAGCGCCAGCGGCCTTTTAAGCGCCCAAAGGTGCACTCTACAGTCATTCGGCACCAGCTTAACCGGTAATTGAAGCGCTCCTTGCTGGGATCCAAATTTCCAGTATAGGGCTTCATGAGCCAAGGCATCAGTGGGTAGGCTGGGTCTCCTATGATGACTATGGGCATCTCCACATCCCCAACAGTAATTTTATCATCAGGAAAGAAGGTCCCTGCCTGCAACTTCCGGTACAGGCCTGTGTTCCGGAAAATGCGAGCATCATGCACCTTACCCGACCACCCCGCATTTATGTCCGTGAAACGCCCCCTGTGATCCACCAGTGCCTGAAGCAACATGGAGAAGTAGCCCTTCCTATTAATATACTCAGTCGCAAGATGCTCTGGAGCGAGAATAGGGATGTACGTGCCGTCTATTGCCCCTCCACAGTTTGGGAATCCCATGGCCGCGAATCCATCGACGATCTCCCGCACGTTGCCCAACGTCACTGTCCTCTGGAGCAGAACACGATTAATGGCTCTGCACACTTGTGAAAGTGCTAACCCGACAGTCGACCTGCCAACTCCAAACTGATTCGTGAGCGAGCGGTAGCAGTCTGGAGTCGCCATTTTCCACAGCGCAATTGCAACACGCTTCTCCACGGTAAGGGCGGCTCTCATTTTGGTGTCCTTGCGTCGCAGGGCAGGGGCTAGCTCCTCACACAGTTCCATGAATGTGGCTTTCCGCATTCGAAAGTTCTGTAGCCACTGGTCATCATCCCACACCTGCAAAACAATGCAGTCCCACCACTCGGTGCTTGTCTCTCGTGACCAGAACCGGCGGTGCACCGTGTGCAGATGCTCTGTGAAGGAGCTCAGCAATGCAGTGCTGTTGTTCTGCATGGCAGTCACCAGCCCAGGGTCATCCAAATCCTGCTCTGATTCAGAGCTGAACGCATACTGTGCCACCAGCCAAGATGTATTCATTATGCTGAAGGCAACAGTTGAGATCAGACCTGGATCCATGTTGCTGCAAAAAGGACTTCCGGGAAGCAATGCGCTACTGTTGAAAATGGGCGCGAGTTGCTAGTAGCAACTCTTGTGACGCAAGGGGAACAGAATGCACCATGGGAAACCAAGACTTTACCCATGGTGCTCAGCGCTACTCTACTTCTACCCAGGATTCTTAGCGCCAAATCAGGATGGATGGAACTGTGGGATAGGTTCCCACAATTCCATTGGGTTTCTTGTGAAATCGCGAATTGCAGGTGGGGGCTCTGTTCCATCACAAGCGGCAGAGTGTGTACACGATCCTGCGCTACAAAAACCACGTGACTTTTAAAGCGCAACGGGCTTGTTCCGCGATTATTCCTGTAGTGTGTACATGGCCTAAGCCTCAGCTGGGCAATTGACTGCACTTCACTTTTAACTGGATACTTGACACCTAATGTTTCCAGACATTATCAGCATTCAGCACCATCACTTATCACCATTTGTAAAAGTGCAAATGCATGAAGCTTAGGGTTGCTGAGTTTTTACAAAACTGTAGCATTTGCAGTCTTCTAAATTAATCTGCTGCTCAGCCCACATGCCCCTGCTGCCAGTCCCAATGCTCTCCCTGGCAGCCCCGGCTAGCCACCACTGCCCGCCCACGCAGCCCCGGCTCCCTGTCTCCTTCCCCACCTTCAGCACTGGCTCACCTCTCGCCTGGTCCCTCTTTTCCCCCTCACCTCATCAGCCCTGGGTCTCCTCTCGCTGCTGAGTCTCCTTCCCCACTCTCAGCACACTCTCCTCTCATCTGGTCCCGTCTCTTCCCCCTCACTTCATCAGTCATCAGCCCTGGTTCTCCTCTTGCTATGCGGGGGTCTGTGATCCCTGGGCGAGAGTATGACAGCCGTTGCTCAGCTGCACACCCACGCAGCTTAGAGCAAACAGAGCTTACCACACCCTCATTACAAGCTACAGCCCCTCGCAAACCATCACTGCCACCACAGACCCTCACAAACCTGCAATACCAGCCATACGCCTGTTGCAACCACCCCATTCCCAGCCATGGCAAACCCTATTGCTGCCTCATTCCCTCACCCACATTGCCAGCCTGGACCCCTCACAAATCCCTGTTACCCGCCACAGCCCCCTCACAAAACCCCATTACTTGCCCTGGTCTCTTCACAAACCCCACTGTGAGCCACTTCTTCTTGCACCTCCCCATTGCCAGTCACAGACCCACACAAATCTTCACTGCTGCCAAGGCCCCTCCCAAATCTACATTGCCAGCAACAGCCCCCCATATATGCCAGCCACAACTCCTCACATGCCCCACCACTGCCAGCCTGGACACCCTCACATGCCTCACCCCTCCAGTCAGGACCCCTTGCATGCCCTGCCCCCACCAGCTAGGATCCCCTTGCATGTCCCAACCCACCAGCCAGGACTCCCTCACACGCCCCACCCTTGCCAGCCAGTAGCTCCTTCTCACTCTCCCCGCCCACTGCCAGCAAATGCCATCTGAGTTCCTGGTTTTGCCACTCTGCAGCCAGCTAGGAACACCATCCATGCACCTCTCTCTGACTGGCTGCTTTCTGCACAGCATCTCTAGGGCACTTGGAGGACTCAGCTCCACTGCTCCCTTTTTTTGGGAAGCCAGGTGTGGTAGGACTCAGAGGCCTCTTACAGGGCAAGAGCATGGGGGCCTGGTACACCTCCCGCCACATACCCCCATTGCTTGCCACAGCCCTACATACAGGCCCACTGCCAGCCACACCCCCCATTATGGCTCCAGCCCCTCACAAACCTCCGTTCCCAGACATGGCCCCTCACACAGCCTCATTATAGCCCAGCCCAGGCCCTTGAAAACCTCCACAGCCAGCCATGGGCTGTCACAAACCCCTGTGGCCAGCCACAGCCCCTCACAATGGCCCCTCATAGACCTCCACTACTGTTCTGTGCTCTCGCAAAGCTCTGTGGCTACGCGAGGCCCTTCAAACACCCCCCCCACCCCCGTGCCAAGTATGTCCCCTCATGAACAACCATGCCAGGCATATCCCCTTGCACACCCCCATTGTTTCCACAGCACTGAACAAACCCGCCGCACCAACCACAACCCCTCACATGGCCCACGTCACCAGCCAGGGCCTGTGCTGGGATGCAGACCCCACTCTGGAGAAGAAGATGTTAAACAGCATCACTGGGCGCAGGTGACCCTGCCCTGCTCCGACTGCAAAGTCTGCACCTACTGGGGGAGGGGCTTAAAAGGAAAAGCCAAGCAGCTGAGAAGGGACAGCAAGGGATAGGACTGGCTGACCTCCTGAGGTCCCTCCAAACCCGATCTGCTCTGATTCTATGAGGGGAGCAGTCCTATATACCGAGCTCTTGCAAAGAGCATTCCAGGAACTCGGGCAGCCTGAGGCCTAGATGGACCTGACCAAGCCTGCCAAGGAGGGAGGGGGACTTTGGAGGATCAAAGACTTTAATGTCATGTTCAGTTCCTTATTTTACCTTGCAGGAAGAGAGCACAGTGGTCAGAAGTGACTCTGGAAGGCAGCTGCATAGTGCCCCAACGTGCTGATATCAGCTGCTGACCAGGGGGTCCCACTCCTAGCTCCCCTGCCAAGTCCTAATGAGGGGATAATGCCCACCCTAGTGGGGAACCTAGTTGGGGAGACCCTGAAGGTGAAAGGGTCCAGAATCTGGGATCCCAGACAAGGGGAAAACCCTGAAGCCCTTGCTGACTTCTGAAGATTTCCACACCACTGGACTCTGTGTGCCCCCTAAAGGGGTGGACTCCAACATGTGACCCAGCTGGAGGGCTGAGTCACTAAAAGGACAGACCCTCAAATGGCAGATTTACTGTGAGCAAGGGGAACTCCGCCCAGGAAGAAGAGAACCTGCCACATGACTGCCTGACAACGAGGCACCAAACTGGTAAGCATCCCGTCACAAGCCCCACTGTCAGCCACAGCAAGCCCCTGTTGTCTGGAGATCCACACACAGACACACTGCCCTGGTTCACAGTCCAGTAACATATGTGGTGTCTTATGTCAGAACACAGCACAAGGTCCCACCACCATAGCCCTGTTCCCAGCAGTGCATCTGGGCCTATGTGTGGAACAGGAAATCATAGAAGCATAGAATCATAGAATATTAGGGCTGAAAGGGACCTTATGAGGTCATCTAGTCCAACCCCCTGCTAAAACCAAGACTACTCCCACTAAATCATCCCAGCCAGGGTTTTTGTCTAACTGAGCCTTAAAAGTTTCCAAAGATGGAGATTCCACCACCTCCCTAGGAAACCCATTCCAGTGCTTCACCACCCTCCTAGTGAGAAAGTTTTTCCTAATATCCAACCTAGATCTCCCCAGCTACAACTTGAAACCATTGTTCCTTGTTCTGTCCTCTGTCACCACTGAGAATAGTCTAGCTCCTTCCTCTTTGGAGCACCCCTTCACGTAGTTGAAGGTTGTTATCAAATTCCCCTTCAGTCTTCTCTTCTGCAGACTAAATAAGCCTAGTTCCTTCAGTCTCTCCTTATAAGTCATGTGCACCAGCCCCGTAATCATTTTTGTTGCCCTCCACTAGGCTCTTTCCAATTAGTCCATATACTTGCTGTAATGGGGAGCCCAAAATTGGACACAATATTCCAGATGCAGTCTCACCAGTGCCAAATAGATGGGAATAATCACATCCCTAGATCTGCTGGCAACGCTCCTACTGATACAGCCCAATATGCCGTTGGCCTTTTTGGTAACAAGGGCACACTGTTGACTCATATCCAGCTTCCCATCTACCATAACCACCAGGTCCTTTTCTACAGAGCTGCTACTTAGCTGTTTGGTCCCCTGCCTGTAGCAGTACATGGGATTTTTCCGTCCTAAGTGCAGGACTTTGCACTTGTCTTTGTTGAACCTCATGAGATTTCTTTTGGCCCAATGCTCCAATTTGTCTAGGTCTCCCCGTATCTTATTCCTACTCTCCAGCATATCTCCAATTCCACCCCCCCTCACTTGGTGTCATCGCCAAACTTACTGAGCATGCAATCTATCCCATCATCCAGATCATTAATGAAGATATTGAACAAAACCAGCCTCAGGGCCGAACCCCAGGGCACTGCACTTGTTATTGGTTGCCAACTAGACATAGAGCCACTTATCCCTACCCGCTGAGCCTGAATATTTAGCCAGCTCTCTGTCCACCTTATGGTCCATTCATCCAATCCATACTTCCTTAACTTGCTGACAAGAATGCTGCAGGAAACTGAATCAAAAGTTTTGCTAAAGTCAAGGTATATAACGTCAATGGGTATTCCTGCTTCCACAAAGCCAGTCATCTCATCATAGAAGACAATCTGGTTGGTCAGGCATGATTTGCCCTTGGTGCATCCATGCTGACTGTTCCTGATCACCCTGTTTTCCTCCAAGTGTTTCAGAATGGACCTGCTCCATGATTTTTCCAGGGACTAAGATGAGGCTGATTTGTCTGTATTCCCTGGATCCTCCTTTTTCCCTTTTTTAAAGATAAGTATTATATTTGTCTTTTCCCAATCATCTGGGACCTCCCCTGATCGCCATGAGTTTTCAAAGATAATGGCCAGTGGCTCTGCAATCATATCAGCCAATACCCTCAGCATTCTCAGATGCAGCTTCTCCAGCCCCATAAACTTGTGCATGTTCAACTTCTCTAAGTAGTCCCTAACCTGACCTTCCATCACGGAGGGCCGCTCTCCTTCTCCACATTCTGTGTTGCCCAGTGCCTGGGTATATGCTGCTCTCGCAAAGCTCTGCTCACCTAACCAGGTGCAGCCGTACAGCTCCACTCGTAGGCAGACGTTCATCGAGTGGTCGGTGATGGGAACGAAGCGTATGAAACGAGCTATGACTGGTGGCTCCAGGTCCTTGAGGACAATGTCATATGGGTTGGTGTTTCCATCCAGCACCTGCGAACAGACCCGAGGTGGCAAACGGGACGGATGTTGTGTGGAGGGGAGAGACAGCGCGGAAAGAGCAGCTCTCACACCCCACTGGCCTCTGAGTGCTACTTGTGGCACACAACAGCTCTACCCCACTGTACCTTGCCACCTCACATGGCTCTTCCCCCCTGCCTGGGGCTGGGACTTCACTGCTTTTGCACCAGTCTCAGCATCTGGGTGCTGTGCACAATCTCAGCTACGCATGGGGCTTTGCCAAGGTTGGGAGCATAAGCGTGATAGTGGATACACCTTTGGAACTGGTACTCCTGCAGTGAGCTTCTCTCTGGCCCTGAAGCTGTGGCAGCCTGTATGGCACCCACAAGCACCTCCACTCACACTGCACCAGGGCCGGTAGAGGCATGGATTGGTATGAAGGGCAGGGAGGGAGAAGCCTGCACCTTGACCCATGCCTCTTCAGGCACCGCATGGCAGCCTCTTCAGGAGTGTTTGCCAGTTCACCAGTGACCAGGTCTGATTGCCCCAGAAACAGATGGTGACACCTCCCCTCACCCAGCCAGATGAGGGCACTCTCTGTCCCAGGCAATGGTTAGCCAGGCCTGAATGCCTGTCACTTGGGGTGGCAGATGCACAGACTCCTGGCTCACCTGAGGCCAGTGCAGAAACACATGGCTAGGGCCCTGTCTGAGCTTGGTGGCTCATCCCCACATGCACAAACCCACTTCCCATCTCCAGGGCAATGAGGTTGCAGCAGGGAAGATATATTAGCCTCCCCCTCTCCTTACCTGCTTCCCATGCCGGTTCCTCCAGGAAATCCAACGGGTGCCATCCCGGCTGTAATTGATTTTGTACATTGGTGCAAACTCGTTGCCGTGGCCACCGGCGTGTCTGCCCTGGGTCCCCACCAGGGTTATAAAGTGCAGAGCATGCAGGTCGATCTGAAGAAACTCCTTGAGGTCATCTGGCTCCACTGGGATCTCCGGACACCAGGCCCCATCCCCTTCTTCTGAATCAAGCCTGGGGCAGTGCAGGGTGGGAGAAAAGAGCAGAGTAGGAGAGAGTCATTTCCAAAGAGCTTTCACATGAGAGCCTCACACGGCACCGTGCTTCCTAGGCATCAGGCCCCACCCTGCTACTGCCATAGCCCACTCCATCTGCCCTAGCCTGGCCTCGTGCTGACCAGGACTCTTCTAACCAGCAATAACACAGCAGGGAGGCCCCAGCTCCTCAGCCCCAAACTCTTACCTCACCTGCAGGACCAGGTGGATTCACAGACTAGGGGCCCTGCAGTGGTGGGGGCTTTTCAGCCAAACTGAGGCCTGATTCCCAGGTCTTGGTTCTCTCATCATTAATGCTGGAATAGCATTGTCCCCCACCCCCTTTGAGTTCTGAACTTCGGTCCCAGCTCCCCGAAGGGACACCCTCATGGCCAGGGTAGTGCTGGTCAAGGAATAGTGTAATCAGAATTCCTCCCTCCCATGATCCATCTTGTGCCCCTTAGCCCCTCACACTGGGTCTGGAGCGCAGCACTGGGTGGTTTCTGAGTGTGATCCATACCCAACCATGAGGGTGTGATGCTGTCCAGATTTAGGGGACCATTTATGATACTATTTCATATTAATATTTCATAATTGCAATAATCAATAGGAACTATGCTGTGTTTGGTACCAATAGAAAGGTTGTAATTTGCTGGGAATGATTATATGATTTATGTGTAGGGATTGTATCTGTATTAGAAGTTAGGAATATGTTTGTTATATCTATATTCCAACCTGTGTGATTCTGGGTGTCATATATTAAAAGTAAATAATGATCAATAGACATAGCAGGCTTCAGAGTTCCCTTATTGAGCTTTATTCAGCATGTCTGGCAAGGACTGCCAGCAGACACACAGGTTTACCTAAGCCCTTAACAACCTGCCCATTTATCACTATGGCAACCCCCAATGGCCCAGTAACTTGAGACACCACGCTGGGAAACTCCCCAGATTGCATGTCTACAAGCCATTTATCTCCTTAATGGCCCATTAAGGAAGCTCCCAGGTACAATGGGCCCAGGGAGAAACCTGTTGAGCCACTAGGACTTGACCATGTGACTCAACTCCATTTTGATTTGCAAAAGCTCCACACAGCATGGAGAAAGCCAGAGGTGATAAAAGGCAGCTGCCCCAACTCCATCTTGCCTTCAACCTGCAGCAGCCTCCAGTCAACACTCATCTCTGGAACTATTCATCTGTGATTGGACAAAGGACTGAGGCCTATCCAGGGTGGATGTTTATCAGAGAAACTGATTGTGCCCGCAAACTGCTTTACATGGTTTCTAAATCATTTGTATGTGTGTGATTCACTTTGACTCTTTAACATCTCTCATATTTTGTTTCTTTTCTTTTTATATTAAACCTTTAGTTGTAGTTACTAAAAGAGTGGCTCTCAGTGTGGTATTTTGGGTAAGATCCAAACCTATATTGTTCTGTGTAGTGTGGCTGGCCCTTTGGGGTCAGGAGAGCCTATTTCTTAAGGGACCATGTGGTCTTGTGGGAGCCAGAGGAGCTGGAGTGCAATAAGGGGAGTTGTTTCTATTTTGGCAGGCTTGGTGGTAACTGGTTTGGGGAATCAGAAGCCTGGTTGTGACTGAAAGTGAGCCTGGTTTAAGTTCCACCCATCAGTATTTGGGAGAGTTTAGCTCCCAGTTTTGCAGCTTGCCCTGATTTTTGCACATTCAGGAGGTTATTCCAGGAGGCCCGGTCACAGATGGCTACCCAGTTGTCCTCCCCCGCAGTCCTATAGATGGGTTTCATTGTCTTGTAGCGCTAAAGATGAATTTATACCATAGAATTGCTTCAAACAATGGAATAGTCATTGATAAAAATACCATGTTCATTCATTCACTTGTAACTCCATATTGTAACCAAAGTTCCATTTTGAATTTGTTTTTCTTCATTTTGTATTGCTCAGTCTAAGTTTTGCTGAAACTTTGTTTAGATGTGTAAACTTAGTTTGGACGTATGAATGAGGGGTGGGTGTGTGATGGGATCAGTCTCCAAAGTCAGTCTGTCCTGATGAAAAACTGCTGGCACCCCCGTAATGGCTGAAAAACAATGCAGACAAACCCTGCAAAAGCAAGAAGAATCCACCCTAGAAAGAAAGGGATAAAAAGCCCCATCAAGAACAAGTACCCTGAGGCAGTGTGGACACAGCAAAATCCATTGATTAAAAGATGGATGAGACTGGATAGCTTTGGGTAATGTTCTGCAAAGCATCTAAGAGCATTGGTGCCCAACAGAGACCCCGTTCTTCCTCATGCCCAGCTTCCCAGGCCAGGTAGCTGCCATGAGCTGCGAATACCAGCCACGAACTCAAGCTAAGATCACAAGCAACAATCAGGACTGGTAACTATACATGACCAACAGCAGAGCATCTGGGGGGGGGGGGGGGGTGTGTACAGCTACTAGATATTAGCTTTTAACATAATTATGTTTTCTCATAATAAATGTGGCATATTGCCTTGTCCCCCTGAATAAGATCCTGCTAGACTTTCCTTTACAAGTATAACAGTCTCCCCGCTCACAAATCCTTGCTTCAGCAGGGGGCGGGTTCTGTATCTGACCTCTCAAAAATCCCACCCAGCTGGAGCCCGGATGAGAGCAGAGCCAGGCATAAGGGCCAGTGTGGCTCACGGGGTGGGGAACACAACACCACTGCCCCCAGAGCCAGATAACCAGGGGCACAACTGCAGCCCCTGGTCTCACTAATCTCCTCTCGGGCACTAACTAGCCCAGAATGGGTGAGGGAGGAAGCATGTGGGACTACAATGGGCAAGGCATACAGGCTCAGGACATTATGTGGCAAGGGCTGGAGGGTGTCACCAGGGACATGTTCCCTGAACAGTGTTCCTCACTGCCCCTGTTATAGGGTTGTGTACAGAACTGGCCCCTGCTCCGAGCCCTCACCAGAGGGATGCTGCTCTCTGGTCAGGTGCCAGGCAGTTGTGGCAGAAACACAACATGCAGGATCAGTCACCTGAGGTGTTGCAGGGTGACAAAGATGGCAGGAAGAGCCCCAGATGGAGAGATGGGAGAGGTCAGGAGAAAGAGTGAGGGAAAGTTAGCACCCTGGGAAGGAGGAAAGGAAGGGCAGGGACAGCACCCCATAGTATACAGCATCCTGTCACCAAGTGCACAATGCAGAGCACTATCACAAGATCAAACCCAGCCATGGCACAGCCTCTGCTGGGCACACACTGGACAGAGCACATCTCATATGGCTGCCCTCTCACATTCAGGCAGTTCCTGGGCAGCAGGAAACTGGAGGCCAAGGGGGCTACTCTGGTGGATTTGTCTCGCCCTGCTGGCAGAAGTGAGGATGAACATGGGTTGGGGGACAGGAGACCCAAGAGCATAGGCAGTTGGTGAAGCTTCCCCTGGGGAAGGGAAGCTCCTTGGCCTGCCTCTTCTGCCCCAGGCCCCTCCCACAGAGGTGAGCTGTGGGGGACGCTCCATATCCCAGCAGATACTTGGTGCGTGGATGGACAACCTACATCTACTCTGAGCCTGACCTGAATGCTCACACACATTCCTTCCTACCCTGGTGTCAGGGGCGTGTGTTGCTACATAGGAAAAAGATTTGGGGCACAGGCCTCCAAACCCACACCACTCAGGTGAGGGTCCACCAAGCTTGAGGGGGGAGGCATAGGCAGAGTTTCACTCCTTAATTTGGGGGGGTAGCCACCATGGTGGTTCATGAACCCCAGCCCTGCCCCTTCCACCTGAAGCCACACCCCTTCCACCCCTCCTCCTGGAACAGACCTGCCCTGATGAATGGCCAGCCACCCAGCCCACCAACTCACCCCAGCCCTGAGCTGGCTAATCCACCCTAGGCAGAAATAAGGGAAACAGTTGTTCCACTTCCTCAGGGGCACTAATTCAGATTTTGGTAGGGTGGGGCAACTTTAACCATGATTCCAGGAACAATTTACCCACCTGAAACTCCTAGGGTTTGGGGTTTTGTTTTGGTTTTTTGCAAGTTAAAAATTTAGCTGACATGAGTACTTTACCTAATCCCTATATAAAGAAAAAAAATAAACCCCAATTAAGCCATATTTTATGTTTTTTAAATTTAAACCCATTAGGAAATAATACAGCAAAAGATTCCCAGTCCCAAATTTGAGTAGGCAGCAGATAATGACAACACTGATGTAGGCCACTAAAAATGAAAGAATTTTAAGAAGTTTAATGCTTTACTTTCTGCATTTCTCTAAGTGCAGACCAGGGGTCGGCAAGCTAGGGCACATGTGCCAAGCATGGCACGTGAGCCCATTCAGAGTGGCATGCAGAGCTCACAGCCAGGCCCTGTGGCTGCTCTCCCCTGCTGGCCCCACTCCCCAGTGGAGCATGAGGCAGCAAGAGTTGTGCTTACAGTGGCTTCTGCTCCCTGCTCTCCCAGGCTGTGGTACACTTATAAATTAAGTCAATTTAAACAGGCTTAAATGGACTTAATTTAATCCACATCTACACGGGGCTTTCCTTAATTCGATTTAAGATGCTCCTTAAGTCAAATTAAGGAAAAACTAGTTCAAATTAATAACACCTTGGTATAATTCGAACTAGTGTCTAAATCAACTTTAATAAGTCATAAGACATAAGAACATAAGAAAGGCCGTACTGGGTCAGACCAGAGGTCCATCTAGCCCAGTATCTGTCTACCGACAGTGGCCAGTGCCCAGGTGCCCCAGAGGGAGTGAACCTAACAGGCAATGATCAAGTGATCACTCTCCTGCCATCCGTCTCCATCCTCTGATAAACAGAGGCTAGGGACACCATTCTTAACCCCTTTCTGGCTAATAGCCATTTATGGACTTAGCCACCATGAACTTATCCAGTTCCCTTTTAAATATTATTATAGTCCCAGCCTTCACAACCTCCTCCGGTAAGGAGTTCCACAAGTTGACTGTGCGTTGTGTGAAGAAGAACTTCCTTTTATTTGTTTTGAACCTGCTACCTATCAGTTTCATTTGGTGACCCCTGGTTCTTGTATTATGGGAGTATTTAAACAACTTTTCCTTGTCCACTTTTTCCACATCAGTCATAATTTTATATACTTCTATCATGTCCCCCCTCAGTCTCCTCTTTTCCAAGCTGAAGAGGCCCAGCCTTTTCAATCGTTCCTCATACGAGGCACTCTCCAAACCCCTAATCATTTTAGTTGCCCTTTTCTGAACCTTTTCTAGTGCTAGAATATCTTTTTTGAGATGAGGAGACCACATCTGTACACAGTATTCGAGATGTGGGCGTACCATGGATTTATATAAGGGCAATAATACATTGGCAGTCTTATTTTCTATCCCCTTTTTAATGATCCCTAACATCCTGTTTGCTTTTTTGACCGCCTCCGCACACTGTACGGACATCTTCAGAGAACTATCCACAATGACTCCAAGATCTTTTTCTTGACTCGTTGTAGCCAAATTAGCCCCCGTCATATTATAGGTATAGTTGGGGTTATTTTTTCCAATGTGCATTACTTTACACTTATCCACATTAAATTTCATTTGCCATTTGGATGCCCAATCACTTAGTTTTGTGAGATCTTTTTGAAGTTCTTCACAATCTGCTTTGGTCTTGACTATCTTGAGTAGTTTAGTATCGTCTGCAAACTTAGCTACCTCACTATTTACCCCTTTCTCCAGATCATTTATGAATAAATTGAATAGGACTGGTCCTAGGACCGACCCTTGGGGAACACCACTAGCTACCCTTTTCCAATCTGAGAATTTACCATTTACTCCTACCCTTTGTTCCCTGTCTTTTAACCAGTTCTCAATCCATGAAAGGACCTTCCCTTTTATCCCATGACAACTTAACTTACATAACAGCCTTTGGTGAGGGACCTTGTCAAATGCTTTCTGGAAATCTAAGTACACTATGTCCACTGGATCCCCCCTGTCCACATGTTTGTTAACCCCTTCAAAGAACTCTAATAGATTAGTAAGACACGATTTCCCCTTACAGAAACCATGTTGGCTATTGCTCAACAGTTTATGTTTTTCTATGTGACTGACAATTTTATTCTTAACTATTGTTTCAACTAATTTGCCCAGTACTGACGTTAGACTTACCAGTCTGTAATTGCTGGGATCCCCTCTAGGGCCCTTTTTAAATATTGGCGTTACATTAGCCGACTTCCAGTCTTTGGGTACCGAAGCCATTTTAAGGGACAGGTTACAAATCTTAGTTAACAGTTCCGCGACTTCACATTTGAGTTCTTTCAGAACTCTTGGGTGAATGCCATCTGGTCCCGGTGACTTGTTAATGTTGAGTTTATCAATTAATTCCAAAACTTCCTCTAGTGACACTTCAATCTGTGACAGTTCCTCAGATCTGTCACCTACAAAAGCCGGCTCAGGTTTGGGAATCTCACTAACATCTTCAGCCGTAAAAACCGAAGCAAAGAATCCATTTAGTTTCTCTGCAATGACTCTATCATCTTTAAGCGCTCCTTTTGTATTATCATCATCAAGGGGCCCGACTGGTTGTTTGGCAGGCTTCCTGCTTCTGATATACTTAAAAAACAATTTGTTATTACCTTTGGAGTTTTTGGCTAGCCGTTCTTCAAACTCCTCTTTGGCTCTTCTTATTACACTCTTGCACTTAAGCTGGCACTGTTTGTGCACCTTTCTGTTTGCCTCACTAGGATTTGACTTCCACTTTTTAAAGGAAGTCTTTTTACCTCTCAGTGCTTCTTTTACATGGTTGGTGAGCCATGGTGGCTCTTTTTTGGTTTTTTTACAGTGTTTCTTAATTTGGGGTATACAGTGAAGTTGGGCCTCTATTATGGTGTCTTTAAAAAGCGCCCATGCAGTTTTCAGAGATTTCACTTTAGTCACTCTACCTTTTAGCTTTTGTTTAACTATCCCCCTCATTTTTGTATAGTTCCCCCTTTTGAAATTAAATGCCACAGTGTTGGGCTGTTGAGGTGTTCTTCCCCCCACAGGGATGGTGAATGCTATTGTATTATGGTCACTAGTTCCAAGCGGTCCTGCTACAGTTACCTCTCGGACCAGCTCCTGCGCTCCACTCAGGATTAAATCTAGAGTTGCCTCTCCCCTTTTGGGTTCCCATACCAGCTGCTCCATGAAGCAGTCATTCAAAGTATCGAGAAATTTTATCTCTGCAATATGTCCTGAAGTGTAATGTTCCCAGTCAATATGGGGATAGTTGAAATCCCCCACTATTATTGGGTTTTTAAATTTGATAACCTCCCTAATTTCCCTTAGCATTTCATCATCGCTCTTACTATCCTGGTCAGGTGGCCAATAGTAGATCCCTAATGTTATATTGTCATGGAAGCATGAGATTTCTATCCATAGCGATTCTATGGAACAAGTGGATTCGCTTATGATTTTTACTTCATTTGAATCTACATTTTCTTTCAC
The DNA here is from genome assembly GCA_007922175.1 of Pelusios castaneus. Taxonomy (NCBI): domain Eukaryota; kingdom Metazoa; phylum Chordata; order Testudines; family Pelomedusidae; genus Pelusios; species Pelusios castaneus. The sequence continues at coordinate 2,822,915 of ML686139.1, read as the reverse complement.
GTATAGTGCCACTCCTCCTCCCGTACGACCTGTTCTGTCCTTCCGATATATTTTGTACCCCGGAATGATTGTGTCCCACTGATTGCTCTCTGTCCACCAGGTTTCTGTGATGCCTATTATATCAATATTCTCCTTTACCACTAGGCACTCTAGTTCACCCATTTTATTATGTATTTATTATGTAGACTTCTAGCATTTGTGTATAAGCACTTTAAAAACTTGTCCCTGTTTATTTGTCTGCCCTTTTTTAATGTGCCAGATTCTTGGTCATGTGGCTGTTTATCATCGGATCCGGCCCCCTCACCATCCTTTTCTGTCCTCTGTTCCTGACTATAACTATAACTATAACCTGGAGATTCCCTCTCATCAGACTCTCCCTTAAGAGAAGTCTGTGTCCAATCCAGCTGCTCCTCAATTTAGCCAGCATAGATGCCCTAAACTGGCACACAGCTGGCTCTGCAGGGACTGAGAAGCGGTGAGCAGCTTCTCGGTCCCGGCAGAGTCAGCTGGCAGACAGCTGGGTCTGCCAGGACTGAGAAGCTGCAGGACCCCCACAGGTCCCAGCAAAAAGGAAGCCAGCCACTCCTTTCTCTCCAGGACCCCCGTGAGGCCCAGCAAAAAGGGAGCCGCCGCTTTCTTGTTGCCGGGACCTGCGGAGCTCCTGGAGAGAAGGGAGCCCCACGGTCTCTTCTTGCCGGGACTGCTTAGTCCTGGCTAGGAGGGAGCACGGGGCTCCCTTCGGCCAGGACCCCCGTGGGTCCCGGCTAAGAGGGAGCCCTGCATTCCCTCCTAGCCAGGACCATGCTCCAGCTGCCAGGAAGCCTCCAGGGTCTGCCTCCCTGCCTCTGGAGGCTTCCCGGCTGCTGGAGCACGGTCCCAGTCTGAAGGGAGCCGCAGGGCTCCATTCTGGCTGGGACCTCTGAGATCCCACAGAAAGGATCCTGCGCTCCCTTCTAGCCAGACCCCCACGGGTCCCAGCAAGAAGGAAGTGTCGGCTCCCTTTTTGCTGGGACCCACAGGGGTCCCAGGCAGAGGGAGGCAGCAGGCTTCCTTCGCCCTGGGACCACTCGGTCCCGGCTAGAAGGGCTCCCTTCTGCTCAGGACCTGAGCAGTCCCGACCAGAAGGGAGCCGAGCAGTCCGGGGCTTGCTCCCTGGACCTAACTAGTCGAATTAGAGAGTCTAGTATAGACTCTCTAAGTCGAGTTAGTAAGGTCCACTTAGGAGTCCTGTGTGGACTCTCCACGTCGACTTAATAAGGTTGACTTATTTAAGTCGGCTTAGATCCCTAAGTGTAGACATTGCCACACAGTGGGGCTGCTGGAGGGGAGGGCAGCCTGGCAAAGGCTCCCAACCTCTGCTGTAGACAATGGGGAAAAAATCAGTTCTCCTACTTATAATTTATATCACTTTGCATCCTAATAAGTGCGCCAATACTCTGTTTGCAAACACTAAACCGGAATCTTGGTCTAAAAACTGTTTTCATGTAGATGCATAGTCTTTTTTAAAAGGATTTAGAATCTTTATTGTAGTGTACGGTTTAACAACTTTGCTTTTTTAAAATAGTAAGTCATAAGTGCTGGAACTAAGGGTGTTGAGGGTGCAGCATTCACTGACTGGAAGTGGTTTCCATTATTTAGAGGGCTAGCACAACGACTGCATGATTAGAATATTCTTGGGCATGATATTTTGGGAGATTTTTCCCATCATGAAATATTCAGATTATGTGTTGTAACTTGATCATCTTTCATCACCATAAATGAGCTAGTGCTGAACTACAGGGTAAAGATGAACATTTAGAAGTTGTAAAGGAGGAAAGTAGTAGAAAGAAAGTATGTGCATTAATTAACAAATGAGGGAGGGGTGAAATTAATGATGGCTCAAAAATCTAGTGTGTAGCTGTAAGGATTTGAAAGAGTAAACACCAAACTTCAATGAAATTCATGGAGTTTATGAAATTCTGGCCCCCTCAAAAAGCAAGAGGAGCAAAACAAATGAGATTACCTAACAGAACATTACACACAGCTACAATGGATGCTTGATGAGTGGAGGCGTTTATCAAAGGATGAGCAACACCTCAGAAGCCATTCTGAGAAAAAGTGAGTCCTAGAAAAGTGCTACCCTGGATTTGGTAAATCCAAGACATTTTCAGTATTTGTATGTAACAGCTTACGTGGACCTAACTGGTAAGTAAAGCCCATTGTAGGCAGGGGAAAAATTCTCACTAGTGGGATTAAATGTCAAGAATAAATGGCCACGCTGGGGTACTGTACTGCTATTCACTACAAAATTAGCACATCGGAAAAAATCTGAAAATCAGTGCACAAAAGCCTATACTTTAATAAATGGGTTCATGTTTACAAGTGCCACAGGACTTCTTATTTGTAGTGCTGCTCTTGCATTGCAGCCTGAAACTTCCAAAGCTAGGCTGGCCTGTCTGTGAGAATAATTATTGTCTAATGAGGCTGCAATTGTTCCATGTCTATTAATTGTTAATTAATTATTTAATATGTTGGTTGTGAAAGTTAGCCACAGATGATGGTGAAGTCTGCAACATCTTCAAACTAACTGCAGATTCTAATGAGTTTCCCTTGTTGCATCCACAAATTGAATCTGTTTGTTTTTTCCAGGCTGACAGTTCCCCAGCTTCTGCCACACGCTTCAGGCAGGGAGGGCAGGGAAAGGTGCATCCAGCGGGGAGGGCAGGGCAGAGCAGGGAAAGGCTTCAGGAGAAGAGAACACCTTTACACACCTACACATGCCTGGGAGGACAGCTCCTTGCTGGATCAGAGTCACTACCACAGATGAGGAAAGTTCATGTCATGACTGGGTTTCTGGCACAAAGGATCTTCTCCAGCAGGCAGCAACACGTGAACCCACGTATGCCTGCACACTCACCCCATCCATTACTGAGCTCAGAGTGCAGGAAGGATACCCTAGGGGTGCTGTGATAGCTAATGGTAGCCCCTTGCCATGTGGCTGAGCTCCATGGCCACATGCCTTTCCTGGGTCCTCTGTAGCCATCACACACCCCTGGGCGAGAGAGAGAGTTTCCCAGGGAAGGTCTGTTTAGAAAGATCCTGTTTTCCATCTTTCAGCCCTGTGTGTCCTTAGCCAGTCCCCTGAATCACAGCCCGGTAGCAGCACAGGCTCACAGAGTGTGCCTATGGAGACAGTGAGAGGAGCTGCCAGCCCCTCCTCCCACCTACAGCAGTAGCCAGGGCAGGAGAGGAAGAGGGAAATTTAAATCCCTCCCTCTCCTTCGGCCCAAGCAGCCTATTATAGAATCATAGAATAATAGGGATGGAAGGGACCTCACGAGATCATCTAGTCCAACCCCCTGCTAAAGAGCAGGACCACTCCCACTAAATCACCCCAGCCAGGGTTTTGTCTAACTGGGCCTTAAAAATCTCCAAAGACGGAGATTCTACCACCTCCCTAGGTAGCCCATTCCAATGCTTCACCACCTTCCTAGTGAAAAAGTTTTTCCTAATATCCAACCTTGACCTCCCCAGCTGTAATTTGAAACCATTGCTCCTTGTTCTGTCCTCTGTTACCATCGAGAACAGCCTAGCTCCCTCCTCTTTGGAGCACCCCTTCAAGTAGTTGAAGGTTGCTATCACATCTCCACTCAGTCTTCTCTTCTGTAGATTAAATAAGCCTAGTTCCTTCAGTCTCTCCTCATGTCATGTGCCCCAGCCCCCTAATCATTTTTGTTGCCCTCCACTGGACTCTTTCTAATTTGTCTACATCCTTTCTGTAGTGGGGAGCCCAAAACTGAACGCAGTATTCCGGATGCAGCCTGACCAGTGTTGAATAGAGGGAAATTATCACATCCCTCAATCTGCTGGCAATACTCCTACTGATGCAGCCTAATATGCCATTGGCCTTTTTGGCAATGAGGGCACACTGTTGGCTCATATTCATCTTCCCGTCCACCATAACCCCCAAGTCCTTTTCTACAGCGCTGCTACTTAGCCAATCGGTCCCCAGCCTGTAGCAGTGCATGGGATTTTTCCGTGCTAAGTGCAGGACTTTGCACTTGTCTTTGTTGAACCTCATGAGGTTTCTTTCGGCCCAGTGTTCCAATTTGTCCAAGTCTCCCTGGATCCTCTCCCTGCCCTCCAGAGTATCTACCATTCCCCCCCAGCTTGGTTTCATCGGCGAACTTACTAAGCACGCAGTCTATCCCATCATCAAAATCATTAATGAAAATGTTGAATAGAACCGGCCCCAGGACCGACCCCAGGGGCACTCCACTCATTACCGGTTGCCAACTAGACATCGAGCCATTGATTCCTACACGCTGAGCCTGTTGATCTAGCCAGTTTTCTATCCATCTTACGGTCCACTCCTCCAACCCATACTTCCTTAACTTGCCGACAAGCATGCTGTGGGAAACTGTATCAAAAGCCTTGCTAAAGTCAAGGTATACCACGTCAACGGCTCTTCCCGCATCCACAAATCCAGTCATCTCATCATAGAAGGAAATCAGGTTGGTCAGGCATGATTTGCCCTTCGTGAATCCATGTTGACTGTTCCTGATCACTCTATTTTCCTCCAAGTGTTTCAGGATGGATTCTTTGAGGACCTGCTCCATGATTTTCCCAGGGATTGAGGTGAGGCTGACGATCTGTAATTCCCCAGATCCTCCTTTTTCCCTTTCTTGAAGATAGGTACTATATTTGCCTTTTTCCAGTCCTCCGGGACCTCCTCCGTTCGCCACGAGTTCTCAAAGATAATGGCCAGTGACTCTGCAATCACTTCAGCCAACTCCTTCAGCACCCTCGGATGCAGTTCATCCAGCCAAATGGACTTGTGCACATCCAATTTCTTTAAGTAGTCCCTAACCTGACTTTTCATCACCGAGGGCTGCTTTCTCTCCATTCTGCGTTACCCTATGTAGTAGCCTGGGAGCGGGCCCTCCCTCTGAAGACTGAAGTAAAAACAACATTGAGTACTTCAGCCTTTTCTGCATCATCCACCATGAGGATGCCTGCCCCATTCAGTAAGGGACCTACACCACCCCGATCCTTTTCTTGTTGCTGACATACTTATAGAATTCCTTTCTGTTATCCTTCACATCTCTTGCTAGCTGCAACTTCAATTGCCTTTGGTCTTTCTGATTTTATTCCTGCAGTCCCGAGCAATATCTTTATATGCCTCCCTTGTCATCTGTCCAAGCTTCCACTTCTTGTAAGCTTCTCTTTTATGTTTCAGCTCCCCACAGAGTTCCCTGCTAAGCCACGCTGGTCGCCGTCCACATTTGCTGTTCTTTCTGCACATCGGAATGTTATCTTACTGTGCCTTTAACAGGGTTTCTTTAAAATACAGCCAGCTGTCTTGGACACCTTTCCCCTTCAAATCAGCCTCCCAAGGAATCCTGCCCATCAGCTCCCTAAGGGAGCCAAAATCTGCTTTTCTGAAGTCCAGGGTGTGTGTTCTGCTTCTTTCCTTCCTTCCATTGATCAGGACCCTGAACTCTACTATCTCATGGCTGGTGCTGCACATGTTGCCATTTACTTCTACTTCCCCGATCAATTTTTCTCTGTTTGTGAGCAATAGGTCTAGAGGTACAAGGCCCCTAGTTGGTTCCTCCAGCATTTGTACTAGGAAGTTCTCCTCAGTATGCTCCAAAAACTTCCTGGATTGCCTGTGCACTGCTGTATTGCCTTCCCAGCAGATGTCAGAATAACTGCTGTATTGCCTTCCCAGCAGATGTCAGAATAATTGAAGTCACCCATAAGAACCAGGGCCTGCGATCTGGAAACTTCTGTTAGTTGTCCATAGAACGCCTCATCCACCTCCTCCTTCTGGTCTGGCGGTCTGTAGCAGACACCCACCACGACATCCCCTTTGTTGCATTCTCCTCTAAACTTAACCGACAGACTTTCAACTGGCTTGTTTCCACTTTCATAGTGGAGGTCCGAGCAGTCATACAGTCATACATACTCCTCCCCACCTTCTTCCCTGCCTGTCCTTCCTGAACAATTTATATCTATCCATGGCAGTGCTCCAGTCATGCAAGTTATCACACCATGTTTCTGTTATTCCAGAGGTGGTAGCAGTTCTGGGGCTGGCCTGGGCCCGACTAGGTAAGGGGACCTGAGGGCAGGGCCAGTGCTGCAGGGACCCGGGGTTCTCCCTGGGGGCAGAGGACCAGAGCTGGGTTACAGCTGGGAGGGAAGGGGTCTCAGCCATGCGGGGCCAGAGCCAGACTGGGGCTGCAGTGGGGCCATAGAGAGAACCACAGGAGGGCAGGGGGCTGGAGTTGGATTATGGGGGCGGCTAGAGCTGCAAGGGGGGCCAGAGCTGTGGCGGTGGGGGGGAACAGGGACCAGGCTGAAGAGGGGGGCAACAGGGGAGTTGCGGGGGTGGGGGGCTGGAGCCAGAGCCGGGCCCAGGCTGTGGAGGGGGGGCTGGGCACAGGTCGTAGAGCTCCAGGCGGGGGCGGGGTGGGGAGGGCAGGGGCTGTGCGCTGGATCTTTTTTTAACAGAGCAACATTTCTATTTTCAGCTACAAAACTCTCTCCCAAATCTGCCCAGGGGCCTTCTGCTCCCCAGCTGCTTTACCCCACTCTCCCCTCTTGGTTCTGCTCCCCTGTGTGGCTGACTGGATTCTCCCCCTCACTCTGGACCTGGCAGAAGACTCTTGGGGCCAAAGGACCGCAGTTTCTCTCTTGCTGATGAGTTGTGTTCTTGGCTTGTAACTGTAGGGGTCTCTGCCATTGCCTCCAAGCTGTCAGCCCCCACAGAAGCAGGCAGCCACCCCACAGCTGCTGCAGGGATGAGCCCATTGGCACCTAGTCATGGGTTGATGCCATGGTTCTACCATGTTGCCTCCAGGAACCCTGTCTTGGGCCAACCCAAGCTGCCAGGAAATCACGGATCCGCAGCCTGCCTCTGGACAGTGCCTGCCACCTCCTCCCAGCCTCAGCAGGCCATTACCCAGAGCCTGCTGCACCCCACACTGGGCCTGGGGAACAGAAGCAGCAGCAACTGGCAGAGGAATCTGGGAGTGCAGCAGGTACTCCAGTATGCTGCACAAGTGGGAGGCTAGGCAGCTACACACAGCATGTCTCAGGCTCCAGCATGGCAATGGCCGGGCACAGCCAACAGGAACACTAGTCAATCCTGCTGTGGCCACTGAGAACATCAGTGACATAAGTGTCCCCTGTCAGGCAAGTAGCCTATCACCCACGTGAGAGTACCCCATTCCTACATGGCTCCCTCACACCACGTGCACTCACCTTCCATATTTGGCTGCTGTGGATTCAGACCACTGGCTGGAGGCGGAGATGTCCTCATCCGGGATGTGGCCACCTGACATGCCCAGAGGATAACGGCATACAGCTGAAACAAGACACACCAACAGCTGAAAATCTCACTGGGCACCACAGGCTGCTCTTTTGCTTGGCTCCAGGGAGTGTGGAGTGTGTTCAGGGCTTGTGAGGAACTCACAGTGGCAGCTCTGGGCAAGCTCATTTGGTTTCTTACCAGCCCAGTCCTGGACCTCCCCAAAGCTCTAACAACGCACCACAGATACCACAGTGATCTTATCATCTGGATTCTTATTCATGATCACCTCTCCTCTGGAACTGGGACTGAGTGCCACATGGACAGCCAGCTTTTCAATCTGTGACATCTTCATTCTAAAATTATGGTCCCCAGGCTGGCATTACTGCCCTTCAGTATGTTGACGAGGCTAACTTGCACTCCACCCTAGCTCTCGTCTCAGGTACCTATCACAGCTTGAGATTCTCCTTCCACATTGGGAAGACTTAGGGGTGCTTCACCAGCGTACCCCAGCACAAGCTGTCCCCCTTCTCCCACAAAGTGTCATCAACGGCGATCCCCTTGGTAGCCACCCTGCCCAGGCAGCCCAGGAAATCAAACATAGGATCTGCTGTGTCAGTCCATCCTTCAGAAAGTTGCTCCATCAGGTCTTTATTGACAGAGTTCTGTGGATGGAAACTAAGGTCCTGGTCTACAATGCAGTTGTCATCCCCACTCTTCTTCGTGCATGCAAGACCTGAGTGACACGCCCAAGCCATCTTAAGTGCCTGGAATGGTACCAGCACTGCTGCCCAAGGAAGACCATTGCATTGGGGCCAGCGTTTTCTCTGCAGCTAAGATCACCCATGTTGAAGGGATGGGCTTTACTGGGCTGGCCACTTTGTGCAGATGGCTGAGTCTAATCTTCCAAAGCAAGTCCTCTTTTCTCAACTTTGTCATAGTAAGAGGCCCCACAGGGGACAGAGGAAACATTACAAAGACACCTTGAAAGTATATCTTAAGAAGGGAGGCACTGACCCCATGAACTGGGAAGAGCTGGCTGCCAGTAGACTGCAAAGGCATCAGATTGTACATCAAGCCTCAGCCTGTTTTGAAGAGAATCACCGTGCTCACAAGGCTGAGAAATGGCAGACGAGAAAGGAAAGTGTACAGCACCTGGTCAGCAGTTGTGCTTTCTCCAACCAACTGTCATGGAACTCACATCTGTGCGCTCTAGGTTATGGTCTGTGTAACTTTCCTGTTCACTTTTGCAATGTAATTGTATGATTTGATGCCAGTAATGCCATGCAAGGTTCCTTTGTGAATGCTCATAACATATTCTACAGGATTATTATGGTATCATGTTTCCTGCAGCATCATGTATGTGTACAGAGGTGAAGCATGTTACATAGCACAGACCCTCAGGACTATCTCTAGCACAGAGGCTGGAGAATTACATGACAAAAGCAATGCAATGCTAATGCCCTCCCTGACTCAGGTAGAAGTAAAGAGAATCACACAGCAGCACAGAAAGGGAGGGGTCGAGGAGGTTTGGAAACAAAGAGTCAGTTTGAATGGCTTGGGGCTTTTTGCCTGGAGACTCCATCTTGAGACACCATCTTACAAGCAACTGCAAGATACAGAGCCTACACCTAGCCAGCAGGGCCGAAGCCGGCTAAACATCACCAGGAACAAGTTTGAGGGTAAGAATGAGGAGAATTGACTAAAGAGTGACATGGGAATAGTCTTAGTAGACTAGAATGTATCTATTATCTTTTATTTGAGTGTGGTTATTTCTGACTGCTTTAGTAACATGATCGTGCATTGTTGCTAAATACTCACTTAAAATCATATCCGAATCAATAAACTAGTGTTTGTTTTACCTAAAACTGTGTGAACTTTAGAGGGTATCAGTGAGGGAGGCTTGGCACAATCCATTTCTTTGTTAAATGGATGGACATGAGTATATGGTGATTGGAGAAGGATCCCAATCCCTGCAAGACAGAAGTTCCCACTATTGTATCTGGGGTTGGGGGTGCTCGCTTGGGGACCATTGCCTGAGCAGCCAGAGGGCATGCGTTCACTGCCTGGGACCAAATACACACAGGAGGCTGGTGTGGACTGACTCAAGAGTGAGTAGTCACCTGACAAGGTAGGGTAAATTGAGGTCCAGGAGTGGAAATCTGAGGGATCACAGCAGCACACCAGACCAGATCTGGGGAGCAGCCTGTCACACCAACCAGCTGTCAGAAGCACAAGGAGGAGGGGGCAACAGGGGAGGCCTCCTGATTCATACGCAGAAAGTGGAGCAATCGGCTACTTCTCTTAGGTAATTGTACATGAACACAAGAAGCCTGGAAGCAGGAAGAACTGGAAGTCCTGGCACAGTCAGGGAACTAACTTGAACAACTTCTCAGGAACAGCTATGATTGGAATTACTGAGACTGGGTGCTTAATTCACATGGCTGGAGCACTGTCATGGATGGATATGAACTGTTCAGGAAGGACAGAGAGGGAGAAAAGGTGAAGGAGTTGCACTATGTGTAAGAGAGCAGTGTGGTTACACAGAGTTTCAGTATGAAGCTGGGGGGAAGCCTGTTGAGTATCCGGATTAAGTTTTGAAGCGAGAGCAGCATGGGTGCTATAGCCCAGGAGGAGGAGGTGGATGAGGCTTTCTTTGGACAACTAACGGAAGTTTCCAGATCACAGGCCCTGATTCTCATGGGGGACTTCATTCACCCTGACATCTGACAGGAGAGCAATACAACAGAGCACAGACAATCCTGGATGTTTTTGGATAGCATTGCAGACAACTTCCTGGTGCAAGTGCTGGAGGAAATCAAGGGCCCGAGTTCCTCAGGACCTGCTGCTCACAGAGAGGAATTGGTAGGGAAGTAGAAGTGTGTGTTAACCTGGGCAGCAGTGTCCATGAGATGGCTGAGTTCAGGATCCTGACAGAAGGAAGAAAGGAGAACAGTAGGATATGGACCATGGACTTCAGAAAAGCAGACTTTGGCTCCCTCAGGGAGCTGATGAGCAGGATCCCCTGGGAAGCTAATCTGAAGGGGAAAGGAGTCAAGGAGAGATGGCTGAATTTTAAAGAAACCCTACTAAGGGTACAGGAAGATACCATTCCGATGTGCAGAAAGAATAGCAAATAAGGCAGGTGACTTGCCTGGCTTAATAGAGAAATCTTTGATGAGCTTAAACACAAAATGTAAGCTTACAAGAAGTGGAGGTTTGGTCAGATCACCAGGGAAGAATATAAAAATACTGCTCAAGCATGCAGGAGTGAAATCAGGAAGACCAAAGCACAATTGGGGTTGCAGCTAGAAAGGGATGTGAAGGGTAACAGGAAAGGTTTCTACAGATATGTCAGCAACAAGAATGTGGTCAGGGAAAGTGAGGGCCCTTTACTGAATGGGGCAAATGACCTAGTGACAGATGATGTGGACAAATCTGAAGGACTCAATGCTTTTTTTGCCTTTTTCTTCACAGACAAGGTCAGTTCCCAGACTACTGAACTGGGCAGCACAGAATGGAGAGGCAGTGAGGAGCCCTCAATGCTGAAAGAACAGGTTCAGGACTACTTAGAAAGGCTGGACATGCACATGTCCTTGGGGTTGGATGGACACAATACATCTGAGGCTGCTGAGGTAGTTGGCTGATGAGATTGCAGTGGTCAATGTCTTTGGTGGCTCTCCTCCAGTAGGTCTTCCATTTTCCCCATAGTTAGTGGGTCAGGGTGCCCCCAGTCACCCTATCTCCAAGGGAGGGGGTCCCTCTGATAATGTCCCATGGGGAAGGGAGGGGGAAAAGGACCCAGGCCCTCTCACTACTCTGGGTCCCAGCCCAGAGGCTCTAAATAGCAGCTCTGACTGTATTCAACACTGCAGCTCTCTCTCCACTGGGCTGTTTGCCTCTCTGCCTGGGCAAGGCTTCTTCCCTCAGCCTAGCAGGTTTTTCCCTCCAAAGCCCTCTACCTTCAACTCCTTTTAGCTTCTCCACACAACCCTTTACTCCACTCAGCACTTCTATTCTTCCTCCAGCTTGTACCCTGTTTGTCTGGAGCAGGAGGTTTTTATCAGGCATCTGGCAGGGGCTGATCAGCCTCAGCTGCTCCTAATTACCCTCTACTAGGTCCAGCAAGTTTACAGAGAACAGTGCCTGGAGCATTCTGGGGCTTACATACCTCCCTTCGATGACACTGTTCCTTTCCTCTGGCCTTGATATATCATACGTTGAAAACTGGTGGCGATTGGGGGAGTTCCCAGATGACTGGAAAAAGGCAAATACAGTGCTCATCTTCAACAAAGGGAAGAAGAATCCAGGGAACTACAGACCAGACACCTTTCTGAGGCTCTTTGAGGAAAGGAAGGTGATCATGAATAGGCAGCATGAATTCACAAAGGGCTAGTCATGCCTGACAAACCTGATTGCCTTCTATGATGAGATGACTGGCTCTGTGGATGTGAGGAAAATGGTGGACATGATATACATTAACTTTAGCAAAGCTTTTGATATAGTCTCCTACAGTATCCTTGTCAACAAATCAAAAAAATCTGAGTTGAATAAATGTACGATAAGATCCATAGGAAGCTGACTGGATAATCAGACTCAATGGGTAGTGATCAATGACTCCATGTCTAATTTGCAGCTAAACAAGCAGAGTGCCCCAGGGGTCAGGTTTTATTCAATACCTTCATTAACGATCTGAGGAAGGGTTGGACTGCATCCTCAGCAAGTTTGCAGACAACACTAAACTGTGGGGAGTGGTAGATATGCTGGAGGGTAAGGATAGGTTACAGAGTCACCTAGGCTATGTCTACACTGGCAAGTTAGTTCGAATTAAGGAGGCTTAATTCGAACTAACTAAAGCCATGGCTACAGTAGGCTTTAGTTAGTTCAAATTAAGGGCTTCCTTAATTCGAACTAATAAGTTTGAATAGGGTATTCGAACTAAGGGGTTAGTTCGAACTAAATAGTTCGAATTAACCTATGTGGCCATGTTAATTCGAACTAATTGCTTAGTTTGAATTAACCGGCCATTGAAATGAATGGGGATTGCTAATTCGAACTAAGCAAGTGCTTGCTTAGTTCAAACTAACATTCCAATGTGGCCATGCTAGTTCGAATTAAGCTAATTGGAACTAACTAAAATTAGTTTGAATTAGTTAGTTCGAACTAACTAATTGGAACTAATTTTAGCAAGTGTAGACATAGCCCTAGATGGACTGGACCAAAAGAAATCTGATGAGGTTCAACAAGAACAAATGCAGAGTTCTGCACTTAGAATGGAAGAATCCCACACACTGCTATAGACTGGTGACTGACTGGCTAGGCAGCAGTTCGCCAGGAAAGGACCTGGGGGTTACAGTGGAAGAGAAGATGGATATGAGTCAACACTGTCTCTTATTGCCAAGAAGGCTAACAGCATATTGGGCTGCATTACTAGGAGGATTGCCAGCAGATCAAGGGAAGTGATTATTCCCCTGTTCTGGACTGTGAGGCCACATCTGGAGTATTGTGTCTAGTTCTCCCACTACAGGAAGGAGGTGGACAAATTGGAGTGTCCAGTGGACGGTAATAAAAATTATTAGGGGGCTGAAGTATGTGACTTATGAGGAGAAGCTGAGAGAATTTGGCCTATTCCATATGCAGAATAGAAGAGTAAGGGAGGATTTGATATCGGCCTTCAACTACCTGAAGGGAGGTCCAGGGGAGGACAGAGCTAGGCTGTTCTCATAGACTCTAAGGTCAGAAGGGAACAATATGATCATGTGGTCTGACCTCCTGCACAATGCAGGCCACAGAACCTCACCCACCCACTCCTAAGCTAAGACTGAGTTATTAAACTCCTCAAATCATTGTTTAAAGACTTTAAGGTACAGAGAATCCACTAGCAAGTGAGCCGTGCACCATACAACATAGGAAGGCGAAAAAAACCCAGAGCCTTTGCCAATCTGCCCTGGGGGGAAATTCCTTCCCAACCCCCAATATGGCAATCAATTAAACCATGAGCAAGAGTGCACTAGAGTGAGTAAGATGCACTAGATCAGGGGTCAGCACCCCAAAAGATAAGAAGAGCCATTTTTTAAAAAATTCCTTCAATAACCAAGTATTTTGAGAGCTGAAATGGGTGCAGCCTCCTCATGTGGGAGCTTGGCCAGCATGTCTACCGCAGCCTGGAACCAGGAGTGGGCCCCTTGCAGAATCCCCCAGTGGCGGTGGGAGCCCGGAGCCTGGTACAGGCCTCCCGCAGGGTCCCCCCAGTGGCAGGAGGGGGCCAGGAGTCTGGAGCCGCAAGAGGGCAGCCAAAGAGCTTCATGCTGCTCGGGAGCCACAGGTTGCAGACCCCTGCACTAGACTGACACCCAAGAAAGAATTCTCTGTAATAACTCAGAACCCACCCCATGAGATGTTCCTTCTGAGGCCACTGGCATATCCACCACCAGTAGTCAAAGATCAGTCAATTGCCAAACTAGACTGTCCCATTATACCATCCCCTCCATAAATTTATCAAGCTCAGTATTGAAGCAAGCTAGGTACTCCCCTCCTCCCTCTGCCCCCCCCCCTTGCTCCTCTTGGAAGGCTATTCCAGATCTTCACTCCTCTGATGGTTAGAAACCTGCATCTAATTTCAAGTCTAAACTTACTGATGGCCAGTTTCACTGAGAAGGTTGGTGGCGATTGGATGCCTGACATAGGAGAGGGCAGTAAAACTGGGATAGGATCAAAAGCTAAAATAGGGAAAGAGCAAATTAAAAATTACTTAATACAAGTTAGATGTCTTCAAGTCACCAGGGCCTGATGATATGGACCCCAGAATACTAAAGGAGCTGATTTAGGAAATACCAGTAAACCCCGGGCTCCTGCTGACAGCAGGAGCACCTGAGGGATGGGGGGGG
>ML686139.1:2795626-2808334 GCA_007922175.1 Pelusios castaneus | reverse complement strand
CCCCTGGACTGAGCTGGGGGGCTGGCTCTGCTTCGAGTCTGCCCCTCAGCTCAGTTCCAGCCCCCACCCAGTCTCCTTGTCTCCCCCATCCCTCTAACCCAGCCACTCTCCTTGTCCCCCCCACCCCTCTCCAGGCCTCCCTCCAGCCCCTTCCCAGCCCCCTTACCTGGCCGGAGGCTCGGAGGTGGAGGGACGGCCGGCAGAGCGGCTTCTGGGTCAGGCCGCTCCGCCCTGAGTACGCTCTGTGTGAGCGAGCTCAGGGCGGGAGATTTGAATCTCCCCAGCCCGGCCAGCAAGACGGGGATTCAGCTGTTGCGCACGCACAGCTGTGATGCGTGCGCAGCTGCGTCCCCGCCATGCATATATACAACTCTCGTTTAGTTATATAGATCTGAGCCAGTGGCTATTATCTTTGACAAATCATGGAATAGTGAGAGATCCTAGAGGACTGGAAAAGAGCAAACATAGTGCCCATCTATAAAAGGAGAAATAAGGACAGCCCAGGGAATTATAGACCAGTCAGCTTAACCTCTCTACCAGGAAAAATAATGGAGCAAATAATTAAGAAATCAACTAACAAACATCTAGAAGAGAATAAGGTGTACATGATAGTCAGCATGGATTTGTCAAGTCATGTCAGACCAACCTGATAGCTTTCTATGACGGGTTAACCAGTCTTGTGGATAGAAGGGAGATGTGGTATATTAGATCATACGTGGCCAACCTGCAGCCCATGGGCTGGACTCCAGCCCGCCGAGGGCTCTTATCCTGCTCACAGAGTATTCTGAGCTACCGCAGGAGGCTGGGAGCTGGGGCTGGGTTGGAGCCTTTTTAAAATCTCCCACCTGTGACTGACCGCAGGTTCAGAGAGCTGATCTCAGGGGCTGGATTCAGCACCACTGAGGTAAGCAGGAGATCAGGGCTTCTGGCGGGGGAAGAGGGGGCCATGGGAGAGGGAGCCTACTGCAAGGGGAAGGGACCGGGGAATTGCTTCCAGAGAAGGGGAGGAGGGGCTAAGAGCCCACAGTTCAGGGGAAAGAGATGGAGAACTCCCAGCGGGGGGTTGGCCCTGTGGTATGGAGCTGAGGAAGGGGAGCCCACGGCAGGGGTATGGGCGGGAGAGTGTGGGGTGGAGGGGAGCCTGCAGCACTGCAAAGGGTCCGGAGAACTCAGAGGGTTGTGGGAAGGAAGAAGAAGAGGAGCCTGCAGTGCTGGGAAGGATGCAGAACTGGCAGGGCAGGGGAGGAGGGAAAAGGATCCTGCAGCCAGGGGAAGGGCCAGAGAACTGGCAGGACAGCAGGGGAGAGGAGACCTCAGTGTGGGGAAGGGACTAGGGAACCTGCAGGGGAGAGTAGAAGGGGAGCTGGTGCAATGCAGAGCTGAGGAAGAGAAGGTGTGGGAGAAGGGGTCAGGAACTCGCAGGGGAGGGGAGCCTGCCTGGTGTAGGGCAGTAGTTTTCAAACTCTTTGTTGAGACCCAGCTCCCAACCCCTCAACTGTGTCATAGCTCCCTTTGCTGAAAAAAAGCAGCTGGGTGGCCAGGGATGGGGTCCCCAAGCAACACTGAAAGGAGGCCAGAGGGCGTCTTTCTGCAGCATCCCTGGGACCCTCCCCCCCCCAAAGGGGGGCATCTGCTCTGGGGGGTTCTTTCTGCAGGGTGCCAGGGGACAGGGGTAGCACCATTGGGAAATTTGAAAGGACACCACCCATCACTGCTACCCTATTTAAATTTCTCACGGCAGCTACCTCTCCTCCCTAAGCAGACCTGGGGCGGGGGAGGGTGAAGCCCCAGCTCAGAGGAGAAGCCCTGGCCCAGAGCAGTACCTGCCCCAGAGTAGCACCTGCAGAGCTCAGGGCAGTCTCAGCCAGAGCATGGAGCAGTCCCTGGAGAAGCCTTGGCCAGGCATGAGGCAGCTATCCACCCCTGGAGCAGCCAGGGTTCCCCAGTGACATCAGAGCTCCAGCCGCCAGGGTTCCCCAGCCACAGCATGGCTCCAGCTGCCAGGGTTGCCAGTTCCCCAGCGGCTGGAGCCCTCAGCAGCTGCAGCTCCGCTGCTTCTGGGGAACCCCGGCGGCTGGAGCTGGCAACCCCAGAGACTGGACCCCCACTGCCAGACCAGAACCCTGGCTGCTACAGGGCATGGTGGGATAGGTGCCCACCATGCACTGCTCCTTGCAATGAAAATTCAAAGGAGCATGTGAATGCTACTTTTCATTACAAGGAGTGCTGTGTGGATGGGGGAAAGTGCAATAAAAACCACATGACTTTTACCGCTCAACGGCTTGCTGCGGAATGATTTTGCAGCATGTACATGGGCTTAGAGGTTTTCAAGGCCGGGCTTGACAAAGCCCTGGTTGGAATTGTTTAGTTGGGTTGGTCCTGCTTTAAGCAGGGGTTGAACTAGATACTTCCTAAGGTCCCATCCAACCCTCATCTTCTGTGACTCTGTCACAAATTGGGCTCCTCAGCTGTCTTAAGTCTCATCAGTAACATTCCCCTGGTAGACATCATCCTTGTATTGAGGGGTAGACGACAATGACCACCACAGCAATGGGCTTAATATAAGAAACAGGTCCATTCGGCAGATCTCTCATAGCACCTCCTCATGGGTGGATTTCATTATAGGCAGGAGGAGGTTATGCCACCCCAAAATCTTTCCCATAGCTCCCCAAAAATCTTTCTTTGCCTCCTTTCATGCTGGGAAGGCATTAGGCATGGCCTGTGAAAGTATTTTTCCTTACTCTCTCTGCCTGCCCTGCAGATTGCTGAGAGGAGGAGGTGGAGATGGGGAGGGGAAGGATGCCTGAGTTACAAGCACTATCTGATTAGTAATCAGCTCTAGCTTTTAACAAGGATTGGGCTGGTCAAATAGTGCTTGTAGCTCTTAGGCTATGTACACACGATCAGATTAAAGCGCAACAAGGCAATCGCGCTACAAAACTCACGTGACCTTTATTGCGGGACAACGCGTACACACGTTGCTCCCTGCAACGCAACAAAATTACACGCATTATCGCGGTTGAGCGCAATGACTTCTGGGCACCTATCCCATCGTTCCATTTTCCCCTAAGTTGGTGCTATGAATCATGGGATGAAGGAAAGGAACGCAAAGCGCCATGGGTAAAGTGTCAGTTTCCCATGGTGCTTTGTGTTCCCCTAGCGTCTTCCTCGTTGCCAATAGCAACTCGCGCCTATTTTCAACATTGCAGTGACGCAACGCACCACTTGCAATCAATCGCAACAGCGACAGCATGGATCCTGCTATGATCTCCATTGTCGCCTTCAACATTCTGAATACATCTCGACTTGTTGCTCAGTACGCAATGAGCTCCGAGTCAGATGAGGACACCGAGGAGCAGGGGCTGATCGATGCCATGCAGAGCAACAGCACCGCGTTGCTCAGCTCCTTCACCGATCATCTGCACACGGTGCAACGCCATTTCTGGTCGCGAGAGACGAGCACCGAGTGGTGGGATCGCATTGTTATGCAGCTGTGGGATGACGAGCAGTGGGTACAGAACTTTCGAATGCGGAAAGCAACCTTTCTGGAACTGTGCTCAGAGTTGGCCCCTGCCCTGCGACGGAAAGACACCAACATGAGGTCAGCCCTAACTGTGGAGAAGCGTGTTGCGATTGCTGTATGGAAGATGGCGACTCCCGACTGCTATCGGTCCGTTGCAAACCAGTTTGGAGTCGGGAGGACCACCGTCGGATTAGCCCTCTCACAAGTGTGCCAAGCCATCAATCGCATCCTGCTACGGAGGACAGTGACATTGGGCAATGTTCGAGAGATTGTGGACGGCTTTGCTGCCATGGGATTCCCTAACTGCGGGGGAGCCATAGACGGCACACACATCCCTATTTTGGCTCCAGACCATCTCGCGACGGAGTACATAAACAGGAAGGGCTACTTCTCCATGGTGCTGCAAGCACTCGTGGATCACAAGGGTCGTTTCACGGACATCAATGCTGGGTGGTCGGGAAAGGTGCATGATGCCCGCATTTTCAGGAACACTGGTCTGTACCGGAAGCTGCAAGGGGGCACCTTTTTCCCTGATCAAAAAATAACAGTGGGGGAGGTGGAGATGCCCATAGTCATCCTCGGAGACCCAGCATACCCACTGATGCCATGGCTCATGAAACCCTACACCGGGAACCTTGATCGCAGCAAGGAGCGGTTCAATTACCGATTGAGCCGCTGCAGAATGACTGTGGAGTGTGCCTTCGGCCGTTTAAAAGGGCGCTGGCGCTGTTTGTATGGGAGGCTGGACTTGGCGGAGGACCAGATCCCTGCCGTGATTGCGTCATGTTGTGTCCTCCATAACATTTGTGAAAGTAGGGGAGAAAAGTTTTCCCCTACGTGGGCTACGGAGGCACAGCGCCTCGAGGAAGCATTCGAGCAGCCAGCCACTAGGAGTATTAGGGTGGCACAAGGAGAAGCTGCTCGCATAAGGGAGGCACTCAGGGAGCATTTCAATGATGCCCTTCCCTAGTTAAGTTCCATGACGCATGAGGTGTACCTTAGGATCATTTCAATAATGTGTATAAATAAATGCATTCTTCAAAGTATTTGTTACTGTTTTTATTGAAACCTGAAAGATGGGGGTGGGGTTACAGGTTGGTGTAGCTCCGGGTCTCGTAAAAGTAGCTTGGGGAGGGGGGGCTGGATGTTGTCCTGTACCGGGGTGGAGGGTGGCCTTCAAAGAAATGCTTTGAGGGACTGCGGTGTGTGGGAGGCATACACGGCTGAACTGTCTGGAGTGGAGCCCGGACATTTATCGCCTGGGACTGCAAAGCTATCATGTTCTTTAGCAGTTCTGTTTGCTCCTTCATGACGCTTATCAGTTCGTCCCTGTGTTTCTGCCTCCTCTGCTGGGATTCCTCTCTCCAGGCTCTATTCTCCCTTGCGGATTCTTGTGTTGCTTTCAGCAGGTCGTTAAACATATCCTCCCTGTTTCTTCGAGAACGCCGCCTAATGTTTCTCATTCGGTCAGCTGGGGTAGACACCGGCCTTGTGAAGCTCAATTCTAATACAAAAATAACAATATAGACATTGTTAACACATAGCATAGATAGCCAATGTAACCTTCCAGTAGCACATTCCACTGGAAGGTACAGGGCGGTCAACACACTACGCTGCGCTGAAGCAGACAAGGTACATTCTAATAGACGGCTTACCGGGGGCTAAGAATCGGAAGAGGGCACACAGATGGAACCCAATATCCCTCTCCTCAGAGTGCCCCTTCCATCTAGAATACATCTCCTACATGCCGCCGGTAGCAGGCCGGGACCGTATGCTGCTGCACTGTGTGCTGCCATGGTTCCCAGGGCTGTGCTTTGCAGCTGGAGAGGCAGAGTGTCCGTCTTTGGGAGCGCAGACACAAACGCTCTCCCATCTAACCTGAGTATTAGGCTCTGGAGGTACATCGAGGAAACCTTTTCTGACCTAAATGCAGATGATTATTTTACAATCACTGCTTGTATTGATGCCCTGCTAATGAATGCAGAGTAAATAGCGTGCACTGCGGGGACCCGCAAGCACCCCCACCCCAGACAATGATATTTTAGCAGGAGCAGAGCTGAATGAAGGAGAAACTTACCTGAACCCCCCTCTGCCGCCTCAGAGAACAAGCTGCAGTTCAAGCCTTGGGTGGACGTCTCAGCGGGGCTGCTGAAGAGCTCCTGGCTACACGCGGTTGCGCTTTCCTCCGTGTCATCCTCCATCTCCTCCTCCTCCTCCTCCTCCTCCTCCTCAACAACGTCCTCATCCTGCTCGGCTCTGGCAATCACCGGACGAGGAGGGGCTGAAGTGTCCACGGGACTTTTGGCAGTGGTTGTGGGGTCCCCACTGAGGATGGCTTCTATTTCCTTATAGTACCTGCATGTTGCAGGCGCTGATCCGGAACGGCGGTTTCCCTCCTTCGCTCGGTGATAGGTAATTCTGAGCTCCTTCACCTTTGATCTGCACTGCACTGTGTCTCTATCATGCCCTCTCTCTGACATGGCCCGAGAAATTATGCCAAATGTGTCATAATTCCTCCTGCTGCCGCGTAGCTGCGCCTGCACGGCGGACTCTCCCCAGATGCTGATCAGGTCCAGTACCTCTGCCGTGCTCCAAAGGGGTGCGCGTCTTCCACGGCGGGCCGCCATTGCTACTGATGATCGGAGCACAAACACACTCCACGAGGAAGAGAGCAGGAAGTGAAACAGACTTGAAATTTGAAAATCCCGGGAATAAGTTCGGGGCAGGGCGGGGACAGTTTCGTCACGGCCACAGAGCGGGTGGGGGGAAGACCAGAGAGGACGACTTGGGAATGCTGGGACAGTTCCGGACTCCAGTCAATGCGCGGTAAGCGTACACACGAGCTCAAACGCGCAATATATGATCCGCAACAGCTGTTACCACTCTCGTCGGAGTGGTTGTTGGATTGCGCGACAACAAGGCACTTAACGCGCAAGAGCCCTGTTGCACGTGTGTACGCCGTTGTTGCTATCGCGCGGTAATGAGCTTTAATGCGCGATAATCTGATCGTGTGTACAAGGCCTTAGTTAGACTCCATACAGAGCTGAAATCACTGATAAGTGCTAGTGCTTAGACCTCCTATAGGACAGTCAGTGTTTCTGTGGAGAGACTGCCAGCCTGCATCATCATAAGTTCCTCCACTGAGACCTAAAATCACAAAGGTGGCAACAGAAAGTGCCTTCTTCCCCTTTTCCCTTGAAGGTGAACTCATGCAAAAGCACCTCTTGAACTGTGGGTCTCCAGTACTGACCAAGGAGGACAACATTGTGAGTGGGATACAGTGGTAGAAGGGAGAGGCACATTAAAGGAACATTTGTTTTTTGAACTGTTTTAGTGACTTTGCTCCAGAATGCTGAAAAGTCCCAGTTTTATTAAGCTCTCCTCAGATGGAAGCTGTTCCATACCCTTAATTATTTTAGTTGCCTCTCTGTGTACCTTTTCCAATTCCAATACATATATTTTTTGAGATGTGGCAACCAGATCTGTGTGTGGTATTCAAGATGTGGAAGTACCATGGATTTATATAATGGCATTATGATATTTTTTGTCTTATTATTTATCACCTTCCTTTCTTATTGGTTCCTAACATGCAATTAGCTTTTGTGCCTGCCACCGCACACTGAATAGAATTTTTCAGAGAACTATCAACATTGGACTCCAACCTCTCTTTCTTGAGTAGTAACAGAAACCCCATCATTTTATATATATAGTTGGGATTCTGTTTTCAAATGTGCATTACTTTGTATTTATCAACATTGAATTTCATCTGCCATTTTGTTGCCCCAGCACCTAGTTTTGTAAGATCCTTTGTAAAACAAAAAACCCAGAAGAATGTAGATAAAATGCTTCATAGAAGGCTTGAGTAGTCAACTTTGTGTGAATCTAATAAAATGGTCATGAAACACTTTTCAGTTTTTACTACGGTGCTATACAGCTTCCTCCCCTCACCCCCCCATAAATTCAAACACCCTCCCCCTAATTTCAATTCCGGGGGAAAACACTGGTTAAAGGAGACTGTCAGATTTGTGTTTACTACACACTGAAAGTGACCTTACTGAAGGCATTAACCCTGGTCAGATCATTGAGGACTATGCTGCAAAATCTAGTGTGGGGCCTGGGTCATCCATGGAGCTGCCTTCCACAGGGAAAGCTCCAAAATCGCCCATGCACCTCCTGCTCTTTCAGTCTTGGCTCCGCACCCCACACAAATATTGCTGCCAGGTCATCTGGTGTTGACCCACAGTGTCCTACTATGCAACCTTGAAGCATCCACACAGCTTGGCTGATGTAGCCACTCTTGTTACACCCCAACAGGCTCTCTCCTACCCTGGTACTTCATATAGCTCCTCAGATACACTTCTCTCCCCCTTTGCACCAATGAGCTTGCAGAGTCCAGTAAGCAGCACTGAAGTCTGTGAGATGACAGTTCCAAGGATTCCATCTGGGACTAGGGACATTGGCAGGGCTCCTTCTATTCCAGAATCCCACCAAGGACTGGTCACAGGCATTCACTCAATAAAGAAGGAGCTGCTTGCCTGCAGGAGATCGAGTGAACTGGCCCAGGAGTGGGGGAGTCACACAGCAGGGCAAGTGCAAGATGGGCTCCAAGGAGGAGGGTTACACCAGTCCAGATTGCAGAGGAGAACATCACACTGGCCTTCCCCACACAACATCTCTGCCCTGCTGGGCACACACAGCTCTACCAACACCCTCCCATGACATGCAGCCCTTGCTATCCCAGACCTAGCCCCCATCAAGACAGCTTGGCTGCTTACAGAAGAGAGCTAGTTACATATTGTGCCTGTTATCAGGTCTGGATCCACCACCCTCCCATTTTACTGAATGGCTCCTTGTTTTTGTGGTCCAAGACAAGGCAAAGAAAAGGGCCTGGTCAACCATTTCCACATTAGATGTTAGTTTATGTACTTTTATCATATCCCACCCTCCCCATCTCTTCTCCAGCGGAAACACTTTGAAATGGAAAGTATTAAACAACTGGTTTCCCTTCTTCTCTGTTTCTTAATAACAGGTTTGAAAGGCTGTTAAAAGGTGTTCGCACCAGGGAACTACGCAAGCTGAGGTCTCCACACAGCAAACCCCAAACCTCATTTAAACCTGTTTAATGATGGACAGTTAGTTCTGGTAATGCCTTTCACTCTTTGGGCACAGATCTTCCCATCTACAGCAGGTCTTCACTGTGCTACTCACAGTGATATTCAGGTGAGACCATTGCTGGCTCCTGAACCAGTTCTAGCAGCCTTACTTGAGAAAGAATGTTGATAAATTGGAGAGAGTTCAGAGGAGTGCCACACAAATGAATTGTGACCTGGTAAACCTCCTCACAGTGAGAGGCTAAAGAAACTGATCCAGCAGGAGATTAAAAGCACCATAGTGGTCTAGACATCCCTACACCAGGAAACAATTTCTGAGAGGAGAGGGCTCTTTCATTTAGCAGACAAAGGCAGAACAAAATCCAATGGCTGGAAGCTGAAGTCAGCAAAGTTCATAGTGGAAATAAAATGCAGGTTTTAAAGAGTGAGGGCAATTAACTGTTGGAAGGATCAGTTTTCCAAGGGTTGTGGTGAATTCCCCATCACTCAAAGGGTAGGAAGGTTTTTCCAAAAACACCTAAGTGAGTTATCACTTGCAATCTCTGAGTTAAAACTGGATCGCTTAAGACATGTTCTAGCGCCCCAGCAACTTTTGGGGCTGGATGCAGGATGTCGGTGTGGGTCTCTGGCCTGTGCTGTGGAGATCAGAGTAGAGGATCACAGAGCTTCATTATGGCTTTAAACTCCATACAATCTTTCACGTCTAGATACTTGATTTGAATCAAGCCAAGCCCAGGACCAAAACCGCTCCCATCAGATGGCCACTCAGTGGCTAGCAAGAAAGGAACAGAGGGGGCAATGTCTGATTCCCATTCCAGGTAGGCCAGGCATTTACAAGCATGTGGTGGCAGCTGGCACTCTCAGGAGAGAAGGCAATGCTGAACTGGCCCTGAAATACCTAGGACTCCTGCAGCACAGTGTGCGTGACTGAGAGAGAGAAAATGAGTGCCCGGGTACTGCTCTTGTCTGTGCGGCACTTGTGGATACACAGGCTGGCACTTTCAGTCTCCATGCATCTCGCTCCGGCACCTTTCACCAGGAAGAAATTTACTCCGACACAGCAACAAGCCCCTTTGCTGTCACCAACTCTGGGTTTCTCTCCCACCTGCCCTACAGACACATGCAATAAAACCAGGCCAAGCAAACAGAGCTTCTGGCCCCCTTCCACCACAGCATTCCCTTCAAACCACCATGCAGCTCCGCGGCTGGTAGCACCTGGCCTCCCACCCAGCCGCACCCTAGCTTCCTCTCACTTCCTTCCTGAATCCTGAGGCTGGTTCCTCCCCAGTCTGGGAGTGGAAAAGTACGCAGTGCCTGCGGCACACGGCTGTGCTTGGCTGCCTCACGCAGCAGCAGTTCAGCTTCCCAGGAGCCACTGGTCACCAAGCTGCCAAGTGAGGGCCTGAAAGGGCTGCTTGTTCCCTGCTGTTTACTGTCTTGCTGCCGGCTCCAGCCACAAATGGCCTCCAAGTAAACACACACGCAGGCCAGCGCCAGAGAGATGGGTGCAGCAAAGAGGCCCAAGTTGCCCATAGGAGCCATCCTCACCTGCCTACAGGGACCACAATTTCCAGCATGCAATGCTCCATCCAGTGACCATTCACAGTTCCAGGGCGGCCAGGCTGGAGCTGGGAAATCCTCAAGACCCCCAGAAGCAGATGCAGCAATTTTTGTTCTGATTATAGCCAGTGTGTTCAAAGCAACACATTCTGGGCTTTGTAGGAAGAGCCGCGTGACTGTGCATGGCTTACATTTAATAAGGAAACCAATAGGTGTTCTGCAGCCCTGCCAACCCCCACGTATTCAAACCTGAGAATCAAGCCCCTCCCACAGCCATAAGATTTTAAAATGTCAGAATGAAGGCTGGGGTCTCTCTCTGCCTCCTGGTCTTTGGGCCCTTAGCTAACACTCAGGCCATAATTTCCAGCTTTTTTCCAGAACCGCAAGGGCAAGAAACTTAACTTTCAGAAGCTCACTTTTCATTCACAAAGATCCTGAGTCCAGGAGCTGGGGCATTAAAAGAGAACACCACTATTGCAAGACTTGTGATGAACAGCCTGAGCCAGCAGTACTGCTTTGTCCAACAGGGGAACCCCGATGGTGTCCTGAGTGAGGAGAAAGGTTTACAAGAGGTTTATCTGGCTCCAGAAACAAAGGGCCGCTCTGTGCAGCAGGGACATGCTCCAGCAGAGACTCCCAGACTTCCTCGTAGTGGGGACCATGCCTTCAACTAAGGACCATTCTGGGGGCCCCTCCACTCCCCATCTAAGCTCACAGCTTCCCTGGGTGGGAGCAGCAGAGTTAATTCGGTATTAAGACAAGATGAACCAGCGTGAGTGTGGCACATGGGGGTGCTCGAAGATGGCCCAACTTAGGAGCTGAGCTCTTGATTTCTCCTCCCTGGTTCACAACTTGATCTTATTGACCCACAACCCCTTCCTGACCTGGTCTGCCCCTGGCTCCAGGTCCCACTGGACCTGACAAAGTGGAGATGTTCCCTCTGAGTGTTGTGTGCATGCCTCAGTTTCTCCCATATGTTACTCATGTATTTTGGTGATGGTACCTAGCTGGGAAGCACAGCCCAATGGGCCCAGCTGGGCCAGGAGCATGGTGCTGTTGCGCCAGGTAACAGCAGTACTGTGACATTATAGGCTTTCACTAGGCTCTGCCAATGCCAGCACAGAGCCCATCCCTGTCCTGGGCAGGTGCAGATGCCGAGTTTCAGATAGACACTTTCATCCATTTGTGTTTGTCAAAGTCTCTGACTGAGTTCCTTGAAACAGGGTGACCCATGTTATGGAGGAAAACGATTAATGAGCCGTGGCCTCTGGCTGGCAGGAGCACAAGCAATTAAAGTAGCATCTGGGGTAGCTGGTTCACTGGGATTCCAACAGCCTGGCCGTCCTCTGACTTACCTGGATTAACCTGAGCTTTGGCAGCACGTGGGACATGGAGCAGCAGCAGCAGAAAGGGCACTCTGAGAAGGGAAATCATGGCGGCCGGTTACTTCAGTCCCAAAGCAGCAGCTGAATGGGAAATCAAAGAAGAGGTAGAATGAATGAGCAGGGCAGTGGCAGCATGAAAGGATACAGCCTGAACATCTCCAAAGTGTGGGAGCTTCTGATCCAGGGCTCAGGCCCCCGTCTAGTACCGTGGAGCTTAGCCACCATTTCTCCCTCACAGCCAGCCCTGCCTCCTTGCTCACGCCTCCTGTCAACACCCCTCCCTTGGGTCCTGCTTCCAGAGCAGGGGGCTGCCTACACCCGGGTACACTGAGTTTCTAGAGTCTGCCCCAAGTCTGCCCCCTTCACTGCTGATGTGAGGCAAAGGGCAGCTCTTATGCACTCGACTAGCCTGTCTGCCTCTATCAGACATGAAATGCCTCCTTTCCCATGTTGGCCATTGCAGCAGCTATAAGTTTTGCCCTAGCAGACCAGGTGCCAGCTCCTGCCACAGCCCAGACCTCACTGACCACTAACACATGCAGCTGGAAACTCATCTGGCTCATCTGGGTGTTACCATGGTGAAAAAAAAGATGATAAGTTGATAAGAATGTGTTTAGCCTATAGGAGATGCTTGTAGAATGCTACATGTATTGATCTCACTTATACCATCAGTAGCCCATGGATACAGTTCTACTGAGCAAAACAAACAAGGAGTCCTGTGGCATTTTTAAAGCGCAACAAATGTATTTATCGCAGAAGCTTTCATGGGTATAATACCAGTTGAACAGATGCATGAAATGGAAACTGTAGCATGTCAGGTGTATATCTCTCTGCATGTATAGATACACCCAGGGGTTAAAGTAAGCCGGAACGCCCCGGAACGACACAAATTTTGCAGGCCAGTGTTCTGGGGCCCAGGATCCTAGAAAACTCCAGCAGAACGCAGGTTCCACTCTGCCCTGCAGGCAGGCTGCTGCTCAGCTGGGAGCAGTGGCCGCCAGCCGGCCTGGGGAGTTTTCAAAATTCCGGGAGGGTCGGAGAGCCGATCGGGGTCAGGGAACAGGGGCTGGGGACTGGGAGGGTCAGAAAGCCAATGGGGGGCTGGGGGCCGGGAGGGTCGGAGAGCCAA
>ML686139.1:2756784-2795616 GCA_007922175.1 Pelusios castaneus | reverse complement strand
GGGAACTGGGCTGGGGACTGGGAAGGTCGGAGGCTGGCGAGCCAATGGGGAACTGGGGGGTCGGGGAATGGAGGCAGGGGAGCCGTTAGATGGTTGGGGACTGGGAAGGTCGAGGAGCCAGGGCCAGGGAGCTGCTGGGGAACTGGGGGCCCAGGGAGTGGGAACAGGGGGTCTGGGGAGCACCTGGGCCAGACAGAATTCGGGTTCAGAGACTCTAAGTGGAACTGGGAGTGTGGGATAGGTTCCCCTGAGGGGCTCCGTGCTGGGGGGGCCGGCCCAGCCCAGCCTGCTTCCTGCAGCTGGGAGCTGGGCTATAGCTGCTCGCTTCCCCTCTGGGCTTGGGGATGTATGTAGCCCTTTCTTTCTCTTCTTTCTTTCCTTTTCTTCTTCTTCCTTTTTTTTCTTTTTTTTAAAAAGAAACCTTTAAAAATTAATTTTAATTAAAAACCTTTCTAAAATTAAATGTCAATTACAATTAATTCAAATTCAATTAATTAAAACTAAACCCAATTAATTTTAATTACAATCAGCTTTAATTCAATTAATTCATTTTTAATTTTTAATTAAATAAACTGGTGGCCCTTCAAGGTTTTAAAATCTGTATTTTGGTCCCTCAACCAAAAAGGATGGGAACTACTTATTTAGAATGCAAAATTTTAAGTGTGTTCATTTGCTTATTCTTTGTCTTTCTAATGATAGTGCTATCTTGGAGGGGGGGGGGGGAAGGAGTCCTGTGGCACTTTGAAAGACTAACACATGTATTTGTTAATTTGTAAATTTGTTGGCCTTTAAGTGCCACAGGACTCCTTGTTTGTTTGGCTGATCTAGACTAACATGGCTTCCCCTTTGGATCTTGAATGGAAGTAATTCTAAAAGTAAATGTGTGTTTTGTTCAGGATCCTAGAAAGATGTCATAAGGCTATCCAGCCGTGCTGTCTCTAGTTCTAATAATAACTCCTCGTATGAAAAGATTTCAGTGACACGGCCTTCGGCCCAATATCCTAGTCCTCATGTGGCCCTCATGGGCTATGTCTACACTTGCACTTTTAAGTCGACTTTAACTAAGTCGACTTAACTAAGTCGACTTAAAGTCGACTTAGTTAAATCGACTTAGTGTGTCTACACTTAAAATTAAAGTTGACTTAAAGGGGAACTTACAAAGTCCACCTAAAGCGTCCACACTGGATGCTCTAGGTCGACTTTGTGGGGCTATCGGGACCTTGGGCAGGTCCACGGTGGTGGGGGGGCACCCCCTGAGTACAATGGGGCAAAGGGGTACAGGGACCCTGGCAAGGCAGAGCCCTGTGTGTGATGCTGTCTGGATTTAGGGAAGCATTTATGATAATATTATTTTCTATTCATATCTCATAAATGCTATAATCCATAGAAACTATGTCATGTTGGTATCAATAGAAAGGTAGTAATTTGCTGGAAATGATTATATAGTTTATGTCTAGGAATTCTATTTCACTTAGAAGTTAGGAATTTGATGTTATATCCATACTTTAACTTGTGTCATGCTGGAGGAATGCCTTAGACGGGAGGGTGTGAACAACCATTGTCTCCTTAATGTTAAGGAATCTACCAGGTGATATGGTCCCAGGGAATATCCTGATGAGCCATTAAGGAGATAATTGTTGTTCACGCCCTCCCGTCTAAGGCATTTGTCCAGAAGGACACAAGTTAAAGTATGGATATAACATCAAATTCTTAACTTCTAATTGAAATAGAATTCCTAGACATAAACTATATAATCATTCCCAGCAAATTACTACCTTTCTATTGATACCAAACATGACATAGTTCCTATGGATTATAGCATTTATGAGATATCCATAGAAAATAATATCATAAATGCTTCCCTAAATCCAGACAGTGTCACACTGTGTCCACATGCCCTGCCCTTTGGGGGGCATGCCAGGCTCCTCCTGTGCCCCCCCCCCGGCAGGGAGGGCATTGGTGTAGTCCTGGGGTAGCCCTAAGTCGATTTAGGGCTACCCCAGGGCTACACTGGCTTAATTCGACTTTAGAAAGTCGAATTAAGCCTTAGGTCGAGTAAAAAGCAGGTTTAATAAAGTCGACTTAATTTTCATTAAGTCGACTTTATTTTGCTTAAGTCGACTTAAGCAAGCTGCTTAAGTCAACTTAAGCAAAGTGTAGTGTAGACGCAGGGCAAATTAAGTCGACTTAAGCCAAGCTTAAGTCGACAATTTGCCAGTGTAGACGCAGCCATGGAGATTTGAGACCTCTGTCCTAGATAGAGTTCTTAGGTTATCATGCATTTAACATCTTTTATTTAGGTGGTGGTCACTCACCATTCAGACCTTATTACTTACAGCAGTTAAATGGTGTTGATATGGGTTGTGTTTTGCATACCAGTGTTGTTTGTGCTCACACAATAGACCATATATCTGTGAAGATGAAACATAGTTTGTGTTCTATTGTCATTTCTCAGCAAATTTCTGTTTTAATTGATGAGAGTACGAGTTTAAGTAAACTTTCTTGCTCTGTAATTTAGTTGCGCATAACTTTTGATGCAAACATTGGTCCTGTTACATTTTTTTCTTGATTTGATTGAACCTAGGCAGCAGCAATGATGCTGATGGCGTAGTATTAGCTTTGCTGCAGTGTTTGACAGCACATGGGTTCATGGAGGAATTTCTCAAAGATAATTGGATTGGTTTAGGTGTAGATGGAGCCTCTGTCATGTTAGGCAGTATGGCTGGTGTTTGCTAAAAAGTTAAAAACATGATTTCCACTTTTGATAAATTGGCATTGTTTTAATCACTGGTTGGATTTGTCCGTAGCTGATGGTATCAAATGCTGCAATGAAGTTAATCACTTTAAATCATTCGTGGATTCAATGTATGCTCTGTACAGTCAGTCATGGAAGTGCTTGAGAGAGTTGGCTGACTGTGTGAGTGGTCTGGAAGTCCAGCTTAATAGGATTGGATGTGTACTTGACGTATGTTGGGTTGCCTCTAGCTGCCACACTGTACGAGCTGTTTGGCGGTCATATGCTGCCCTCCATAGCCACTTCTTGAAAAAAATCAACTGATTTCTCATGGGAAGGGAAAGATAAAGCAAAACTTGTTGGCATGGCAAAAAACCTGGAGAATCCAGTTTTTGTTAAAAATTTGGGTCTCATGCTTGATGCTCTGGAGGAACTTGCAGACCTGTCCTTGGTGTTGCAAAAATCTGAAGTAACAAGTAAGTTGATAAGTCGACAAGTTTAGGTGTTTATAGCTCGTAGAGAGTGTGATTCAGAGCTCTACCAAGAGGTTTGTGAGGCTATTGCTGCAGGTTGCTTTAAAGGTGTATGTGTAAACATGTCTGGGAATGCTGGCAAATTGAATTTTCTAAATGTCAGTTTTACCAGGCCTTAGCGGCCAGTATGAATGCTAGATTATTGCCAAACTCAGAAAAATGTCTAAAGAGTGCTGTTGAAGCACTTGCCCCATCACGTTTCACTACAGAGCTGTCACTGGAATTTGGTGAAAGTGACTTAAAATTTTTGTGTTCCAAGTTTGGCATTGCATTTAATGAAGTGAAATGTGCATATCAGGAATATAAAGATCACAATACTTATTGTGTTATGCAGTGTTTGCTAGTTTGTGACAATAACTGATATAGACATAAATGCCATATAAAATTATAAATATTTTTATGGAGCGATAACTGATGCATATTGGTGGTTGCAAACGCCTACCTGGGCTGGGGCCCGCACATGCATGAAGGGGGCCCGGACAATACCGGAAGGGGGCCCAGAGATTAGGAGGGTTCCGAAGCCCGTCAAATTATACTTTAACCACTGTATACACCTAACATACTCCAGTTTCCATTTCATGCATCTGATGAAGTCGGATTATACCACAGAAGCTCATGTGATAAATAAATTTGTTACTCTTTAAAAGTGCCACAGGACTCCTTGTTTATTTTGCTGAACTAGCCCTGGAATTAGCCCTACTAAGTGTTTGCACTGGAAACTGCTGTAGTCATGTAACTCACCATCAGGAAAGAAGCATTAATGAGTGTGTGCATGATCAGCACTTTAGAAGAAGTCTCACTGAAATCAAATGAGCCACTGGCAAACATCACAAAGGATAAAGACTTTGATTTCCCCCCTCTCCCCCATACATACACCCCCATGAAGAAGAGACAAGTGCAGACACTTGTTCCATCAGTTTGAACTCTGAGGGAAGAGAATAAAATTCCCTGACCAGAAGGCACTGTAGCACTGTGGTGTTTGGAACTCAGAGAGGACAATATTTCTAAGCGTAAGCAAGGGATCCCCAAGCTGCTTCGCATGGGATAGACCTAAAGGACACATAGGCTGCATCTACACTTGTAAATTAAGTCGACTTAAGTAGCTTGCTTAAGTTGACTTAAGGAAAATAAAGTCGACCTAATGAAAATTAAGTCGACTTTATTAAACCTAGATTTAATTAGACTTAAGGCTTAATTCGACTTTTTAAAGTTGAATTAAGCCAGTGTAGACGTGGGATAGCCCTAAGTCGACTTAGGGCTACCCCAGGACTACACCAATGCCCTCTCTGCTGGGGAGGGGGGGCACAGAGGGAGCCTGGCATGCCCCCCAAAGGGCAGGGCAGAGCCCTGTGTGATGCTGTCTGGATTTAGGGAAGCATTTATGATATTATTTTCTATTCATATCTCATATATGCTATAATCCATAGGAACTATGACATGTTTGGTATCAATAGAAAGGTAGTAATTTGCTGGGAATGATTATATAGTTCATGTATAGGAATTGTATCTGTAGTAGAAGTTAGGAATTTGGTGTTATATCTATACTTTAACTTGTGTGAATCTGTGGAAATACCCGAGACAAGCTGTCTACAACCATTGTGTCCTTAATGTTAAGGAAGGTTCCAAGCAAAATGGGCCCAGGAAGAAACCTGATGAGCCATTAAGGACACAATGGTTGTATTCCTGTTATAATATTTAAAGAGTTCACATGTGTTACTTCATTGGTGAAATCTAATCACAGAACCAGTGGTTAAAGTATAATTTGACAGGCCCCGGAATCCTCCTAACCTCTGGGCTGTCTTCCCGTATTGTCTGGGCCCCCTTCAAGCATGTGTGGGCCCCAGCCCAGGTAGGCATTTGCAACCACTTCTCAGTACCACATGCATCGGTTATTGCTCCATAAAAATATTTATAATTTTATATGGTGTTTATGTCTATAGCAATTATTGTCACAAACTAGCAAACATTGCATAACACAATAAGTATTGTGATTAACAACGGTGGGGCGTAGGACCTGCTAGCAGCCAGGGCAGGGTGGAACATGCGTTCCACCGGATTTTTCTATTTTTAGGGGCCCCAGAACTCTGGCCCCTCAAATTTGGGGGCCCCGGAACTGGGTTCTGGTGCATTCCCCCTTACTTTAACCCCTTCACAGAACACACAATCAGGTTGGGGTTTGTGCACCATTCCTTGACAGTCTGTCTTGGGAGTTGGCACTCACACTTGTGAGCTACTCTAGATAGCTTGACAACCTGGATTAACTTTTAAACAACTTTTAGCACCTCAAATCCCTCTAGCCAAGATAATGACAGAAATGATGGATTAAGAATGAATCCAAGCAGCATAACTAAGACCCAGATCAGCCTCAGAGGTGCAATCTGGAAAAGATCCAGACCAGCACGGGGAGATTAATCCACACATACAGAAAGGAAGCAGCATATTTCTCATGACTCACCCACACCAGTCCGGAGCAATGGGCCCCTGTTAGTAACGTCTGTGCCTAATATGAGCAAGGGACGAGGGGTCTAGTGGGTACAGTGCTGAGATTGGAATATTTCTTCTGGAGGCAGCCAAGAATGTCTGATCTGCAGTACTTGGAGACAGAATCAGAAGATTCCCACGTCATTTCTGGGTGAGAACTGGATTTTCTGAGCAAATCCACACATGGGGATTTTTCCTATACTGAAACAGAATTAAAAAAAATGTCATGTGAAACATTCCAGAAAAATATCTTGTTTTGGGTTAAGTGAAATATTTAATTCTGATTTTGACTTTTAAATATTTTATATTATATTTTATAAAATACAAAAATGGAAACAAAAAAGTTGTTTAGAAGTGGAAAAAATCAAAACAATCCATTCTGAAAAGGACTTTTCTTTCAAAATGTTATTGCAATCAACACATTTCCACTAAACATTTTGCTTCAATGAATCAGCATTTTCTGATGGAAAAACATTTCATCAGAACATTCCCAACCAACTCTAATGCAAATGGCGCTAAAGAAACATTCTTGGAGAGATGAAGAAGAGAATTAGAGAAATGCCAGGCTGGACAGGACCTCAGAGTCAGAGGTCATCTAATTATACCTCCCTCCCCTCCCACGCCATGCTGAGGCTACTTAGACCATCCCTAATAGATACTTGTCTAGCGTGTCAAAACATCCAAAGATGGGGATCCTAGAACCTCCCTTGGTAACTAGTTCCAGTGCTTAACTACTTGTTCCCTGTCTGTTTAGAATATTGGTCCCTTGGATGTTTTTAAATATGCGATCACATCCAACTAGGGATGGATGACCAAGCAGGACATCAGTGATCAGGGCAAGGAGAACGTAAAGGAACAGCTGAAACCATAGGAGATCCCTGGTTGCTCTCTGCCCAGCAGGGGCAAGGCTATCTGAATTAAACGGCAGTTCTCAAGTGGTTTCAGAAGTGAGATGTTGCACAACAAAGCAAGTCCCAGGCAAAATGGGCACATTGCAAAATGTATTTTGCTCATCCTGGGACTCCAAAAGAAACACCAAGAGATCCTGGCTCCTGGTTCACGAGGGGCCATTTCAGCAATTTTCTGGTCACACCATGGCAAGGCCTTCTTGGGCATAGCCAGTTGGGTTAGTACTAATAGCAGAGCCCTGGATAAAAACAGCTCTAGGAGACCCAGGGGTACACACACACAGCTTTAGGCTTCACAGCACACTGCATGGTGCAATACTAGGGTCATATATGGTGAGAAGGACACAAGGATGAGGACCACCGTGTTGGCAACTGAATCAAGGGGCTCCAGCGTTCACAGCGTCAGTGACTGCATTGTGATCTAACAAGACAGCCGCTGGGGCTGGGGCTTGGGGCAACCTGCCCCCACTGTATATCAGGCAGTGGGGATGCAAAACCCAGGCTATCCGGTGTGCACATTCGCTTCCAACAAGTGTCTGGAGCGAATGACAACTAACAACATAATAGACAGAAAGTGGAAGCCCGTGTTAGGAGAACAGAAGAAAGGAAACATTACCCCAAGAATGACTGATACCCCAGCTGCAAGAAGAAGAGATTATCAGAGTCCAAAGAGAGAGTGACTGGCATACAGCCAATGAGTCTCCAGGTTAAACAGCTCTACCACCTGTAGCCAGGTGAAAAAGAAATGCCATGTCACAGAGATACAACAACTACACCATCTGCAGCTAGGAAAAATGACAGAATACCCATTTTTAACAACTTTTTATAAACTTCCAAGAATTTCAACAACATGCAACAAAGTACACCAAACAATCTGTACCAAGACATATATCCTGGTTACATTTCAGTTCTTCTTAAACTTACTCAAATGTGACAGTTTTACAATTCTATCCCAGCAAAGTAAAAGTTCTGGGTGTCACTTTAACTATGGTGACAGCCAACACAGAACCAGAATATAATCCACATCATGGTTGAAGACCTACACCATCCGCCCCAAAATTCAACCATTATACTGCATGATACAGATGGTAACAACCACACCAGGGGGCAACAGCAGAACAAACACATGGCAGCAAGGTGTTAGAACGGTAGCTGATGCATCGAGATGTAACAGCTACACCAACTGCATGCAGGTGTGACAACTACACCATGCACACAATGCAAAACAGCTACACCATCCTCACGCATCTGTAACAGCTGTCATCTTCACAGTAGGCACCGCATCGCATCTTGGTGCCGATGATCCTATTGACAATGAGTAACAGCCACTCCATTCCCACCAAAGATCATCAGTTTTAGCGTGTAATAGCTATACCAGCCACACTGAGCTTTGAAAGTTTCGTTAACCAAGTTACTTGCAAACAGGTTTAGCACATCTCCTCTCACATTGGGCGTCGGAGGCACACCATCCATGTGGAGTTGTAACAGCTGCACCAAGCTACCTGCTGCATGTTCTCCACCATACGGTAACATTTAGACAGGATAGACAAGCCATGCCACCCAAAGCATGACAGCCATGCATCTCAGTGCTCTTAGGGCACCCACATGGCCAGGGGCATTGCTACCCTAGGTGCCCAACAGTGCCCCGAATTGCATGTAGCTGAGGGCACAGCAGGGCGGGAGATCTGAACCAGCTGCAGCCAGCATCTGGAGGCTCTCCCCCAACAGCACAGGTAAGTGCTGTGGTGGGGGGCAGGCTCGGGAGCTGGACGTGGGCTGGGACTAGGGGGCCAGGAGGAGTGGTGGAGGGTTGGGCTGGAGAACTCCAAAGTGGCACAGAGGCCAGGTGGGGGGCACCCTGGGAGCGGCAGGAAGGCCAGGTGAGGGAGGGCTGACTGGGAGTGGTGGGGGACCTGGAGTGGCGTGGAGGCTGGGTCCGGCACTGGGACTGTTGCCTCAGGAATGGCGGAGTGAGAGGGCCAGAAGTGGCGGGGGCAGGGCCCGGAGCAGGAGCGGCGCAGAGGTCGGGGAGCCCGAGAAGCGCAAGGCAGGCAGGAGTGAGGCCCCGGAAGCAGTGCGGGGAGAAGGTCCTCAGAGTACTTCGAGCGTGGGATCAGGTGGGGGGGGGCCTGTGCCCCAGGTCATTTTTTTTTTTGAGCAACATTCCTGTACACGGCACGCGCGTCATCTCAACAGAGGGTAGGAGGATGTGGACTCTGAGTCCCAGGGTGGCCCAGCTCATGCAGAGAGATTGGCAGGGGGCATGTTATTTGACAGCAGCAGCAGGAAGATGCTCATTATGGGGCTGAGGGAGTCAGTGGACGCTGATCTCTCTGTCATGGGAAGAGGGTTTGCCTCCAGAGTCCTGACTCATGGCTGAAGCTGGGCTCCTGTGCGTCAGACCCTTATCACAGGCAACATCTCTGGATTCTCTGCTTCCCCAGGCAGTCAAAGATCATATGACCACCCCCCACCGCCCTCCCACCAGAGCAGGTGAGGTCTCACCAATGGCTGAAATGCACCTTGGCCCCGCTGGCCTATCTTGGCCCACAGGGGCCAGGGGTGTCAGGCTGATGAATTCTCTCTCAGCAGTTACTCATCCCTTCTCATCAGGCCACCTCAGCTCTGAAGGAGAGTTGGCTGGCTGGAGCCCCACATCAGTCAGGAGGGGGCAGAGAGGAGGAACTGATGTGCCAGAGAGATTAAAAGACCAAGCCAGGCTCGCTCAGGCCAGATGGGAACATCCCACCCTGTGTTGGTTGCAGTCCAGCGCCCCACGCTGCAGCATGAGATTCAGCGCACGTACCTGAGCTGCCCAACGCCCCATGGAGCCAGTGAGACAGATATCCCATTGGCAGCGCTCATGGGAACCCTGCAAAGCCCTGTCTGCCACCCTACCCCAACGACAAGCCCAGCCCAGCCCTTGACTTGTATTTCTCCGGCACCTCCTGCTGGCAGGGCTAAATGCAACCATTAGTACATGAAGCTTCAGGGCACCCCATTGGGCAGAGCAGCAGCCGCTTCTCGGAGCAAGAGAAAGATGAGACATTCTGAGGTAATGGACTAACTCAGTACTGGGACCAGCACCCAGGCCTCCCAGCTCCATCTCAGCCACAAGAGCACACTTCCTCCTGCACACACATGCTGAGTTGCACCAATGACCAGGGAAACTGCAGTCCAACCCTCCCCTACAAACCAGTGTGAAACCCCCTTGCTGTGACCCAGTGGTTCTCTTGGGGGTATACAGAGATCTGCTGAGGGTACGTCAATCTCTAGATCTCTGTCTTGTTTTACAACAGGCTATATTAAAAGCACGAGTGAATTCAGTTTCCTACAGACAATGACTGGTTGATACTGCTCTATAGACCAGTGGTTCTCAACCTTTTTTCCATTGCAACACACCTGAAAGATGATGTTCCCCTGTGTGATACACTACAATCTGCTGGTAGCGGTGGTGCTTGGGCTGGGAGCGCTTGGGAGGCTGCGGCACTCTGGAGGAGGCAGCACTCCGGGACACCGGTGGGGGCAGAATCAAGCCACCGCAGGCTGATGCCCTGGCGCTCTGGTTCATTTTTCTGGAGCAAGCAGTGCTTCCCTCCCTGCCCCCCCCACAGCTCAGGCTCTCTGGGTTCAAGCTCCTAAGTCCCTTTACTCCGCTGGCCCTGGCTGCTGCCTGTGCTGTGCAGCAGGAGCGGGCTGTTGAGGACAGCAGAGCGTGGCGAGCAGCAGGAGCCCCAAGCTGGCTCCAAGCTGAGCTGCCAATTTTCCGTAACACACCTCCCAGCTCTTCGCAACACACTTTTGTGCCCCAACACAGTGGTTGAAAACTGCTGCTATAGACCACCCACCGAAACATATGTACAGTATTTATATGGCCATTGATTGGTTTTACAATGATATGGTAAACCAGAGAAAGCCGGCAGGTGATCGCTACTGGCGGCAGTGACACATTTGTATTTTTAGGTCTGATTCTGTGAGTCGTTTTTAAATGAGGTGAAACTTGAGGCAGACTAGACAAATCAGCCTCATGGCAGGGTGCCACCATCTGGAAAGGGTGAAAGTCACTGCTGTGAACAACCTGCATGAAGCACCAGGGCTGACCCCTCCACCGCCAACAACCCACCTGTGCCCAGGAGCATCAGGCAGCAGCATCTTCTGCACTAGCACGGCAGGGTGAGTGCGACAGGCAACCCTCAGGCTGCCTTGTGCTGGCAAGTGTGTTTCAATGCCCAGCCTTGACAAGCCCCACAGCAGGCAAACTCTAACCCACAGTGACATGCCGGAAGAAAGGGGTTGGGGCAGAAGCCAACCCCAGTTCAAAGTGGGCAGTGCCACTGAGGAGAACAGCAAGTGAAGGGGCAATTGGCCAGGATCCCTGTCAGGAGGGTAGCCAGCATGCAGGCCCAGGCTGGCTGTCAGGGGGAGCCCCAGTTTGAGCACGCTTGTTCCTGGCTGCGATTGTGGACCACCCCCAACCAAGCAAAAGGCCTTGGCAGGGAAGCGGACACAGCAGCTGGAAAGGATGGTCTCTGTCTCCGAGTGACCAGGGCTCCCAGGAATACCTTCCCACTGCCAGCAGGGCTCAGCCAACCGCACTGCTACCCACTCCCACACCCACCATCCCCCCCACCCACAGCACTTAGCTTTGCTCAAAGCAGGGGGCGTGGCCAAAGCAGAGGCTGAGTCAGCAATGGCCCCAGCAGCTCTGGGGAAAGGGATCGGTGCCTTGGGCAACCCCGTGGTGGAGACCAATAAGAGCCCACGTCCTCCTGCAGGTGTAGGGATACTGACTGCATTGCAGGCTATGAGGGCACAGGCATAATACACCCCAGGAAGACCATGGGACTGTGCACTTCCTGCCGGCCCAGAAAACTCGGGAGCTCTGGGCCAGCATTCCAGCATGGGGCTATGTTGGGGAGAGGGCAGAGTGCCACAGCATTGGGACAGGGGCTCAGCAGCTCTGCCAACCACATTTGACCCTAGAGCAGTAGTAGTGGGCGTGGAGTTGCCCTGTATGCCCTGGGGGGAAGGAAAATGGCTTTCCATGGGTGACTGGCCCCTTAGAGATGATGATCCTGCTCCACCCCCTCCCCATTCACATGGGCCATGGCCAGAAACTGAAGCCAGCATGGGCCAGAACAGCGCAATCATAGGTAGTATCGCTGACTACAGGTACACAAGTCCTAGGGAAGAATGTGGGGCAGGACACATTCTCAGCAGACCCTGGACCCATGGTCCAAGGTGTAGGCTGGGTCACAAGCGCTCTATCTCCACGTGAGTCATCAGCCCATGGAACAGCTCCCAATGCACGTGATACACCTGCTTACAGCCTGACTCAGTCACTCAGCAGTAATGGCACCAGGGGAGGAACCCGCTGAGGTCTGAACAGAGAGAAGCTGGACGGGATAAAAATCACCACACTCCACCTTCTCTTTTCAATGGTTATCTCACAAATTCTATAATCCATAGGAACTATGTCATGTCTGGTATCAATAGAAAGGTAGTAATTTGCTGGGAATGATTATAGAGTTTATGTCTAGGAATTCTATTTTGATTAGAAGTTAGGAATTTGATGTTATATCCATACTTTAATTTGTGTCATGCTGGAGGAATGCCTTAGACGGGAGGGTGTGAACAATCATTGTCTCCTCAATGTTTAGGAATTTTCCAAGTAGAATGGTCCCAGGGAGTATCCTAATGAGCCATTAAGGACATAAAGAATACAACCATTGTGTCCTTAATGGATCATCAGTTTACTCTCTGGGACCATATCACCTGGTAGATTCCTTAACATTAAGGAGACAATGGTTGTTCACACCCTCCCGTCTAAGGCATTCCTCTAGCATGACACAAGTTAAAGTATGGATATAACATCAAATTCCTAACTTCTAATCAAAATAGAATTCCTAGACATAAGCTATATAATCATTCCCAGCAAATTACTATCTTTCTATTGATACCAGACATGACATAGTTCCTATGGATTATAGCATTTATGAGATAACCATTGAAAATAATATCATAAATGCTTCCCTAAATCCAGACAGTGTCACACCCTGCCCACATGCCCTGCCCTTTGGGGGGCATGCCAGGCTCCCTCTGTGCCCCCCCCCCGGCAGGGAGGGCATTGGTGTAGTCCTGGGGTAGCCCTAAGTCGATTTAGGGCTACCCCAGGGCTACACTGGCTTAATTCGACTTTAAAAAGTCAAATTAAGCCTTAGGTCGAGTAGAAAGGTGGTTTAATAAAGTCGACTTAATTTTCATTAAGTCGACTTTATTTTGCTTAAGTCGACTTAAGCAAGCTGCTTAAGTCGACTTAAGCAAAGTGTAGTGTAGACGCAGGGCAAATTAAGTCGACTTAAGCCAAGCTTAAGTCGACTTAATTTACCAATGTAGATGCAGCCAAGGAGTCTTGTGGCACTTTTAAAGACTAACAAATTTAATTTAACACATGAACTAGACTGACACAGCTATCCCTCTAGAACTTGTCACCATTGAAACAATATCTGAAAGAAATTTTTATCATGCTGCAGATATCAGCTGTTGGTCCTCTGTTCCCATGACTGTGAGGTAAATATGTCTATCCAGGTCCTTTTCCCAGCATGAGAGATATAAACAATTTTTCTCAGGAAAGTTGTGTAAAGATTAATTATAATTTTTTTAGCTACTAATTGACTAGATGCCATTACTTCTATCCTAGTTAGTGTCTATCTCAATTAGCTTCCTGTATAAAAGTTTTTCTCCATAAAGATTAGAAACATAATGCTTAACTTGCAAATACTGATCTCAAAATAAATTAGACAAGTTTCTTTACTCAAAAGCTGGCCTACGGTGTGTATGCCATAGCTCTTCCAATCTTTAAAGCACCCTGGTTCATCAGGGGAGTTAAGATCTGATATATCTGTAATGGGTGTCACTGGTGTGAAGAAAGAATTGATCTGCTCTAGTTCTATCCCAAAGTCATGGAGCAGCCTTTGCAAAAGGAGGTAGGGACATTTCTGAGGGGCATGATTTTTTATAATCCTTCGTAGCCTAACGATGTTTACACTGCCATACTGCCTAGATGGCCTACTGATCCCTGCTGGCCTTAAACTCCTGCGCATGCACATATGTGTAAGCAAGGGCTAGAGGGTGGGCACTTCTTCTGCTTAGCAGCTAAAAGGGGGGCACCCTATTTGCATGGGCTTTGTATTTGCATGAGTACAGTTAAGTACTTAGCCTAATTACATGGTATATAGATGAATCCACCCAGGTGCTGGGCATCATGTAGTTGGTTTGGGTTACAAATCCTGTGTTTTAACAGGGGGGGGAAATGAAATGTTGTCTTTTTCATGATATGATATGCTGCCCTTTGATTATATGAACTATATTTGGCCTGCTCTGATGGAAAAGTCACCATCAGCAACACAGAACTCAGAAGAGTGGCTGACTCTGTTTTTCAGCCTTATAAAACAGGGAGGGGT
This sequence comes from Pelusios castaneus, assembly GCA_007922175.1. Classification (NCBI taxonomy): domain Eukaryota; kingdom Metazoa; phylum Chordata; order Testudines; family Pelomedusidae; genus Pelusios; species Pelusios castaneus. Next base: position 2,781,497 of record ML686139.1, on the reverse strand, counting down.
GGTATCAGTTTTGCTTAAGAGCTGTATCTTAGGCAGTACCTAATTCCCCTCCTATTCTTAAAAAATAGATTCACGGACTCCTTGAGGAGTCTTTTGTTATTCTGATCAGAGAGTGGTCTGGGGTATCCTTAAAGCTGAAGTCTGGAGCTGAAATCACTAGAGGGTGGAAATCCTCTCTAAGGGTGTGTCTACACTTGTAAATTAAGTCGAAATAAGCTTGCTTAAGTCAACTTAATTTACTCTGCGTCTACACTACATTTTCCTTAAGTCAACTTAAGCAGCTGCTTAAGTCAACTTAAGGAAAAGTTAAGTCGACTTTCTGCTTAAGTCGACTTTCTGAAGTCAACTTAAGCCAGTGTAGACGTGGAGTACACGCCTACACAGGGAGAGCCTGGAATGCCCTTCCCTCCCTGCCCCTATGCCCTGCCAGGGTCCCTGTCCCCCTTTGCCCCATTGTACCAAGGTACAATGGGACAAAGGCTGAGCTCCCTGGCACTTGGCAAGGGGTGCCTCTCCTGCCACCACGGACCTGTCCCAGGTCCACCTAGCCTCTATAAGTCGACCTAGGCATCCAGTGTGGACGCTCTAGATCGACTTTGTAAGGTCCCCTCAGAGTCGACTTAAAATTTAAGTGTGGACATGCTAAGTCGACTTAACAAAGTTGACTTAAAGTCGACTTTGTTAAGTCGACTTAGCTAAATCGACTTAAATTAACAAGTGTAGACATAGCCCAAGAGCTGAAATCACTGAGGTTATGTACACACTACAGACTTGTCCCGCAATAAAGTTGTTGCAGGACAAGCTTTTCCCCATCCACACAGCACTCCTTGTAATGAAAAGGAGTGTTCACATACTCCTTTGAATTTTCATTACAAGGAGCAGTGGATGGTGGGCACCTAACCCACCTGCACTACTGCAGCCAGTCCTTGGGCTGGCAGCAGGGCTGCTTCCACACACCCCCCCCCCCAGTTCTCCACAGGGCTGCCCAGGGGGTTCCCTGGGGCTGCCCTGCCCCACTGGAGCCCCCTTGGGGGAGGGCTGTTCCCCCAGGAGCGGGGCTCAAGCCACAGATGGCAGCGGAGCCCCAGCCCTGGGGAAACTCTGCAGCAGCTGGGCTTCCCCAGGGCGGGGACTCTGAAGCCGCTGGCAGCTTGAGCCTCAGTCCTGGGCAGGCGGCTCCCAAGCAGGAGCCGCCTACTCGGGCTTCAGCCCCACTGTCTGACCAGGTGGTAGGCAGCTGGGCTCAAGCCGCCTGTGCTTGGGGTTCCCACTTGGAAGCCTCAAGCACGGGCAGCTTGAGCTGAGCTGCCTGCCACCCGGGCTTGGCTGCTCCCGCTCAGGAGCCGCCAGCCCAGGTGGCCAGTCGCCAGGAGCCACCAGGGTTCCTGGTGGCTCCAACAGCAGCAAAGCTCCTGTAGCAGGAGCTCCGCTACTTATCAATTTCACTGCTCTGCTAGAGCAGTGAAATTGACAAGTATGACAGCTCCAATGTCCCAGTGTGGTCTCCATTGGCACTCTGGGATATTTCTGGAGGCTGTCAAAAGTGCAAAGAGTGTACACACTGGCTCTACCGCAGAACAGCTGTCCCATCGTAAGCCTAACCACCCTCGTTTAGGTGGTTTACCTGTTGCGCAGCAAGAGGGCTGTTGCCGCGCAACAAGCAAGATTGTAGTGTGTACGTTCACAGACTTATCTTCCCATTCTGTAAGTTTCCCATCTTGAAAGCGTCTGATGAAGTGGGATTTTCTTCCACGAAAGATCATGCAATAAATAAATCTGTTAATCTTTAAAAGTGCCACAGGACTCTGTTGTTTTTCTGCAATAGACTAACATGGCTACCCCTTTGAGCCTTATCACGCGGTAAAGCTCCTTACTGCGCGATAAGGCTGTAGTGTGTACAAGCCCTATATAGCTGACTGAGGCTCAGCAAAAGTTGGTGCTTCTAGCCAGGAAAGCAACTTGCAAGTGGACAACTGGCAGGAATGGATGGTGCCAGTGGGTGGTGTGAGCAGCCAGCAGATGGGGTGAGCAGGAGGGCACCAGTGGAAGGTGTGAGTGACCAGTAAGCAGTGTTAGTGACTAGTGGATGGTGCCAGCAGGCAGTGCGAGTGGCCAGCAGATGGCATCAGTGGGCAGTGTGAGTGGCCCGCCGATGACCCAGAGGTGGCAGATGACAACTGGAGGGGAATGGCTGAGGGCCCCACCCCCACCCCACCGACCCCCAAAAGGTGGATGCTAAAACTATGATAGTCAGCATGGGGGTAATGGAGAAGTAGAGGACATGCTCTATGTACACTGGGGTGAGGACAGGGTGATCTCTGCTTATTGCTTTTTGTGGGAATCCTGCCCTGCACTCTCTCCAAATCAGTGCTGGTTTTGATATTGCCTCTATATTTTCTCTTTATGTTACTATTAAAAGTTTGATGTGCTACTCTCAGGTTCGTGCTAGCAAGAGGGCATTGCCCTCTAGGGTACCCAGGGAATAGTGCGTGGTTTCCCAGAAGACTGGGATGGGGCTCGAGCCAGTTGGTGTGGTAACATTGTTGGGAACCCCTGGTTATAGAACCCGCTCCTTTGCTGCTGCTGTCTTGGCCTGGCAGAAGTGTTACATATGGAACTAATGAATGATTTATGTAACCAGAGACTTGCCCACAAAAACGCCTCTTTTACATGTGCAGGTGCTATTTTTACAGCCACACATTAGATGCTGATGTTTGAAAGTTTTGCCCCCAACTTCCCTGTCATTGCTTCACCATTTGTAACAAACAAACTGCCTCAAACATGTAAAACAGGGATCACTGCAATTTAGGAAATGCTTTGAGATCGTCTCATGACAGATGCTCTCCATGTGCAAAATATCACTGCGATTATTACAACCATTTCTGTGGTACAAAAATGTGCAGTGTGGTCTTCAAAGAAAGGGAAGGAAATCCTTTATTATGACTCATCAGCTTCTTTAGAGTAAGAGTCCCTTGTACAGAACAGCTTGTTCCCTTTCCCATCACACTGGTGCCATCAACAGTCACATTTCCAGTGGGACTCAGATTTCACCATCTCACTGGATTTCCCCATCATTTCCTACAAGCAGTCTTGTTTGCTCTTTGCCTCTAGCAGAGATTTCTTCTCTCAGACGTACTTCTCCACAGAACAAACAAGGAGTTCTGTGGCACTTATAGGCTATGTCTACACTGGCAAGCTAGTTCGAATTAAGGAGGCTTAATTTGAACTAACTAAAGCCATGGCTACACTAGGCTTTAGTTAGTTCGAATTAAGGGCTTCCTTAATTTGAACTAATAAGTTCAAATAGGGCTTCAGAAGTAAGGCTTTAATTCGAACTAACTAGTTCGAATTAGCCAATGTGGCCATGTTAATTCGAACTAATTTCTTAGTTCGAACTAACAGGCCATTGAAATGAATGGGGATCGCTAATTCGAACTAAGCAAGTGCCATGAAAGGCAATTGCTTAGTTCGAACTAACTTTTTCTAATTCCAAAGGGGTAGCCGTGTTAGTCTATTGTAGAAAGACAACAGAGTCTTGTGGCACTTTTAAAGACTAACAGATTTATTAATCGCATGAACTTTCAAGTGGGATTTTCTCCCATGAAAGCTCATGCGATTAATAAATCTGTTAGTCTTTAAAAGTGCCACAAGACTCTGTTGTCTAACTTTTTCTAGTTCAAATTAAGCTAATTTGAACTAACTAAAATTAGTTTGAATTAGTTAGTTCAAACTAACTAATTTGAACTAATTTTAGCAAGTGTAGACATAGCCATAGAGACTAACAAGCGTATTTATTTCATGAGCTTTCAAGGGAGAAAATCCCACTTCATCAGAGGCTTGAAGATGATCTTCAAGCATCTGACAAAGTGGGATTTTATCCCACAAAAGCTCTTGCGATAAATAAATTTATTAGTCTTTAAAAGTGCTACAGGCAAATTTTGGAGCTTGCCTGGGGAAGGCAACTCCAAAGATACAGCCCACCCCTGCCCCTGATCCAGCTCCTGCCGCTGGGGCCAGGGCCAGATCCTGCTGCTGGCAGCAGCTCTGAGTCCCCAGATGGAGCCAACTCCCAGGTCTGGGTCCCCGGTCGGGGCCAGAATCCGCTGCCGCCAGTGGCTCCCAGTCCCTGGCCTGGGCCGAATCCCACCACTACTGGCGGCTCCTGGTCCCCAGCCAGGGCCGGCCCTCAGCGCCAGGTCCCTGCTGGGGCTGGCACCGCCAGCAGTGAGATCTGGCCCTGGCTGGGGACCCGGAGCTGCCAGCAGCAGTGCGGCAGAAGCAGCCCTGGCTGGAGACCTGTAGCCGCCGGCAGCAGGAGCACACCCTAGCTGAGGACCCAGATCCCGCCAGTGGTTGCAGCAGCTCCCAGTCCACAGCCTAGGCCGGATTCCGCTGGCAGCAGAGGCTCCCGGTCCCTGGCCGAGGCTGAATCCCACCACCACTGGTGGCTCCAGGTCCCCCAGCGTGGGCCGAATCCCACCACCAATGGCGGCTCTGGATCCCCTGGTTGGGCCAGATCCCCTCACTGGTGGCAGCTCCAGATCCCCCAGCCTGGGCCAGCTCTCTGCCAGTGGCTCCAGATCCCCCAGCTGGGGCCGGATCCCACCAGTGGCGACTCCAGGTCACTGGCCGGGCCCGGCTCTCCACCAGTGGTGGCAGCAGCTCCGAGTCACCGGCCTGGGCTGGATCCTGCTGGCGGTGGCTCCGGGTACCCAGATGAGGCTGGCTCGGTGGCTCTTGGTCTCTGGCTGGGGCCAGCTCCCGATGCCAGGTCCCTGCTGGGGCCAGATCTGCTGTCAGTGAGATCCAGCCCCAGCTGGGGACCTGTAGTTGCCGGCAGCAGTGTGGCAGAAGTGGCCCTGGCTGGAGACTCGTAGCTGCCGCCAGCGGCAGGAGCACGCCCCAGCTGAGGACCTGGATCCTGCCAGCAGCAGTGGCTCCGGGTCCCTGGCCTAGGCCAGATCCCGCTGGCGGCAGCGGCTCCCGGTCTCTGCTGGGGCTGGATCCACCGGCAGTGAGATTTGGCCCTGGCTGGGGACCCGGAGCTGCAGCAGTGGTGCAGCAGGAGCGGGCCCTGGCCAGAGACCCGGAGCCGTTGCCGGCAGCAGGAGAGGTCCCCAGCCAAGGACCTGGATCTCACTGCCGGTGGCGGCTTTGGGTCCTTAACAGAGGCCAGATACCACCAACGATGGTGGCCGCTCTCTGCCTCCCCACTGAGGCAGGAGAGCACCCTTACCAGGACCCAGGGTCACTGCAGCAGCTGCCCTGTTTCCCAGCCAGGGCCCACTCCTGTCTCAGCAGGGAGACAGAGAGCAGCCAGTCAGGGGAGGCCATGCCTCCCCCCGCCTCATAAATTCCACCCCTGGCCACAGGCTTCCTTGTTTGTTTTTATGAACTAAACCAACATGGCTACCCCTTTGGAACTTCTCTGCAGGGCACTGATGGATCATTAACAAGACACGCAATACTGGAGTTGAGTGGGATTCCCCAGGGCATATATCTCACAAACCTCTGCCTCTGAACCCCTGCCAAAGATCCCCGTGGTGCACTGGGTCACATGCACTGTTATAAGCCCCCTCCACACACACACACCCCCACCACATGTGGGCAAGTCCTTCCACAGAAATAAATCACAACAAGGAGGCAGGGCTGGAGACTCTGGGCCAACGGCTCCTAGCCTGTGCTGGGGGAGCACATTTCCCCTGCACAGAGTAGCCACACCCAGAAACCTCCCCCAACTCCACAATGTCCTAGGACACTATATGGGGAACTGGTCCCCTGTCCACCCAACTCCCCATATCCACAGCGCATGCAGAGCCTCACCCCACACCCAAACCCCCATCCTACCAAGCCTCACCGTTCCTACATCCAGGCTCCCACTGAGCCCAACCCCAGCCCTTGTACACAGACTGCACTGGACACCCCTGAGGTGAACCCCACCCCCTTCTCATAGACGCTTAAGGTCAGAAGGGACCAATATGATCATCTAGTCTGACCTCCTAAACAATGCAGGCCACAAAACATCACCCACCCACTCCTGCAATAAGCCGCTAACCTATGACTGAGTTATAAAAGTCTGCTGTGTCCTTCACCCTCAAACCCCCACCCCGAGCCCCAACCCCTGAGTACCTGGACCACCTGACAAGTCTTGGCACCATTAACATGTTATACAAACAAGGAATCCTGTGGCACTTTTAAAGACTAACAAATTTATTTATCACATGAGCTTTCATGGGAGAAAATTCCACTTCCTCAGACACTTTCAAGATGGGGAACTTACAGAATGGGAGGAAATTAAATGCAGGGAAGTATATGACATAGGATCAGATCAGGCTGTAACAGCAAATCAAAGTAGATGTTAACATTCAAACACTGGGGAACAGCATATACAGGGGAAAAAAATCCATAGTCCCTGTTTAACCTTGAAGCAACAGAGTCAAATTTCCATATAAGTTCCAGTTCTGCAGTTTCTCTTTGAAGCTGCAATTTGTTATTCATTTGTTTAAGCACAGCTATTAACAAGTCATTAAGGGAGTGAGCCGGGAGACTGAAGTGTACCCCTATTGGTTTTTGAATGTTGTGATTTCTGATGTCAGACTTGTGTCCATTTATTCTTTTGCATAGAGACTGTCCCGTTTGTCCAATATATAAGGCAGGGGGGCATAAATCACATTGGTGGATGAGCAAGTGAATGAGCCCTTGATGGAGTAGGTGGCTTGATTAGGTCCTGTGATGGTGTCTTTAGTGTAGATATGAGGGCAAAGTCGGCAACATGGTCTGTTGCAGGGATATGTTCCTACTTTAATGTTTCTGTTGTTTGGTCTGTAGTTGCTGGTGAGTATCTGTTTAAGGCTGAGGGATGTCTATAAGCGAGGAGAGGTCTGTCTCCCAAGACTTGAGAGAGTGAGGGATCGTCTTGTAGGATAGGCTGTAGATCCTTGATGATGTGCTGTAGAGGTCTGACTTGGGGACAGCTTCTCTCTCTCACAGTCTCCGTGTCTTTGTTTTTACAAACTGCTGACAGCCCCTCCCCTCACTGTCCAGTTGTGAGATTCTCTTTCCTTCTACCTGAGCCAGGGAGGGCATTAGCATCCCCTTTGACATGTAAATCTCCAGCCACTGTGCAAGAGATAACCCTGAGAGTCTGAACCCTGTAACATGCTTCACATCTGTACGCACATGTTGCTGTAGGAAACATGGCACCATGGTAATCATGTGGAATATGTTGTGAGCATTCACAAAGGAACCTGTTATATCATATTTGGCATCAAATCACACAATTACCTTGCAAAACTGAACAAAAAAGTTAAACAAATCATGCCCTAGGGGTGCACGGATGTGCATCCTGTCACACACCTGTCTGGCTCTGTCAATCTGTTTCTTCACTTCCGCAGGTGGGTATTATAGGTTTAAGAATGCTTGATAGAGATCCTGTAGGTGTCTGTCTCTGTCTGAAGGATCAGAGCAAATGCGTTTATATTTTGGGGTTTGACTGTAGATAATGGATCGTGTGGTGTGTTTTGGATGAAAGCTTGAGGGATGTAGGTAACTATAGCGGTCAGCAGGTTTTCGGTATATGGTGGTCTTTATGTGTCCTTCATTAATTTGCACTGTAATGTCCAGAAAGTGGATCTTCTGTGTGGAGTGTTCCAGGCTAAGTTTGATTGTGGAGTGAAAATGGTTGAAATCTCTGTGGAAATCTTCAAGGGCATCCTTACCGTTGGTCCAGGCGATGAAGATGTAGCATAAGAAAAGCAGAGGTGCTTTGGGATGAGATGTGAGGAAGCGTTGTTCTAAATCAGCCACAAAAATGCTGGAATTTTGTGGAGCCATGCAGGTACCCATACCAGTGCCGCTGACTAGAAGGTATAAATTATCTTCAAATCTGAAATGGATGTGGGTGAGTACCAAGTCACAAAGTTCACCAACAAGATTTGCTGTGGCATCATCTGGAAAGGTTCTTCTAATGGCTTGTAATCCATCTTTGTGTGGGATGTTGGTGTAAAGAGTCTCTATGTCCAAAGGGGCCAGGATGGTGTTTTCTGTTAATAGCTGTGCTTAAACAAATTAATAACAAATCGCAGCTTCAAAGAGAAACCGCAGAACTGGAATTTATATGCAAATTTGACTCAGGGTTAAACATGGACTATGGATTTTTTTCTCATTACAACAGGTGATTTGACCTCACCTTCCTCTATATGTTGTTCCCCAGTGTTTGAATGTTAACATCTACTTTGATTTGCTGTTACAGCCTGACATGATCCTATATCATACACTTCCCTGCATTTAATTTCCTCCTATTCAGTAAGTTCCCCATCTTCAAAGCAACTGACAAAGTGGAATTTTCTCCCATGAGACCTCATGCGATAAATAAATAGTTAGTTTTTAAAAGTGTTACAGGACTCCTTGTTTGTTTTGCTGAACTAGACTAACATGGCTACCCCTTTGGAATTTAACATGCTATAGGGGATGCAGCTCTGGCCCCAGCCTGAAGGGGGACCCCAGACTGCAGCCCCTAAAACCCCTATTTATCTAGCCCTGACAGCACAGCACCAGTGGGGCTGAGATTCAGGGACTGGCTCTTGGGGGTGGGGGGGAGGAGGGGAAGTAAGACCCTAGGGCCAGAGGCCACGGCCAGTTGTGGTGCTCCCGCCCCACCCCCATGGGACAGAGCCAGCTGGTGCATGGCCGCTGTGCTCCAGAGGTGAGGACAGCTAGCACACAGAGCAGCCTACGGTGTGGCCCTCCAGCACTGTTGGGCCGCACCAGAGCGGCCATGGCACGGCACAGCAGCCCAACAGCGCTGGAGGGCCTGGAAAGCCGATCCGGAGCCTGGAGGCTGCTCTGTGCGGTGGTCACCCCGCCCCTGGGAGCAGACCAGCCGGTCTGCGGGTGGGAGCGCTGCAACCAGCCATGGCCCACTCTACCCTCAGGCCACTGTGCTGCATGCCAGTGCCACAGGCGGGGAGAGCTGAGGCCCCAGGTGGAGGCCAGGCCAGGGGCTCCACAGGAGCAGGCAGCCAAAGGCCCTGGGGCCCCTTAATCTGGTCATGCCTGACACCTGGATCTCCAGCTCACTGAGACCCAGCATCCAACCCCCCAGTCCCCTGCACCCAAGCTCCCTCTTGCTGAGCCCCAACCCGCTCCACCCGCTCTACCCTGCAGAGCTCCACTGCCCCTGCACCTAGTACTCCTCCAACCAGCCCAGATCGCCTCCCCCACACTGGCTGAGCGCGCTGCCTTAGCAGAACCCGAACGGGACTGGACCCGACGCGGAGAAGACCACAAGTCCCAGCATGCAGCGCTGCCGGTCCGGCACAGAGCATGCTGGGAGCGGTAGTCTCCGAGATCCCCCGCCACGTCCCATGGGAGCCAGGTTGGCGCCTGCCCCACCAGTGTTCGGCGCTGCGCGTCTGGAGCCGGCCCGCCCCGGCTCAGTCTTGCGCAGTGCGGGGGGCCGCACGCAGACAGCCCGGGCCCCGGGATCAGCCCCGCCCGTTCCGTTAGTCATCCGGTCTGCCTCGTCGGGCTGCCTCGTGCCTGGTTCCGGGGCACAGAACTCCCCCCGGCCCAATTCGGTTCGGCCCGGCCCGGTGCTATCCCCGTCGGCCCTCCTGTGTCCGCAGAGCCCCAGCCTGGCCCCAGGGACAGATGCTGGTGGGACCCCAGGGACTTGGACTGGAGCTGCCTGGCAGCCAAGACCCAGCCCCCCGCAACACCCATCAGTTGGCTCCCAGTCCCCTCCCTCCCCGCCCACGGGCTGGCACGACCCAGCTCGGCCCAATGCACCCCATCTCTCAGTTTGTTCACTGGAGCCAGACCCAGCCTGGCCAGCTCCCCGACAACACAAGACAACTTCTTACTTCTTCTAAAGCTTTGCACCCCTCTGGCTGTCACAGGCCCATCCTGCTTTCCTTGCCCCACTCCCAACTCTGCCCTCACCCCTCAGGGCTGGAGCCTTGGGAAGCCATGCCACAGAACCAAAGCACCTACCTGGACTAGCCACACTGGAGTGGGGTACAGGGGACGTGCACCAACGCCTGGCCCGGTCCCTCACCAATGGAGCCGGCCCGAGAGTGATCAAGCCAGCAAGCGTCTCCCGTCCAGTCCCGGCTGATGCAAGATGCGCTGCAAGGCTTGAGCATTCTGTGGATTCCTGGGACTGCGCCAAAGTCCCACAATCCAACCTAGTGCCGCACATTTGGTTTCAATTAGGGGCTGTGGGGGGAGCCAGGCACCAATCAAAGCCAGTTTCTCTTTGGAGGCCCTTGGCCTGGCTCAAGGGATGCTTGCAAAGCTGTAATTTACAGCAAAACCCATTCATAGAGTGAAAAGATAATCCCGGTTTCCCAAGGCAGTGAGTGGCCTTAAAGACACAGGCTGGATATTGCTGGGGGCTGGACATATTATGACATGTGGATTTAGGTGGCAAGGCTGGGTTTTATGTGAAAGGGATACCTGTTACCTTAAATGCCACGTAGTGATAACTGGTGCAGAAACACAAGAAATGAATCAAGTGCTAATGAGTTTGGAAGATAATAAAAATGCCTATGTTTACACTATGTCTGTCATCAACTAAAATAGTTAAGCTCCATGCTTGCACAAGAAACTTTCACCTTAAGTTTTTAATTTATTATTTCTTAAACATTTCTGTTCCCCAAATGACCCACCAGGATTTATTTCAAGCAGCATATTATAAACAAAAGCCAGCCCACTAGTAATTTAGATATTCTCTGGGTTATTTTGGGTCCAGTCTCTGGTCTGTGCCATACAGGAGGTCAGGCTAGGTGATCACACTGGTTCCTTCTGGCTTTAAAATCAATGAGGTGACCTCGTGGCCTATGAATTATGGGTTAGAAAAACATCTAATCTTGTTTTAACACTTGCCAGTGATGGAGAGTTCAGCAGCACCCTTGGGAAATTGTTGCAGGGGTTATGGATCTTCACTGTTGCACCTTATTTCCAGTCTGTATTCATCTACCTCTAGCTCCCACTGGCTTTGTTGTAGTGTGTCACAGGCAGGAGTCACCCAATGCTGTAGGCAGCACTGTCCAACGCATAGCCATGGTATGTCTCTTTTGAAAGACAATGCAGCTAAGAGGCTGAGGTTTGGGGACACCCCAGTTCCATTCTCATCTCTCTCAGAGCAGTCTCTGCTCCTCAGCTACACCAGCTGCAAAATAGGCCACTGATACTTGTGTCTATTGGCAGGCTGCACAGAAGGTCCCTTTGGGTTCCAGAGACAAAGAGCTAACATTCTTTTTGGATGGTGTGACCCAAGTCTCCTGGGATAACTACATGAAAACACAAATATCAGGGCAAACTGCAAAAAAGGAGAGCAGATTCACCTGGTCTTGGTGGGTTACCTGAAGATAAACTTCCTTGACAAATCACAAACAATGTTCCTGATCCTCCACACCCAACATCAAGAATCTAAAATAAAATATTAACAGTCCCTTTTAGTGCATTTCAGCCACTGGTTCCCAAATAGCCACTGGGTCTTGTAAAGAGATAAGTTACTTTAAACTCCATGCTCTTTACCAAAAGAGTTCTCCTGACCCTAAAGGGCCAGCCACATTAAACAGAACAATATAGGTTTGGATCTAACCCAAATACCATGTTGCCAGCCAATCCTTTAGTAACTAAAATGAAAGGTTTATTACAAAAAAGAAAGAATCTATGAGAAATGCTAAAGGAGCAAAGCAAATCACATACATAAAAGTCCATGTAAAGCAAGTCCTTGGTGGAATTTGGAGTTTGCAAGCTTGTACAGTTCCTCTGGTGTGTATCCAGTTCTCAGTCCTTTGTTCCATCACTTCAGTTGCAGATGAATAGATCCAGAGAAAGGTGTTGTCTGAAACTCAGCCTGTATAAAGCAAAAACAATGAGAGTCCTGTGGCACCTTAAAGACTAACAAATTTCTTCAGGCATAAGCTTTTTTGGGCTTCAACCCACTTCATCAGCTGCATGAAGTGGAAACTACAATTAGGAGGTATATATACACATGCAAGAATGGGTAAGAAACATCACAATGGGGAGGGCAAATGCTAAGAAAGTCATTTAAGTTACGGTAGATGAGGCCCAGTCACGCCAGTTGATTAGAAGGTGAGAATGTGTGAAGAGGGACCATTACTTTTTGTAATGAGATAACCATTCCAAGTCCCTATTCAGACCCAGTCTGATTGTATCAAGTTTGCGGATGAGTTCCAGCTCTGCAGTTTCACACTGAAGTCTGTTTTTGAAGTTCTTTTATTGAAGTATGGCAACTTTCAATCTGCTACAGAGTGTCCAGGGAAATTGAATGCTCTCCTACTGGTTTATGAATGTTACCATTCTTAATATGTGATTGTGTCCATTTATTCTTTTGTGTAAGGACAGTCTGGTTTGGCCTTTGTACATGGCAGAGGGGCATTGGTGGCACATATCACATTAAAGATGTGCAGGTGAGTGAGATCCTGATGGTGTAGCTGATGTGGTTAGGAGCAGTGATGGTGTCACTAGAGTCGATGTGCAGGCAGAGCTGGCAACACGGTTTGTTGCAGGGATAGATTCCTGGGTTACTTTTCTTGTATGGTTGCTGGTGAGTATTTGCTTCAGGTTGGGGGGCTGTTTGTAGAGGCCTGTATGGATACAAATCTGTGGATCTGTATCCAACCTGCATCCACAACTGATGGTCCGCAAATATCTGCATGGCACTTTTGTAAGCAGTGGTAGGAGGACACAGCGTCAATGTAGTGGAGGAGTTCTCATTTTCATAGTGTCAAACCAGCGAAGGGACTGTCTGTTAATTTCATGCTCTACTAGAGCCATGAAACTGACATGGGGGCGCCTTGCTCTGGGAGGCTGGCAAGCAGCAAGCTTCTCAGCAGCCCTGGACAGCAGTTGCCTTTAGCTGCAGCCCCACTGCCTCCAGGGACACTCAGTGGGTGGCTGCAGCCTTGCAAGATGCCCACAAGCAGTCACAAGCCCCAGAGCAGAAGCACTCTTGCTGCCTCTGAGGATCCCAGCAGACGTGGGGCAGCAGCAGCCTCACTGCTGCCCCTGATTCAGCAAGCCCTGGAGCAGCTGCAGCTCCAGGAAACTGGCAAATCTCAGGCTGTGCCAGGACAGGGCTTGTGCCTGGGGCTTGCCAGGTACAGGGGCAGCAGCAAGCCAGGTCTGTTGGAGTCCCGGGAGGCTGCAAGGCGCAGGTGGCTGCAGCCCCGAGGGATGCTGACAAGCAGTCCTGCTTCCAATGATCCCCCACCCTTCCCCCTCAAGCCCCAGGCTGCTGCCACTCCAGAACCGGGAAGCCAGTATCCCCCAAGGCAGTGGGGCTTGCAGGGGTCCCAGACAGCAGCAGTACTGCCATTGTTCTGGGACTTGGTAGGGCTTGCCAGCCTTCCACAGGGCTGCAGCCACCAGTGCCTTGTTATCTCCCCGGTCACCAGCAAGCTCCAGAGTGGCTGCAGCCCTGCTGCACCCCCAAGGATGTGGGGAACCCTGGAGGGACTGCAGCTACTGCCACTGGGCACACATATGAACTCTGGGTCAAAAAAGTTGCAGAAAAGAATGTTTTTGCGCACACAGCCCACCCAAAATTAGAGGGAACATTGGTGGGGGCTGGGTAGTGGTGGAGGGGACTATGAAGGGCTGGAGTGGGGAACTGGGTGGGAGGCTGGGGAGGGATGGAGGAGGTTGGGGGGCTGGAGTGGGGTTTAGGGATGGAGGGGGCTGGGGATGTGTGGAGGGGGTTGGGGGATGAAGACGGGTGGAGTGAAGACAGGAGCTGGAAGGTGGGGGGTTAGGAGGGCTGGAGTGAGAGCTTGGAGGCAGGGAGCTTAGGGAATGGGGATGGGGGCTGAGGAGGACATGGGGAAAGGGAGCTCTGATGTGGGCACTAGTGGATAAGATTGGGGTGATATTGTGGATTTGAGGCTGTGCTTCATTTGTGAGGAAAGAGCTGGTGGGGCTCAACAGTTTGTTTTGCACTCATTTTATAACTGGGGCCAGCACATGCATGAAGGAGGCCCGGACAGCATGGGAAGGGGCCCCGGAGATTTGGAGGGATCCAGGGCCCATCAAATTATACTTTAACCACTGGTTTTATTATTGCATTACAACATGGCAGTTGTAACACAATGAGGAGCATTTCAGTGTATGCCGTGGCATTCTTATTGTCCAATAAGGTGACTTACTCCGTAATAAGACCTTAGGGTACGTCTACACTGAAGTTCTGTTAAGTCGATTTAGAGAGTCCACACTGAAAACTCCAATCGACTGCCTGCGTCCACACTGGTAGGTGCTAAGTCAACAGAGGAATGGTGCATTGTGGGTAGCTGTCCCACATTGCACCAGAGAAGTGCCCCCTCCCCCAGCCACTCCTTTAAAACAGAAAGTGAGCACAGCACCCTTCCCATTGTGCCTGGCAAGATGGAGCCCGAGGAGGTCATGGAGCCCACTGCGTGGACTCACCCGGGAGGGTGCTCAACACCTGTCATCCGTTGGCCAGCCTTCTCTTGCTCTGGGAACAGGCATCACAGGGCAACTGGCAGCACGGAGGCAGGTTGCAGCAGGCTGACCACCTCACCAAATCTGCAGGCTGGCGTGCTCAGGGTGCCCTTCGTGCACCATCACATCTGGGCACGCGAAACCAGCAGCAACTGGTAGGACCGGATCATCCTCACCATCTGGGATGATGACCAGTGGCTGCAGAACTTCCGGATGAGGAAGTGCACCTTCCTCGAGCTGGTCAGTGAGCTCACCCCAGTTCTGCAGCACATGGACACCCGACTCCAACCCTCCTTGCCTGTGGACAAGCGAGTGTCCATCGCCTTGTCAAAGCCGTGTCACTTGTCACGAGCTGGTAACCCCAGACTCCTACCACTCCAAAGCCCACCAGTTTGGGATCGGCAAATCCACGATCCTGATGCAGGTCTGCAGAGCCATCAGTTGAGTCCTTCTAAGCTGCATCGTGACCTTGGGCAGCTTGCAGGAGATCCTGGACGGCTTTGCTGGACTCAGGTTCCCCAACTACGAGGCGCACCATGGATGGCACCCACATCCCCATCCAAGCCCCAGACCACCAGGCCACAGACTACCTGAACAGGAAGAGGTACTACTCTGGGGGTCCTACAAGCCCTCGTCGATCACTGAGGGCTCTTCACTAACATCTATGTGGGCTGGCTAGGGAAGGCGCACGAAGCCTGCATCCTGAAGAACTCTGGCCTGTACCAGCACCTGCAGGCGGCACCTTCTTCCCCAAGCACAACATCGCCATTGGGGACATGTAAAGGCTCATCGTTATCCTGGGGGATGCTGCCTACCCCTTGCTGCTGTAGTTCAAGAAGCCATACATGGACAACCTGGATGCCTGCAGGGACCTCTTCAGCTGGAGGCTCAACAGGTGCCAGCCACGTTGAGCGTGCCTTCGGCCATCTGAAAGCACGCTGGAGGGCCATCCGGACCCTCTTGTAGCTCAGCGAGACTAACATCACGGAGGTCGTCAGCGTATGCTGTGTCCTGCATAACCTCTACGAACTGCAGGGGGGAAACGGTCCTGCACATCTGGGAGGCTGAGGCCGAACAGCTCGCTACAGAGTTCCAGCAGCCCGACAACACCATTCCATGGACACAGTGGGCCCAGCGGTGAGCAGTGCTGATCCCGGATGTGCTGAAGGCCCACCACTTCCTCAGCGAGCAGCACTGAGGGATGAGCCTGCTACTAGGTACCTTGGTCACCCTCACCTGCCCATGCCTGTCCCCCACCCCCACCCACCCATTTCTCCCCTGTCCCCAAAACAATAAAAGGCAGAACACATGTGAGAATGGTGTACAGCATTTTTTATTCATAGGGGGAACTGGGGAGTGCAAGCTGAGGGGGATGAGGGGTGTGCAAGCTGTGGGAGTTCAGGGGTTGGGGGGAGTGAGGAGGGTCAGGGTGAGGGGCCGGTGCTAGCAGTCTCAGGCAGGCAGGTCCCAGGCCTGCAGATGTCCACCCCATGTCCTGGGCCACTGGCAAGGAGGGCTGCTGGGGTCCCGGAGCAGGGGTACCCTCAACCCACCGAGGGTACAAGCACTCTTCCAGGCGCTTGAGGGAGTGGCTCTGATGCTCCATCAGGTTGAACAGGTGCTGGAGCATCCCCTGCTTGATCCTCCAGTGGGTCCTGCTCACGCCAGACTGTCAGGTCTGCCTCAGACTGCTCCGTGATGCAGAGCAGTTCCCTGAAGGGCTCATCCTGCAAGTGATGCCCTCTCCTCCTTCTCGTCAGGGCTGGCGGCGTCCCGGGAGTGCCGTGTGTCAAGGGATCTGGGTCTGCTGGAGAGAAGCAAAGAACAGAGTTCCTCCCATTAGCTAGTGCAGTGTGCAGCAGCAGCTGCTGTCCCATGACTGTCCCACTGCTTCCCAATCCCTGTCCTTCGGGTGCAGTGCCCACAGTGAAGAGACTCAGGAAGTCCTGCCCCGGGAGGGTCTCTCCTGAGGCCATGTGCCACAGGTGTTGGATGCATGCTGTCTGGCCTCGGCATTCCCACCTATGGTTCCCCCACCCCATCTTCAGACATGCTCGGCTCCAGGTCCCCCCCCCCTCCCCGCCACATGGCCCTCTGCCCCTCTGCCCCTGTAGGAGGACCTCTGCACCCACCCCCACCTTGCCTGTCCCTGGGCCATGTCCCCCTGCAGCCCTTGTCAACATGCATGCATGGACCAGTCCACAGGGAGGGAACACTCATGGGCAGATACAGCAGGGGTCTGGTGCGCTGTCCCCTCACCTGGTTCCTCCTCAGCAGGGGGAGCCTCCTCCTCCATAGCTGCGTCCGCCATTGGAGCAGGGATCAGCTCCGGACTGGCAGTCTCTGAGGCCAGCGAGGTGCCCTGCTCCTGGTGGCTGGTCTCCCCCTGGTCCAACACCACATTCTCATCCACTGAGCCCTCCTCACCATCATCGTCAAGGGAGGGCTCGGTTGAGTCAATGGTGTGGACTGGCAGGCTGCCGCTCTTCTGCTCCAGGAAGGAGTCCAGCTCCTAGTAGTAGTGGCATGTCCTCCTGGGCCTTTTGGTAGCCCTGGCAAAGGTCCTTGATTTTCACCCAGACCAGCTGGGTGTCCTGGGTGTGCCCCTCCTCCGCCAGGGCCTGGGAGATAGTGGCATATACCACCTGGTTGCGGTGGCTGCCCTGCAGGCAGGAGTGCACTGTCTCGTCCTCCCTGATGGCCAGGAGATAGAGGATCTCCTGGTGGCCCCATGATGGGGCCCACTTTTGGCGCTGGCTCTGCTCATCCATGTTGCCAGACAGCAGGCCTGGCCAGCTCTGGGGAGCAGGGTGGGCAGGGCTTTGTCCTGCCGTGTGGTTGGCCAGGGCAGGCTCTTCCTGGTGGCAAGAGACTCTGGTAGAAGGCCTGGAGGCCAATTAGGTTGACTTAAGGGCATTCCCCATCTACACTAGCTTAAGCTGACTTAATAAATTCGACTTAAGCGTTCAGTCGACCTTCAGAAAGATAGTGTTAATAAGTCAACTTAATAAGCACCCAATGTGGACGCAGTAGTCTGTAGGGCGACTTAACTGTCCTTAAGTTGACCTAAGACTCCAATGTGGACATTCCTTTAGTGTGTACAAGGCCCTTGTTTGTTATGGGCAAGTCTGAGTGACTCATTAGGTCTCTTCATGGGCCCATTGTACCTGTGGGCCAGAGGCGGCCTTAGGCTATCTAGGGCCCTAGGCGAAGGCCCATTGTGGGGCCCCCTACAAGGCCTAAGCCCCGAGCCAGTCCCTGAGGGAGGCCGCACAGGCCTCCGTGCTGGCCCCCGCACCCTGAGTCAGCCCCTGAGCCAGCCCCCGCACCCAGAGCCAGCCCTCACGCCGGACCCCGGGCCCCCATGCCAGGTTTTGGGCCCCCAACCAGGGCCACGCGGCTCACCACCTGGCACCCTGAGCTGGCCCCTTAGCCGCCCCGTGCCCACTCCTGAACCCCAAGCCAGCCCCAGGCCCCCAAACAGGTCCACGCCAGCCCCCGTGCCCCCAATCTGGTCCCCGAGCCGGATCCTGGGCCCCTCGCCAGTGCCTGGGCTCCTGAGCTGGCCCCTGGGTCCTCGAAGAGGGCCGCGCCAACTCCCAGGCCCCCACGCCAGCCCCTGTGCCACCTCGGGCCCTGAAATTGCCCCCGTGCTTGCCCCCGGGCTCCCAAGCCGCCCTGCACCCTGAGCTGGCCCCCCCAGCTGCCTTGCGCCGGCTCCCGGGCCCTGAGCCAGCCCCCGTGCTGGTCCCCAGGCTCCCAAGCTGGCTCTTGGGCCCCTGAACAGGGCCACGCCGGCTCCCAGGTCCCTGGGCCCTGATCCAGTCCCCGGCCCCCAAACCAGCTCCCCCCACAGCACTTGCCTTGCTGTGGAGGCGGGGACTGGGCAGAGCAGGGAATCACGGCCAGCAGGAGGGAGCCTGGAGCCGCGGCAGGCAGCTCTTGTGGCCCCAGCCCTCAGGCCACACTGGGGGGCGGGGCCAGCAGGGGGAAGCCTGAGCGGCACTGCTGCCACTCAGGATTAGCACCCGTGCCAAATTTGGTACGCGTACCAGAGGTTGCTGTGTTCCCTCTAAGGTTTGGCGGCTTGTGTGCAAAATTTTCAAGCTGTGTGCAAAACTTTCTCTGAATAAAATTTTTGTGTAAACTCACATGACAGAAATTATAGGCATTAATTGAAGTTAAAGTGATTGTAAATAGAATTAATTAATTGTGTTTAATTAATTGAATTTGAATGAATTTTGAATTGAAATTTAATTTTTAGAAAGGTTTTTATTTAAAATTACTTTTTTAAAAGTTTTTTTTAAATAGAAAGAAAGAAAGAAAGAAAGAAAGAAAGAAAGACGAGCAGGAAGGAAAAGAAAGAAGGAAAGAAAAAGAAAGGAAGAGAAGGAAGGAAGAGAAAGAAGGAAAGAAAAAGGAAGGAAGAGAAAGAAGGAAAGAGAAAGAAAGGCAAAGAAGAGAAAGAAGGAAGAGAAAGAAATGCAAAGAAAAGAGGAAGGAAGAGAAAGAAGGAAAGAAAAGAGGAAGAAAGAGAAGGAAAAGAGAGAAAGAAGCTGAGGCTGCTGGCGGGGGGGGACCCGACCGTGGCCCCGGGAAGCCGCTGGCGGGGTGGTGCAGACCCTGGCCCTGGCCCCAGCAGTTGAGGCGGCCGGCGGGTGGGAGCCCAGGAGCCCGCCCCAGTCGCGGCCACCCCATTGCCCCCGCTGCATTGGGCAGGCAGACAGGCCCGTGCTCCTGCCCCGGCCCTGAACCTGCCTGTTCTGCCCTGGGGGTGGGAAGGACCAGCCCAGAGGCCGGGCGCAGGCCAGATCTGCCACGGCAAAGCCAGAGCCCCGAGGGTTTGGAGGGGGTGGCAGAGGCTGCCGGGCTGTGGGGGGGCCCTCAGTGCTGCGCGGAGGGAGCGACAGCGGCTGCGCACCCGCGCAGCTTAGAGGGAACATAGGGAAGCAGGCGACTGCCCCTGATGGGGCCCCTTACTGCTCACAGCCCTAGGTGGCTGCCTGCCTCGCCTACCCCAAAAGCCGCCTCTGCTGTGTGCTTCATAAATGGGCCATTAAGGAAACAATTGCTATAGACATCTTGTCTGGGGCGTTTTCCAGGATCACGTCACAAGTTGAAATATAAATATAACAAACATATTCATAACTTCTAATACAGATAGGACCCTTACACATAAACAATATAATCATTCTTAGCAAATTATGACCTTTCTATCAGTACCCAACACGGCACATCTCAAAGGCTATGTCTACACTTACAAAGTTAAGTTGACTTTGTTAAGTCGACTCAACAAGGTCAACTTTAAGTCAACTTAACAAATTGACTACATTTCAAGTCGACTTTGTTAAGTTGATTTAACAGCAGAGATAGCCATTGGCTTTAAGTCGACTTAATAAAGTTGATTTAGCGTTAATCCCCATCTACACTGGATTTAAGTCAATTTAAGGAGTCGACTTAAGGCTTAAGTCGACCTAAAAGGAGGTGTTATTAAGTTGACTTAAGGAAGTGCTTAAGTCGACTTAAGAAAAGCCCAGTGTGGACGCGGCTTTGTTTAGGTTGACTTAAGTGTTCTTAAGTCGACCTAACTTGCCAGTGTAGATGCACCCAAATGGATTATTGCACTCTTGAAATATTGATATGAAATAAAATCATAAATGGTCCCCTAAATCCAGACAGCGTCACAGATGGGGGTCACAGCTGAATCCCAGAGATTGCCCACCCTCCCCCCCAGAGAGGCATCCTGAATCTCGTTGTATAATTCAGCAGACCTGGAAAGAGGCCGGAGGAGTCTGTGTAGATGATTCATTCAGCAGCACAGCTATGTGTAATGCTTGGCTCCCAGCTATGCAAAGCACATTTTGCACTTAGCCTTTTTATTTTTCAAATGAATTAGCATGGCACCAGCTGTTTCCACCCCTGCAGACACACAGATTCTGCAGTGGGTGGAAAGAGCTGCACCATGCTATTCCCCAGCCTAGAGAATGGCTGACAGGCTCCACAATAGATCAAGGCCCCACTGTTGGCCATGGCAATAGGGACATCACTGTCCTGAAGAAAGGTTCAGTGCCTGGGCCTGGAGCCCACCCTCTGCCATGCCAGACATCTGGTATTTTCAACCACTGTAAGTCCAGACCAGGGCTTGGACTGAGCAGCCCTCAGAACACAGCAGCCACCTCGGACACTGGCGTAGTATGGAGACCTTGGTAGTCCAGATGGCTCCTGAGTCCAGGCAGGATGAGACTATCTGCAAAGTAACAGGACAGATCTTCACAGCTTCACCATTTATGCCCAACCCCCGTCTCCCTCCAAAAAACCTGTTACTCCAAACAGAATTCTGTCCCTAGAAATGGAGAAAGCCACTGGCATGCCAGGCACAAAAAGGCCAAGCAACTTTGCAAATATATGGCCCAAATCTGACCTTTAAAGACATATTATAGGAAACACAATGGTTGTCTTAGAAGTAGACTAGAGCTTTGATA
Organism: Pelusios castaneus; assembly: GCA_007922175.1. Classification (NCBI taxonomy): domain Eukaryota; kingdom Metazoa; phylum Chordata; order Testudines; family Pelomedusidae; genus Pelusios; species Pelusios castaneus. The sequence goes on along the minus strand of ML686139.1, from coordinate 2,760,525 downwards.
TGGAAGTGGATTGGTGGTAGTTATTTGATGATGTTTACATCTATCTTGTTTGAGGTTAACAAGGTAAATAGACTGTTTTCCTGGCTGTTGCTGTTGTTCTATTTGATGAAGAGGTCAAAAGGGAACATTAACGTGGACCTTTGATGTAACAACAGAAATTGTCTATTAACTGTGCTAATATAGCTAATTTCTTGTGAGCCTAGGAGGTGCAGATTTTACTTCAAAGGACAATATACAGTATTATTTTCCACTCCAGAAAGTATCTGTGAACTATTATGCGAGCTTACATGGTTATTGCTGACTTTATTATCTGAAATCCACCTGGGGAAATTACCTGCAAGGGCTCATCTTGCTACAACTATAAAGGAAGCTTGGGTGTAATTGTTTTATCTCACATCTGTCCAAGCTTCTCAGGGAATGTTTGGACCACAGGACTGAGATCCCAACCAGCACCGGCCTGGATTCTCCCTGCTAATTCTCATGGGAGAATTAGAACAACTATTTAGTCTTTATTTCTCTGGACTGGATTTCTAACACTGTAAGCTGTGAAACAAAGGACTGAAAACTTCATGTATATGGACTTTCAAATAATTTGTATGGACGTGATTGTTTTAACCCATTAATAGCTCTCTTTGGGTGCGTCTACACTTACAAATTAAGTCGACTTAAGCTTGCTTGCATCCACACTACATTTTCCTTAAGTCGACTTAAGCAACTGCTTAAGTCGACTTAAGGAAAATTAAAGTCGACTTTACTAAACCTAGTTTTAAGTCGACTTTGCTGGCTAAGTCGACTTTAGAAAGTCGACTTAGCCAGTGTGGACAAAGAGTAGCCCTAAGTTGACTTTAAGTCGACTTAGGGGGCTTCAGGGCTTCCCTACTGCCCTCCCTGTCAGGGTGGCTGGCACAGCCACAGCCTGGCGTGCCCCCCCCACAGGGCAGGACAGAACCTTGCCCACCCTGCTCCTATGCCCTGCCAGGGTCCCTGTCCCCCTCAGACAGAGGGTCTCCTAGGAGAAAGTCCTAAGGGCCATGTTCCAACAAGAAGACACAGATGCAAGAGAGCCCAAAAGGGGCTGAGGACTGAGCCCAGAGACAGAGCTGCAGATGCTAAGGGCACAAAGATAGTCCTTGGTGGTCTTTTGTTACCTCAGAAGGCGTTCATCCATCTTAGACTGTGATTTGGCTGGAGGGCTCAGCCACCAAAGTCCTGCCTGATGAGAGCAACAGCCGACGGGGTGCTGGGAGAAAGGAGAGTGCAGGATCACACACAGATGACAGGAAGTGCAACGTGCACATGAGAGGTGATGCCTCCCATTACAGAGCACCGTAGAAGATAAGGGTTGTCCGCACCTCAGGAGGTCATTCAGTCCTACCCCCTCTTTGAAGCAGGACCAACCCCAACTAAACCATCCCAGCCAGGGCTTTGTGAAGCCATGCCTTAAAAACCTCTAAGGATGGAGATTCCACCACCTCCCTAGGTAACCCATTCCAGTGCTTTTCCATCTCCTAGAGAAAAAGATTTTCTTAATAGCCAACCTAGACCTCCCTCACTGCAATTTGAGACCATTGCTCCTAGTTCTGTCATCTAACATGACCTAGAACAGCCTTGCTCCATCCTCCCTGGAACCTCCTTCAGGTAGTTCAAAGCAGCTATCAAATCTCCCCTCACTCTTCCCTTCTGCAGACTAAATAAGCACAATTCCCTCAGTGTCTCCTCATCAGTCATGTGCTTCAACTCCTTAATTATTTTTTGCCATTCACTGGACTCTGCACTTGTACTTTGTGAACCTCATCAGATTTCCTTTGGGCCAATCCTCCAGTTTGTCTAGATCACTCTGTATCATATCCCTGTCCTCCAGCATATCTACCATTCTCCCCAGCTTATTTTCATCTGCCAGTTTGCTGCGGGTGCAATCCATCCCATCCTTCAGATCATTAATGAAGATGTTGAACTGTACTTGTTACTGACTGCCACTTAGACATCAAGTCATTGAGCCCAATGATTTAGCCAGCTCTTTCTCCACCTTATAGTCCATTCACCCCACACTTTTGTAACCCATACTCATCCCATACTTCTGTAATTTGCTGATAAGAATACTGTGGGTGATTGTATCAAAAGGTTTGCTAAAGTCAAGGTATAACATAAGTGATGCTCTCTGGATTTAGGGAACCAGTTATAATATTATTTTGTATTAATATCTCATAATTGCTGTAGTCCATAGGAACTACGTCATGTTTGGTATCAATAGGAAGGTTGTAACTTGCTAGAAAGGATTATTTTGTCTATGTGTAGATATCATATCTGTATTAGAAGATATGAATGTATTAGCTGTATCTGTATTCCAAATTGTGTGATTCTGAGAAACTCCCCAGACAGGATGTCTACAGTCATTTTTTCCTTAATGGCCCATTAAGGAAACTCCCAGGTACAGTGGGCCCAGGGAGAAACCTGTTGAGCCACTAGGACTTGAACTTGTGACTCAACTCCATTTTGATTGGAAAGAACTGCACACAGCATGGAGAAGGCCAGAGGTGATAAAAGGCAGCAGCCCCTACTCCATTTTGTCTCAAGTCCCCAGTCTACAGCCAACCTCTGGAACTATTCCTCTGCAACTGGACAAAGGACTGAGGCCCACCCGGGTGCTGGGTGTGTACCAGAGGAATGAGCCTGCAAACTGCTTTACATGGACTATACATTATTTGTATGTATGTGATTCACTTTGACACTTTAACATCTCTCACATTTGGCTTCTTTTCATTTTATATTAAACCTTTACTTGTAGTTACTAAAGGATTGCCTATCAGTGTGTTATTTTGGGTAAGATCCAAACCTATATTGTTCTGTGTGATGTGACTGGCTCTTTGGGGTCAGGAGAACCTATTTCTTTAAGCGACTGTGCAGCTAGGTGGGAGCCAGAGGAGCTGAAGTGCAATAGAGGGAGCTGTTTCAATTTTGGGCAGATTTCTTGATACCTGGTGTGGGGAACCAGAAGCCTGGTTGTGACTGATAGTGAGATTGGTTTAAGTGCCACCCATCAGTGTTTGGGGAGTTTGGCTCCCGGTTTTGCAGCTTGCCCTGATTTTTGTATGTCCAGGAGGTTATCCCAGGAGGCCCCGGTCACAACATGTCCATCACTTTCCCCACATATACAGAGTCAGTCGTCTCATCATAGAAGGCAGTCAGGATGGTCAGACATGATTTGCCCTTGGTGAATCCATGCTGACTGTTCCTAATCATCTTCCTCTCTTCCATGTCCCTCAAAATGGATTCCTTGAGGAACAGCTTTTATTTAACCTGTTAGGCTTTAATGTTTTTTCTGTCTCTGTAGACTTTTCTCTGTCAGGTCTTGTCTGTTACAGCTTGGATACTTTTCCTGCCAGTAAGTTGTGGAATGAAACTGAGGCCTTGTACACACGATCAGTTTATCTCGCAGTAAAGCTCGTTACTGCGCGATAGCAACAACAGGGTACACACGTGCAACAGAGCTGTTGCGCGTTAAATGCCTTGTTGTCGCGCAATCCAACAACCACTCGGACGAGAGTGGTAACAGCTGTTGCGGATCATCTGTTGCGCCTTTGAGCTCGTGTGTATGCTCACAGCGCAATGATTGGCCTCCGGAAATGTCCCAGAGTGCCAATCAATGCCACTCTGGGACATCGGAGCTGTCAACATGTCAATTTCACTGCTCTAGCTGAGCAGTGAAATTGACATATGGGCTCCGGCAGTCAGCTGCAGCCG
>ML686139.1:2714721-2750845 GCA_007922175.1 Pelusios castaneus | reverse complement strand
GGTGCGAACTGGCGTGGAGTACCAGCACCTTTTTTTCACAGCAATGTGGACCTGGCTCTTGCTGCCGCCACCACCACCAGTGGCCCAGGTCCCTGGCCAGAGCTGGATCTGGCGGCCCTGGGTTTCCAGCTGGGGCCGGGGTCAGGGACAGATTGGGCAGAGCAGGGTCGTACTTGGGGGCGGGTGGGAGAGGGGTGAATGGGGCAATCGCCCAAAGCCCCACAGTCATGTGGGCCCCGCACTGCCCCACGTATGGGGCCCAAGCTGCTGGCTTCTCACTGCCGCACTTCACCCGGCTCCCTGCTGCCTTTGGTGGCAAGCCAAAGGCAGCCAGCAGGGCAGGGCAGGGGTGGGAGTGTGAAGCCTGGCCTCTGGACTGGCCCTCCCTGCCCCCAGGACGGGACAGGGAAACAGAGCTGGGCCTCTGGGCCAGCCTGCCCTGCCCCTGCGGGTAAAGCAGCCGACCCAGGGGAGGGACGAGTGTGTGGGCCCTCCACCTCATCACAGGGGGTGGGGGCCCTGCACAGGCCTACTGGCCCTGGGCCCCACCCCCTCTTAGGGACAGCTCTAGGGCTGAGTACTGGCACCTTTTTTTAAAAAAAAACAAAAAAGGCACTGCTATTATTTATTGTACACTTCAGAGCGCCTGTTGCGCTGCTCAATCTTTTCCGATTGCCAGCTCTGTACCTCGGTTCACACACATGCACTGAGAGGTTCACACGGATCTGTCTGGCAGATGCAAACACAGGCACTGACCAGAGCAAACACCAAAACCAGCCCCATGGTCCAACTCCCCTGGTTTCCAGACAAGTGTTGAGTCATGGCTGGAAAAGTCATTAAATTACAGGCCAAAAGGCTGAGCCCCAGGAAAGATATTGACAGTCATAGCCCATCCCAGGGGAAGGAAGGGCCTGGATCCCATTCCCTGTTCTTTCTTCCATATGCGCCCCAAGAAGCCTTGCAGAGTAGAACCTTCTGGGGCAGGGCTGGCCTGGGCTTAAAGGAGAAGCAAGGCGGGGGCAAGGTGCAAACAGCGTAGGTGCATGCCACAGCTGGGCACAGACAGACCTGGCTAGCAGGGCTCCAGCCTGGCATGCTAACAACAGCAGTGTGAACATCACCATGTCTCTGCCAGAGTGGCCCAGCTATTTTCAGCAAGCAAGCATAACACTGTGCCCCCAGGCTGGAGGCTCACACCCAGCTGCAGGATAGACGTAGCCTTTGGGCCACACTCCCTTCTGCACCACCAGCAGGACAGCGGGCCCTTGCTGGGGAAAATTGTGGGGCTGGGAGGAGATGGACTCCTTCCCTCAGCATCACTCCAAATGCACTGCCAGTTGGACCTGGCTGCTGTTGTTACCACCACCACCACCCATCCCTGCTCTGGAGCCTGCTGCTTGCTTCCCTGTATTCCCTCAGTGTGGAGGACATAAGAACATAAGAACATAAGAAAGGCCGTACTGGGTCAGACCAGAGGTCCATCTAGCCCAGTATCTGTCTACCGACAGTGGCCAGTGCCCAGGTGCCCCAGAGGGAGTGAACCTAACAGGCAATGATCAAGTGATCACTCTCCTGCCATCCGTCTCCATCCTCTGATAAACAGAGGCTAGGGACACCATTCTTAACCCCTTTCTGGCTAATAGCCATTTATGGACTTAGCCACCATGAACTTATCCAGTTCCCTTTTAAATATTGTTATAGTCCCAGCCTTCACAACCTCCTCAGGTAAGGAGTTCCACAAGTTGACTGTGCGTTGTGTGAAGAAGAACTTCCTTTTATTTGTTTTGAACCTGCTACCTATCAGTTTCATTTGGTGACCCCTGGTTCTTGTATTATGGGAGTATTTAAACAACTTTTCCTTGTCCACTTTTTCCACATCAGTCATAATTTTATATACTTCTATCATGTCCCCCCTCAGTCTCCTCTTTTCCAAGCTGAAGAGGCCCAGCCTTTTCAATCGTTCCTCATACGAGACACTCTCCAAACCCCTAATCATTTTAGTTGCCCTTTTCTGAACCTTTTCTAGTGCTAGAATATCTTTTTTGAGATGAGGAGACCACATCTGTACACAGTATTCGAGATGTGGGCGTACCATGGATTTATATAAGGGCAATAATACATTGGCAGTCTTATTTTCTATCCCCTTTTTAATGATCCCTAACATCCTGTTTGCTTTTTTGACCGCCTCCGCACACTGTACGGACATCTTCAGAGAACTATCCACAATGACTCCAAGATCTTTTTCTTGACTCGTTGTAGCCAAATTAGCCCCCGTCATATTATAGGTATAGTTGGGGTTATTTTTTCCAATGTGCATTACTTTACACTTATCCACATTAAATTTCATTTGCCATTTGGATGCCCAATCACTTAGTTTTGTGAGATCTTTTTGAAGTTCTTCACAATCTGCTTTGGTCTTGACTATCTTGAGTAGTTTAGTATCGTCTGCAAACTTAGCTACCTCACTATTTACCCCTTTCTCCAGATCATTTATGAATAAATTGAATAGGACTGGTCCTAGGACCGACCCTTGGGGAACACCACTAGCTACCCTTTTCCAATCTGAGAATTTACCATTTACTCCTACCCTTTGTTCCCTGTCTTTTAACCAGTTCTCAATCCATGAAAGGACCTTCCCTTTTATCCCATGACAACTTAACTTACATAACAGCCTTTGGTGAGGGACCTTGTCAAATGCTTTCTGGAAATCTAAGTACACTATGTCCACTGGATCCCCCCTGTCCACATGTTTGTTAACCCCTTCAAAGAACTCTAATAGATTAGTAAGACACGATTTCCCCTTACAGAAACCATGTTGGCTATTGCTCAACAGTTTATGTTTTTCTATGTGACTGACAATTTTATTCTTAACTATTGTTTCAACTAATTTGCCTGGTACCGACGTTAGACTTACCGGTCTGTAATTGCTGGGATCCCCTCTAGGGCCCTTTTTAAATATTGGCGTTACATTAGCCGACTTCCAGTCTTTGGGTACCGAAGCCATTTTAAGGGACAGGTTACAAATCTTAGTTAACAGTTCCGCGACTTCACATTTGAGTTCTTTCAGAACTCTTGGGTGAATGCCATCTGGTCCCGGTGACTTGTTAATGTTGAGTTTATCAATTAATTCCAAAACTTCCTCTAGTGACACTTCAATCTGTGACAGTTCCTCAGATCTGTCACCTACAAAAGCCGGCTCAGGTTTGGGACACCCAAGAAGAACTTTATTGCTGTGTTTGTGACTGCTGGGGAAGTGCTCAGGACCATCTTAGGAGCTGTGGAGGGGTGTCTTTTCTGGGACTTGAGAGACTTGGCCACCTCTGCTCATCTGGTGGTGGGGCAGTCCTTGTTGCTGCCTGCAGGGAGAGGGGGGAGTGGTGTGGAGCCCTCCCCCCCACACTCCATCTGCTCCCCCCCCACCACCACCACTGCTGCCGCCCCCCATCCCCCCCACTCGCCCCAGCTACCACTTGCATCGCCTCCTAACTCCAGGACTGCAGCTAGACTCCCTTACTAGTTGGGACTATTGTAGCAGCAGGGACTTTAAGCCTCACGGGTACAACCCTTTTCATTTCCTTCATTGCCTGACCTTCCCTTCCTTCCCCAGCCCCACTTGGCCAGAGGGTCTCCACACTCTGCTTTGCCCTCTGGCCGGCTCAGTACACCCCTCCTGCCAGCACCCTCTGCCACTTACCTTGCCCTCTCTCCTTGCTCCCTCCCTGCCCTGCCCCCACCCTTCAGCCTCCATTGCTCCCCTGTCCAGCCCTGCCCCGCCCTGCCCTTGGCTTCTGCTAGCCCTACACTCCCCTCTCCCGTTTTGCTCGGCTGCCCCTCTCCTGCCCCACCTGGTCCTCCCCCCCAGTGTGTCTATGGTGTGTCGGTGCCAGTGAGCCTTAGTTGTCCCTAATTTTCTGTTACCTCCCCTTCACTGCACCCCTTGATGTTTCAGTGACCCTACCCTACCCAGTGCAGCCAGAGGAGCCGGATCCCTTCCCACCCCATACAAAGCCCCTGTGCCCCCTTCACCTGGGCACCCTCCTCCACTGCCTGCAGCCTAGCAGGGAGGAGTGGTTCGCTAGCCTGCCCTTCCCCCCACGGTCCCCCCACCATCTATTCCCATAACCCACTCTGGGTTACACCCTCCTCCCCTGCCCACAGCCTAGTGGGGAGGCGTGGTTCACCCTACCCAGCACCCTTCGCTTTATCCGGGTCCATCCACCCCAGGTCTTCTTCTCTGCTTGTCCCCACCCCTCTGGCCCCCCTCCCTGAGCCTGCTCCCCCAGCCACCCATGCGGTTGAACCCTCTACCACCACCAGGGCATCAGTAGCGGCGGGCACAGGAGGAGCCTCCACCATTGCTGCTGCGAGCAAGGGCTCTGCTGTGGCCCCACCACCGGCCATGGCCCCTTCTTCCCCTGCCATCCCCTCCACCAGCTCTGGGGGTCCCTCTGCCCCCAAATGTACACCCAGGCAGCGGCCACCCCTCCACCCATCACCATCTGCCCACATCGCCTCCTCACATACCATCTCAGGAAGCCAGGGCCCCTTCTCCACCGTGACCAGGAGGCACAGTGTCCTTTGCCTCCTGGTGGCTGCCTCGCCCCACGTGTGGACATTGGCGAGGGTGGTGGGGCCCTCGGCTATCGTGGCAGCCTCCAAGATGTATGGGAAGGTCGTCTTCTTCCTGGCATCAGAGGCCACCGCGCAGGAGGCGGTTGCGAAGGGCCTGGTGGTGGGGTTCATTTATGTCCCTGGTGAGCTCCTGAAGGACCTGGGCGTATGGGTGGTGCTGACCTCCGTCCAGCCCTTCCTCCCCAACTCTGCCCTGCTTCCCCTTGTCTTCACCCTGGGGAAGCCCATATCAGTGATCAGTCCTCTCCCACTGGGCTGTAAGGACCCCGCCCTCTGTCACGTCTTGTTCTTCCGTCATCAGGTGCAAATCCAACTGCAGCTGGCGGGAGCACGTGACGGAGTGGCATTCAAGGGGTCCTTCCTGGTGCCCCATCAAGGGCCCCACTACTGGATCCATTACTCCTCGGGGGAGGCTCAGTGCTTTCTCTGCCGGGCTATGAGGCAATTCTGGAGGGACTGCCCCCTGCCCTTGCATGGAGAGGAAGCAACTGGGCCCCCGAGGCCTCAGCGGGCGCTGGCCATGCCATTGCTGGTGCTCCCAGCCCTCTGGCCTGGGTAGCTGCCCCTCCTCCTCTTCCACCTGGGCTGGCCCCCGTCACCATTCCCGCTGGAACATCTGGGATGGGGCCCACAGAGGAGAGGGCACAGGCCAGGGTGGCCCTGACCTGCGAGAGGGCACACCCCAGTGGGAGGGTTCCCATCCCCTTGATGTCCCTCCCTTGCCCCTTCCACCCCAGGAACCTTCGCCCTTGCCGCCTCGTGACGCCCCTGCTGCCGGCCCTCCGATGCCAATTTGGAGGGCCAGGCCCTCTTCAAGGGGAAGTGCAGCAAGCGCAAGCAGGCTGGGGGAGGTGTTTTAGCCCAACACCCAGTATTTCCAGTACAAAGCCTCTCCTGCTTCCCTCTGGCCCTGCTGTCTCACACGGGAGAGATTAACAATATTGTTAGGTGAGTTGAGGGTGTCACCGTTGTGATAACAGATTGGACTTCTACAGAGTGTTTCTGCCAATGTGCACAGGCTGAAATCGTGGACAAACAACATCACTTGCCTCATAACCTCAACCATGCAGAACACAACGCCATCCACAGCCTCCGAAACAACTCTGACATTATCATCAAAGAAACTATTGTAGAAAGACAACAGAGTCCTGTGGCACTTTTAAAGACTAACAGATTTATTAATCGCAGTCTTTAAAAGTGCCACAGGACGCTGTTGTCTTTCTACAATAGTTTCTACAATAGACTAACACGGCTACCCCTTTGGAATTATCATCAAAGAGGCTGACAAAGGAAACTCGCTGAGGCAGCACTGGAACAAGTATACACAGACACACCCCTAGAGCCCCAACCAGGGCTATTCTATCTGCTATACACGATCCATAAATCTGGGAATTTTGGGTGCCCCATCTTCTCATGCATTGGCACTCTTACAGCAGGATTGTATGGATTCTCTCCTCAGACCCTATGCTACCAGCACTCCTAGCTCATCTCGAGACACCACCAACTTCCTGAGAAAAACTACAATTCATTGGTGATCTTCCCGCATAGTAGCATTTAACGTCAGAAGACCACAAAAGTGAGGAAGCTAGTTAAATGGAAATTAAAAGGAACATTCACAGGTAGGACATGTCTACAGCGCGCATGGAAGCTTTTTAAAAATGCCATTATAGAGGCTCAAATTAAAAGTATATCACAAACTCAAAAAAGGTAAGAGGCCCCCAAAAAATGGTACTATGGCAAAACAACAATGTAAAAAAGGTATCCTTTAAAAACTGGCAGTCACAACCGCTGAGAATAGAAAAGAGCATAAACGCTGGCAAGTGTAAAATTATGACTCAATTAATTTTGCTGAAATAGACTGCCACGTCTACCTTTCTGGAATTTGTATCAGCTACAAACTTTGCCACCTCACTGTTTACCCTTTTTTCCAGATCATTTCTGACTAGCCTGAACAGCACTGGTCCTAGCACACACCCCTGGGGGACCCCTCTAGTTATTTCTCCTTTCTGGAAACTGACCATTTATTCCCCTTTGTTTCATGTTTAACTGCCCTTTAGCTGAGGCTTGCAAACAAAACACAATGAAGTACCATACTGTATTTAAAATCTTAGTGAGTTCATTAATACAGTAATACAATACAGTTTACAGAAGCATACAGCATTTCGCAAAGGGGGGGGTCCCCAAACCTTTGGGGGGGGGAGCCGCTGTATTGGCATCTTTCCTTCTTTGCTGTCTCAGAACTGGGCGCCCAGCCAGCCACCACTGCAGGCAGTGCCATCGCCAGCAGCAGCACAGCATTAAGGAAAACCCATTTCTCCTACAGGTTTGTTTTTGCCTGAGAGTAAGAAAACACGGTCACTTATGCCAGGTTGGGCTTTACAGTTTGTCCACAGTTAAATTATAGGAGAAACTGGCCTGTGTGAGTAGATTCTTGTGACAGGTGGTCTCGCCTCAGAGCCGGTCGCTAATGCAGGTTTGACTGTTCACCTCTTGGCCCAGGCCCTGCGTTCCACTTAGGACGAGATCAAGCATTGCCTTTCCCGTGCGTTCCAGGAGTAGCTGCTCCAAGCAGTATTCAGTAATGTGCCTAAAAACTTTCTCGCTGCATCTGGCCATCAAGTGGCATGCTCCCAGTCAATGCAGGGATAGTTGAAATCCTCCATTATTACATTTCCTCTTTTTGTGGTCTCTCTGATCTCCCTGAGTATTTCACAGTCTCTATTGCCATCCTGGTCAAGTTGTCCTCCTGCTATTATATTATTCAGGCATGGGCTTTCTAGTCATAGAGAGTCGATTACAGGTTTTTATTATATCTGATTCTATGATCTCGTAGACATGCTGTCACTCAGCCACCAGAATAACCTATTCTGTACCTTAGAATTACTATGTGCTATTGATATATCATCACTCCACCAAGTGTTTATGATGCCTATTAGATTAATATCCTCATTTAATGCCAGACACTTAGCTTTACCCATCTTGATATTTAGACGTCTAGCATTTGTACACAAGCACTTATCAAATTTGTCACATGAGTGGGTTACTCTCATATGATGTAATGAAATGGGACTCTTTCATTTGAAAGTTCCTCTTCAGTTCCTTCCTGTACTTTAGCAACTTCTATCCTCTCCTCTTTACTAGGACACAGAGAATCTCTGTTAATAGATTCTTCCCCTACAAGATGTCTGTCTGAACTGTGTATGCTTCTCTTCACCTGTCGACTTTCCCCAGCCTTCAGTTTAAAAACTCCTCTATGACCTTTCCATTTTTTGCATTCCAGCAATCTGGTACAAGTTTAGGTTCCTCCTTTCGCCATAGGTTCCCCATTTCCTGATAAATCTCTGAACTCCTCTCCCTACACCAGTGGCTGGCCACCCCTGGCATGCATGCCAAACCTGAGCGGCATGCGGTGCCACTCAGGCTCCCCCACTGGCTCCACGCCCCCAGCATGGCCTGGGGCCACAACAGCCACATGGGCTCCAGGACCCCACTCGCCATGCTTCCCTGCTGGGGAAAAGCTGCGGCGCAGGGCTCCTGGCCCTGCTGCTCCCCTCCCCCGGGCAGGGCTGCTGGAGAGGAGCAGGTCAGGTCGGCCCCACCCAGAGCTGCCACTCCCTGCAGGAGCCGGTCCCAGCTATGGCCAGGAAGAGGGTGGGTCGGTCCGCCCAGAGCTGCTGCTGCCGACCCCTGTCTTATACCATCATCCAATCTATACACCAAGACCCTGCCATTCTGCCTGCTTACCTGGCTCTGCACATGGAATTCAAAACATTTCAGAGGATGCTACCATGGAGGTCCTGCTCTGTAATCTCTTACCTAGCAACCTCACTTTGGCCTGCAGAACCACTCGCCTACCCTCCTTATGTTACTGGTACCTTCATGTACAACTACATGCTAGTCTGTCTAATGTCTCAGGGAAGCTGCACTCGATTTTATTAATTGTATTTTTGAATTAATATTGGAGGTATTTTTCCCAGTTTAAAAAACTGTTTGCAATTCCATTATACATCAAGAATAAGAGTTAAGGTAAGGACGGAAAAATCCCATGCACTGCTAAAGGCTGGGGACTGAATGGCTAAGTAGCAGCTCTGTAGAAGAGGACCTGGGGGTTATGGTGGATAAGAAGCTGGATATGAGCCAACAGTGTGTCCTTGTTGCAAAAAAGGCCAATGGCATAGTGGGCTGCATCAGTAGGAGTGTTGCCAGCAGATCGAGGGATGTGATTATTCCCGTGTTTGGCACTCGTAAGGCCGCATCTGGAATACTGTGTCCAGTTTTGGGCCGCCCACTACAGAAAGGATGTGGACAAATTAGGAGTCCAGCAGAGGACAACAAAAATGATCAGGCGGCTGGGACACATGACTTATGAGGAGAGACTGAAGGAACTAGGCTTATTTAGTTTGCAGATGAGAAGACTGAGGGGGGATTTGATAACAACCTTCAACTACTTGAAGGGGTGCTCCAAAGAGGAGGGAGGTAGGCTGCTCTCAGTGGTGAAAGAGGACAGAACAAGGAGCAATGGTTGCAAGTTGCAGCTGGGATGGTCTAGGTTTGATATTAGGAAAAACTTTCTCACTAGGAGGGTGGTGAAGCATTGGAATGGGCTATCTAGGGAAGTGGTAGAATCTCCATCTTTGGAGATTTTTAAGGCCCGGTTAGACAAAACCCTGGCTGGGATGATTTAGTGGGAGTAGTCCTGCTTTTAGCAGGGGGTTGGAGTAGATGACCTCAGGTCCCTTCCAGCCCTAATATTCTATGAGATAAAAATATACATATAAACTGACTCCATTTTCAGCTTTGCAGAAAAACTGAAATGCTATTATGGACAATGATAAAATCAAAATCATGTGGTACCACCAGTGTTTTTAAAAATATAGATTTTATTATTATGCATGCAACAAAACAAAAAATATAATAAAATAAAAGAAACCAGTCATGTGACCCACAAAACATAATGCATAGGACAACACATGACATATAGAATGACACAATTAAAATAAATGTTGCCAAAATTGTTATTTTTATATATATATTATTTATATTTAGCAAGATATGCTACAAAACAAAAAGTTAAACAAATTTAAAAATTAGGCCGGTTATTTGTTTATTTTAATTTAAAAACTCTTCGTAAGAATTTATTCAAATCTCTATTAATTTACCTACTCAGTTGTATTAATTTAGTTTACTTAAGGCCACTTACATTACTTTACAATATTTTTACCTTAGAAATGTTATTATACAGAAATAAGAAAACCCGCATAGTGTCTACTTTTTAAAAAAAAGAAGAAGAGTTTTAGGATCAAAAGCAGGGTTAGCATTCTGTTGCTTAGCAACAGTAACTTCTTTAGCTATTGAATTGAAGAGTTACACTTATTCACTGGACTTACTTAAAGTAAAGCTTTGACCCGCTAGCATTTGGTAATTGATTTCTTTTCATTTCTCTGTCTGCTCCTGCAACAGGGGTTTCTGTAATAACTATCACTTTGAGTTTTTAAATGGCAGAAAGGGAAGAAGAGATGGAATCAATATAGGGAGAGAGGGAAGCACAAACTGAGGGAAATTAATTAATGCTGCAAGGACATTTCAAAGCAGACAGCAGCAGTGAATTCAGCAACTGAGCCAGATGAAGAATACAAAAGAAAAAAGGAAAGGGGAGCTTTGCACAGAGAAAGGCCACGAAAGAAAAACTGGAACCAAATGTAAAAATATTAGAGAAACAAGATGGTATTTTCGGCTCTGGGAGAGAGTGGTTCTGGGCATAGAGCAGGGGGTGCCAGGCGCCAGGATGTCTGGTTTTTATCCCAGCTCTGGAAGGAGATGGGGAATGGCTACCTGACCCTGCAAAACTTTTATTCGTCCCCCAAGCACTTCCTGCTTTTGTCTCCTCTCCAAATGGTTTCTAGTAGTGCCTTTTTTTCTTCAGTCAATAGGCTGTGTCACCATCTAGGCCCCCATTACTTTCTGCTCTTTTTGTCTTCTCCCTTTTTGCCTTTTCCTGCCATCTCCAATTTAAACAGATTACATACAAAACTCCATGGATTCCTTTTTGGATTGCCTTTAATGTGAGCAAATCATTGCCATCGTCTGTTATGTACTGTATGACAACATGCTTTAAACTTCCTGCTTTTCCCTTTCATTTGCTTTGGCTTATATTTTTATACAGTTACGCAGCGTTTTAGCACAAGAGAGTGTTCTTTGCAACCAGATGCCACATTAGTCTTTGCTTTATCTGGGCACTTTGTTTAGAAAACATTTTACTTGTAATTAATCTTTATATATTCTTACAGTATGGCTTTAGGCTCAGAAGGCAGGTTCTGCTTTCCGTAATCTTCATTAACCCGTTATTTGCCAGAGTAATAATAACATTTTTCCCTCCACTTGGCAAGGACCCCAAAGTCCAAACCCTTAGAGGCCACTTCTCCAAATCCTGTTGGTCAGCTCCTGACCTCAGGACAAACTGGTCTGAATAATGCTTGGCTGATGCCCCCGGCCTGGCTCACCAAGTTATCAATTAATGGTATAACCAAATGATTTGACTGCACTTAGGGGTCACTATTAAGTATTCGTCTTCACTTAAAATGCTATAGCTACACTGCTATAACACGTCAGTTCAGACACTACCTATGCCAGTAGGAGGGGTTCTCCCATCAACATCGGTAATCCACCTTGCCAAGAATTTTTCCATTAACCTACTGCTGCCAACGCCAGACACTTTGGTCAAAGTAACACACCACTCGGGAGGGAAGGCTTTTCCACCCTCCTGACTGACAATAGTTAAACCAACCTACCACTCTTGGGTAGGCCAGGCCTAAGGATGTTCCAGCAGGCAATTAACCACACTTTGCCAAATATATCGCCTAAATACCAACAACACGATACAAAGAGGTGGTGGACACACCCTCCTTCCGGGAATCCATTCTCATCTTGCAGCATCTTTGCCTTGGACAGAAGGTATGCTTCACAGATATGCCCTCAGACCCACTTCTATTTACAGTGTGGCTGGTTACCAACTAAATGTCCCATACATTCACTTCAAGTTTAACCCACTGGTTTGTGCCAGCTTTCTTCTTGGCACCTTCCTGTGTTTTCCCATCTCCTATTCCGAATACTACACTCCATGTGCTGATCATTCCTGAATGTAATCCTAACTGCACTTGGTACAAGGATTCAGGCAGCTTTGTACTGACAAGTTTCCTATCTTCTAATGCCAAAGCTGAGTGCAGCTTTGCAGAGTGTTGGGGGATATCTGACGTGGATGAACTGTGGGAAGAGCATAACACATTCAGTTAACAGACACTATACATAAGGAAGTTGTTCTATTTATACTATGCAGACAATACCTATTAATGCAACATATACAAAGCCAAACAGTGATGTCCTAGCTAACAAAATGTGGACAATGACATCAATTCTCTTTTTTAAAAATAGTCACATATATTTGAGAAGAATAAAATTTACAGTGAACCCCTCCTCGTACCATAAAAGCCCGACAGCACATCCAATTGTTTGTTACTTTACACACATTAAAATAAATACCCATGGCTCAAAGTGCGGAGAGCAACACCCTGGCTGTTCTCAGCTGCAGGGGGCTGACTAAGCTATTTGTTATTTAAATTAAAACATAGAAACCATCCATGTGCCATGAGGTTGTGCCATGAGGTTATCCACTCTGGGTGAGTTCAGAGGTCAAGACAGCCCCTAACATTTACAGCTACCATTTTCATTTTTTTGATTCACAGTCTGACAGCTGTCGTCACAAGCTACTCCGGGTCCACTGGCTTCCTGCCAGGGAGTCTGAACGCTGTTCTTCACATGCTCATGGACCCCATCCTCATCAATGATCAACGGTGCATGAAATTCTTTGTTCGCCACATACTTTTCTAGTCCCTAAAAAGAAAAAAAAAGCTGCTGGTAGGAAAGAGGTCACCACAGCCCAGCAGATTTAGCAGCATTAAGAATGGCTCTAGCTGCTAACTGACAAGAGCTAGATACTTAACCAAGTGCAATGAGCAAATTAAAGCCAAATTCCAGAGCAGAAAGTGTTGGTTAAATAGTTAATGTCCTGACACTTCTGTTACCTTCATCTTAACCTGACATATGATACAAATCTCTGTTTGTCTGAACAGCACTACAGCTCTGGGGCATGCCACCCTTTTCCATGAGTTCTGGAGAAGTTTGGCAACTTTCCCAAAGTGCACCGAGGACATTTATGCAGAGCAGCACCTGAGGCAAGGCATTCCGGGAGGTCCTCCTGTACAAGGGGGAACGGCCCTTATGCAGCCGTGGCTGCTCCATCCCCATTGAGTACATGGAACCAGTTACAGAAAGACAATGCGTCAAGCTGGGCCAGCTTGCTGCCACAGTTCCCAGCCACCTTTGGCCAAAGCTCCTTAGAGTCAAGCATGGTGGTTACTGGTTACCAGCTGGGCTGAAAGGTACAGTGTGGAGAGGACATAAGTGGTAAGAGTTGTACTGAATGAAGGGCATATAATGTCAAAAGGCGAAGGGACAGCAGCTAGATTGTCTCTGGTGGACTGAATCGGTTCTTTCCAATAGAGGCCAGCTTCGGATTGGCTGAGCTGGTGTTAACCAAACTCAAAAGAAGAGCTTGAAGCTGCAAAGAGACCCAAGTGATGGTCCCTTCAGCTGCTAGTGTGTGGCCAACATAGGAGTCAGTACCGAGAAGTACTGTGAAGTGTTGCAGAATTTTGCTACATCCAGGTATAGTGGGGCACACAGTCACTAGGCATGGACTGAGTAGAGAAACAATGCACCTCCAGAGCCCCAAGGATGCTGTTTGCCCACTTCAGTAAAGCCTGGATAACTTCACAGCAGGAGAGATTCCGGGATCCTTAACAAGCCAACTCTGTCCCCTGCTCCTTCCCCTTCAATGACAGTCTGCTAAAACAGATCGTAATCTGCACAATCCCTCACTGAGCTCATCTACAAATGCATCTTCAGCTAAAAGGAAACAAAAAAACCAAACTTACTTCTCCGCCGTAGGAGATGAGAGGAGAAATTTCACACTGGATGGGCAAGTCATGAGCATCCTTCAAGCTAAGGTAAGAAGAGAAAGGTAGTGAGTGTTAAGAAACAGAGGCATCTAGCTGTGGGGACCAGATCAGAGACAGCCTTGGAGAATTCAGCCAGAAACCATCCAGGTAAAGTAAATGCACTTTGGGAAGCAAACTACGTGTGCACAGCAGCTCCTCATGCCAATGCAAGGGGTGAGCACAATGTGGGAAGGAATGGAACTCGTGGTGATCTTGCACTGCCTTCCCACACCTGGCCCGAGGTCACTTCTGTGCATGCAGGGTTGGTGCTAAGTCTCAGATGGAGGCAATGACTGACTGGGGAAGGACAGAGCCTGAGACCAGCAGAGTGACACAATGTGAGACTCTTCTCATGTTCCCCAGATGGCTTGTCTGCAGCCATTTCAGTGCCTTCCAGTCCCAGCCTCCTCAGACTGCTTCTGGAGTGTCGCAGGGACACCAGCCGAACCTTGGGCTGCCCTGAGCCTAATTCACAAACTGGAGGTATGTTTTGTGCAGCAGGTGCCGCAAGTATTGTTTGCATCTTCTGACTCCAATGACAGTAGCAGAACTTTTTAGGTGCATCTTTAACTACAGCCCAGGTGAGTGCAGGGAGCCTCCAGAAATCTGCTTCACAACACCAGAACTCAGGGCATCACAGGACAGAATTAGAGGGAAAACACTGGCCAGGTTGGGGGACCAGGGAAAAGGATGCAGTCGCTACGCATGAAGGACCTGGATGTGAGTACGTCAACGCAGCAATTACACTCTTGACATGGCAAGGTATACGGAGGACTGCACTGATGACTGAACGAGAACTCAGGAAGATTTAGCATCTCTAGGAGTGGCTGCAGACACCAGCACGGCACCCTCTCCCATCCCTTAAACCCGAGGAGGGACGAAAAAGGTTTGAATTCAGGCTGTTGGACAAGTTGACCACAAAGAGCAAAGTGACCGTGTTATTCTAATGAGAGAGTTTGGGTTTTCACCTGTTTACTGGGTAATGTTGTGACTGACAATTGTTAGCACCTGACGCAGACCAAGCAGGTATGGGGCGGTGGGGCGGCTCTCTCTCAGACCAGCTCTTAGCTCCTAATCAAACTGCGTCTCCACTGAAGGTGGCGTATCAGACACCAGCACCTTCAGCATGTGAATGATTCGTGACAAGTAGCGAGTCTGATGAGCCATCTCCCATAAGCCGGAGGCCCAAAGGCAGGCCTTATCTCAAGCACAGACAGTACAAGGCTCATGTGGAAACGTCCCCAGTTCCTACTGCTTTAATCTAAGGAAACCATTTCCCCAGCATGAGGCACAAGCTGAACACCCAAGGGGATGGTCTCCATCTCTGCTACACAGCTTCCCTGGAAGCACAAGTTCAAACAGCAGCAACTAGGCCGAGCCCTTGGCTGGGTTGGGAGCCAGAGCTCCAGACAGCGTGTGATACAGACAGAACTGTCTGACAAAAGGCACCACTAAACCCCTGCCTGCTTTGCAAGGATCTGATGTGCCGCCCTGCCATTTTTATACTGTTGATGCTCTCACCTGGCCCCCCTGGGTATGGGATTCAGAGCCACTTACTAGAGAGAAAGGCAACACGGCCACAGAAAGGAGCTGGAGTCTTTCCTGGCTCCTGCATGAGCATGAACCCAAGTTCCACCTGCCAGGCTAAGTTCTGCCTCAACTTACAGCTGCAGCGCTGAAAGGAGCAGGAATCGCTACATGAGGCAGGTCCCGACAAGAGCACATGGAACAGGACAGACCATTGCGTTTTGGCTCTAGCTACAGGGAGAAGCAAGAGGTCCCAGATTCTTTAGCAAGACATGCTCTCCATTTCCCAGCATGCACCCTAGCTACCATTCTGTTAGTAGCTCCCAACCAGAAGCCAGTCACCATGAAAGCGGTGCACCCAACCAGTCCTGACCTGCCACTCACCAGGCACCGGCCTGGCCGTGAAACGCAGAGCCTGTTAGCCCTTAAGCGTAGCCCCATCACCATGCATGGCCCACAGCCTAGCGCTGGATATTTACTTGTAATTGGCATCGGCAGTGACGGCATCTGGCCTTCCATTTGCGCAGCTGTCGTGTGGGAATAAATGAGGGTTAATGAGGATGGAAACAAACCGAGAAGGAACAAAACCATTTCAGGGGGTAAAAGTTGTATATTCAGCCTACTCCTAGGCTGTGGATTGGTGAGCAGGAGAGACACCACAGGGGGCACAGGGTACATAAAAGCTCTGGCTGTTCATTAGGCAGGCTGCATCGTGGGTAATTCCAGTGACCTCTTCCCTGTACTCAGCCCAACCGAGGCCAGCCTCAACAGCGGTCAGGAGCCCAGGCAGAGCCCAGAGGAGCAAAGCTGTGTGCAACCCTCCTTAATGCAGAGGTCGGCTGGCAGGAGACCAGAGGTGCCAGCTCCTCTTGCGGCTGCTCCTCTGCCATAGCCATGGCCCATGGCACAGAGGTCCGTGAGCAACATTTCTCCTGCGGGGGCACCTTGTCCACCCTGGTATAGTGACTGGTGAGCCGTCCGTTCCAGACAGCGCCTTTGCAAGACTCTCACAGGGTCAGTTTGCTGTGTTCTGAGTGGTCAGGAACCAATCACTAATAGTTTCTGTTCTGAAGCCATGGGTGGAAAGAATTCTCTCTGGTGTACAGACAAGCTGGTCATTGGCCCTACTCAGACAAGCACCCCGCAGTGTAACCGAACTATGTCAGCTGGACCAAGTGTCTCTACAAGGCCCCTCTCACCCCTCAAGACTTGTAGGGCTCTCCATGGTGGGACAGTCAGCAATGGGACTCCCTCGTGTGCCCACGACTGGATCGCAAATGGGGAAGAAGCGTCAACATTCAGCTCTGCCCTGCCACTTAGAATGGGAAGGAGCCTGCTGAGGGAGGCTCACAGCCACTTACCGGGGAATCGCAGGGAGGCGGGTGCCATTCTCATCTACGAAGTGGCCACCAGCATTGAGGACCCAGCAATGGTGCAGCGACATGAGGGCATGTCGGGCTGTTGTGGGGTTGTCTTTCCCATTCTGACTGTCTGCATTCTTCAGAGGTGAGAACTCGTCTTCACGCAGCACTTCATAGACCGCAAACTGCCTGGGGGGGACAGAGCAGGGACCAGCTCAGCGTCGGAGAGCAGAGCTCTGCTAGTGTGTCCTTTCATTCTCACTCATCTGGAGTTGGCAGGAAGCCCCCCCTCCTCTCTCCACCCCACAGATTTGCCTGGCAGCACAGTAATATCAGAGGGTTCCAACCAGCTCCTTGGGCCGAGAGCTGGGATTTCCTTGTCTAAATGCGATGGCAGAGGACATGGCACCTGCTCATTCTGGTAAGGCCACAGAGTCGCCTGGGTCTTACAACCCTGGGCCCTGCCGTACGTCCTGCTCAGAGTGTGGGGAGCACGAGACAGTCTCGTAGATGGACCTGGCTTTCGTCAACGCAGAGCTCACCCTGCTCTGTCTGACAAGAGCGCCAGGCTGTTCCTGAGCCGGACCCTGCTCCCAGCTGAGGGCATTAGCAAGATGGCTGGCACCGCATGAGAGAAGCTTCTCACCCCAATCCCAGGAGAATGGTCTGCCTCAGAAGAGGGGCCTTCTGATCCCACTGCTGTTGATGAAGCAGATAATGGCATGATCTGGTTGTGCAACCTCAGGCAGTGAGCAGTAGCAGCCCACAATGGGAGACCAAATGGGGGCTGGAGCAGGAAGCAGGGAACTTTCCAGCTTTGTCCTGCTGCATCCTCTCATGGCTACAAAGCAGTGTGGAGCAACCAGACATGGACTATGGTGCTGCCAGCCCACAAGGAGGCAAACAAGCAATCCAGGGAACAAAGCGTGGGCAGAGCTCAGAGCAGGACTGGGCCCCAAAATGCTGTCCCTGGACTGGCTCTCATCTGGCACTGAGCCCTCATCTGTACAGCTCATCACCGCAGGGCAGCAGCTCTTCTCGAAACAGCTGAGAGCCTCATAGTCTGCATGTGGCAGTTCTGCCCTCTGCACGGTTTGAAACGGAGCCTTGAGTGTTCTCCAAGCCACATGGTCTTGACTAGGAGACCAGTGCCACGGAGCCGGCCTGCTTCTCTAGGCTGGGCAGTACCATAGCAACCCCAGATGCGTCCCGCCACGGGAGCAGCCCCGGGAAGAGGGTATAGCAATACTCTGCCTGTTTACCCAACCACAGAGCCCAGGGCGTACCTGGCAAACTGGAAGATGTCAAAGACAAACTTTTCCATCTTGATCCCGTTCGGTTTGTCCGGCTTGACCAGATGCCCGCTGGTGACATCCACATACGATATCTTCTTCTGGGCCACGTGGTGCTTCAGCTGAGGTTCATAAATGCTGGCGGGGGGAAAGAGAGAAGTCGGTTTTCTATAGTTAGGTGACAGGGCTCCTGCCACCCATCCTCCAGTCATCCTGGCCCAAGAACAGCCACAGGTGGATGGAGTGCATCAACCACCACTGCCTTCAAGAGCCATGCTTTCTGTTTCCTCCACGGCTAGAGTCCAAAAACCAAAATCCCTAAGAGCTGCCTCCTCCTCCTCCTGTTGGGCCCCATTTAATGCCCTTGGATCAAACCATTCTGCCGCACTCTCCTGGCTTTGGGGGCAGTCGGCAAGCTCCTACGGCCCATCTGCAGGGTGTGCAGCTGGAGTGGAGACAGCCCAGAGACCCCAGCATTAGTGGACAGTAGGAGAACGAGAGTATAGCATGAGAGGGTGACAAGCATGGAGCTGGGCACGCAGTGCCGAGGGATTTGGGGAGGGGAAGTGGGCACATGTGGGGCCAGATCTCAGCCCTCAGCCCAGTGTGCACACACCATCCTAGCCCTCTTCCTGGACAGCCCAGCTGGGTTTCAACCCTGGCTAGTGACACGCTGGTTTCTGGAAGCAGCACTGGTTTTATTCTTTGTGTGTCCCAGCACCTGTACCCCCACCCCCAGCAGTCCCCGCCCACAAACATCATCCATTTCTATAAGGACATGAAGTATTAGCAGTTCTCCCTTAGCAGGAATGAATAACACATGGGGGGATGGTAGAAAGATGTTAGGAAGAGCAAGAGGAACCCCTCTGCTGTGCAGGGCCACCTGGAGACTAATAGCGTGAGGACTGCTTCAAGGAGGGGCGGCTGTCACTCTGCCGCCACATGAACGCACCGGCCAGGCGGCACCAGGAATGGCAGCAATGACGCGATGGTCCAGCTGGTCGTGGCTCACTCATGCCAGCTAGGTCTGCTACCAGCAGTGCAATACAGAGGGGGCTGGGCCAGGGACGAGAGGGGAATACGTTCATCGTGCCAGACTTCCTGCTCCCTGTCTGCAAGGGGCCTTGTGCACCAGGTCAGCGAGCCACAGGGGACGGCCTACTGCATTCCCCGGGAGCATGCATTTCACCACACACTCTGAGGGGGAACATACAGCCGCTGAGCTGCTGCTGTTGGGGGCGGGGGTGGAACAATGCTAGCACCAGCAGAAGACCCCCAGGCCCTGCTTCTTGTCCCACTCCATTTAGCACAGCTCCAAGTGCTTGAGTGTTTAGGGGAAAGAAAGGAAGATGTTGGCCTAGAGCTTTGGTGTCAGCAAGGGGCCAGGATCTTCCCTCAGCCTCTGCAATGATACACAGTCCATACTCGACAACGTCTCTCAGGAAGGGCAGTGTGAGGTAGTGATTGGCGATGTTGCCTGCGTTGAATAGCAGCCGGCCGTCGGGGCTGCGTTTCTGTGCCGTGGCCAGGGAGATCTCGCTGTATTCCACCACTTGGTACACACCATCCACTCTGCACACCACACCCACTGGTTCCAGAGGGTTCGTCTTCTCTACCACCTGCCAGAGAACACACAGGGAGCTCAGCTGAAAGGGCATTTGCCCAGGGAGTGAGGGAGGACATGGGTTAGCCCAGTCACTGCAGAGAGGGTCATGCCTGGGCATCCCTCACACAGGGGCTCACAGCTTTCACCTTGGCATTTTAGGTGACGTTTTCATCCTTCAAAAGGAGAAAAGGGAGGGTAAATCAACTGCCTTTGCCCCAATCTGTTCTGCAGCTCTGCCCCCTCCACCCAGCCCTTTGTCCCCTGCATGTGCTTCCCTTATACCTGGCCCTCTCCTCCCATGCCTACCAGGCCTGGGGTTCCTTTCCCAGGAACATCCCTCCTCCAGGAGATGATGTTACACCCAAGGACAGTGCCAGCAGCAGCTGACATGCTAGGAGGACAGATGACCACCAAGCCTGCTGCTGCAGGTGCAGGACACTCCTGATTCTCTGCAGTGCTGTGAGCAGTGACATGGCCCTGAGGAGAAAAGAGAACGGGGGGGCTGCCCTTTGGGGAGTGGGGGCATGGCAGCTGAGTGAGAAGGGCCAGGCACGCTGCAGCAGGCCTCGTCCACCAGGGTCAGCGGCAGAGACAGTAATTCTCAGCTGGCAGCTCACCTGGGTCCTGCACACTACAGCTGGCCCCACCCCTGGAAATGGAAGGAGCTGGGCCACCATGGTAGGCTTCCTGAAAACCTGGCCTGGCTGCACATGCTGAGCTTTCCTCAAGCTGTAGATCCTGGTACTGGCGCCCCCATGCTCTTTGTCAGAATAGGCTGGGTGCAAATAAAGTGGCTGGGGGGGGGGGGGGGGGAGGCTCTGTTACTCAGGAGTGGAAGTAGGTGGGTCCTGCACACATTGCCACAGAGATCTTCCATTAGAGATGGATGCTGTAAGTCACAGCAGACATGGCTTTCCAGCCTCAGGGAATGTGGAGTGGGGCAGTGGTGTGGGTACATAGGAAGCCCCCTGTGGCCCTCATGCAGCACCTTCAGGGTAAAGCTGGTGTCTGACCTCCAGGGCACTCCTCACACAAAACTACAATGTTATCAGCCTCCCCCCAGGTGGGCTGCATGGACTCTGAAAGCCATTCTGGTGCAATCCAAAGAATCAGATCACAAGTGATTGGGGGCTCACATTGCTGCTGTAGGGGAGGAATCCCTCTCACACGCAGTGGCACTCTGTACCAATCAGAGCAGCCGCACCACTTACGGTGTGGCGAGAACATCTCAAACCCAGAGCTGCAGCTCCTGGGGGTGCCTGCTGACAAGCAACGTCTGGACACCATACGTGCACAGGAACACTAGAGTGAGTACACTACACTACAGGAGAAGGGGGCACCACCCTGGCACAATTAACTCAGGGCCTTTCATGCAGGAATCACAACACTGGATCTCACCCCAGCCTAATGAGGAAAGTCATTTTTACACGTGGACAAGCTGAGAAATAGACATGCAGTGACTAGGCCCAAGTCACACAGCAAAGCTTTGTCTACACTAGTCACCCCAAGTGACATCACTTTAGAGACACTGGAGCACCATGCACGTTAGCACTTCTTGGTTTAAATGGATTTCTATGGTTAGCTTGCAGAGACATGAACGCCACCAAGCTAAATCTAAACCAGATTGAAAACAGATCCAAGAACATCTCCAGGAAGTTGCACTGGCTACACTGAGCAGGTACACACACACACACACACAAAAAAAAAAAAAAAAAAAAAAAAAAATCGCACATTTCCTCACTGCTCTGGGAGTCTAGGGCAGAAATAGGAAGAGCAGCCAGGAATGTCAAATGCAGGTCCCCATCTATGCACGAGGCCGTGCCTTCTTACCCATCTCAAATGGCACCTGGCTATTGAATAGCCGGGTCTACACTCCCTTTATAGCCTCACTGAGATATCAGAGTGGCTGATAAGCGGCCAGGCCAGTTAGGAGCTGTTTTTTACTAGAACCAAGCAGCACTGAGACATGGTCCAGAGTCCTATTACTTTAGCCAGCAACATGGGGGCAGGCGGGGGGGGGGGTCATCCCCTGCAACATGGCAGTACGAGCCATGTTTAAAAAACTCACAAAGGACTAAGGACTGGGTACAGGTACTCAGATCCCACAGAAATAGCATGTGGTGCCAGGAAGAACTGGACTCTGTATCAGTTGTTTATTACATCCAGGCTTCCATATAACCCATTATTTTCAAATATTCGTCACCTCCTGAAACATTTGCTTTCAGATGACATTCTCCTTGCTTGGTCTCAGTACAAACAGTGGCATCTGAGCACAGTTTCTTCCTCTTCTTCAGTTTGGCAAAAGTGAGAGAAAACCCCTGTGACCATAGGACACACTGTGGAGACAGACAACTTTCAAGAGCTACTCCTTACTGAATGTTGGGCTCCAGCCTCACTTGCCAAATACTTCAAGTCCAATTGAAAATGCCCTCTACAAACCCAGATGCACAACACTTATCCCACTACAGCTGCACAGCTGTTTCAGGAAGATCCCATTTTTGCACAGGTTTTCAACTATGCAGCTGTGGCAATAACTACTGCAGGCCACCAAAGCAAGAGTATTAAAATACAGCTCCTCTCAGGTAAGCTCTGTGAGGGAACCAGAAGATCCAGCTTCTTAGAGTTAAAGAAACAGGGTTCAAAAGCAATTGCTAATATGAAATCGCAGTTCAGCAGCTGATCAGCTGCGCTGGTGTCCAGGAGAGAACAATGAATTCTTCTTGGCTAGACATATTTAAGGGCCAGGCCCAGAAACTCCTCCTGGCACAGATTTTCCAGCGTGGCTGAGAGGACTCCCTTTAGCATAAATAGGAATGGGATGACCACTCCCTGAAGAAGCCTCAGGGGCCAGGTCATGGAAGCCTTTGCATTTTGGCATTCTCCATGAGTAGCAGTTGAGGAGAGACACGGACCCATTTCTAGCAGATGTGTTTGCCTACATGGGAAACAGTTGCTCTGTCCATCCAAGCAAGCCAGCATGGGTACATACAAGATTCAGGGCCCCTTCTAATGGCCAGCTCTGTGCCCTGGACATCGCCAAGAGTTGGGACATATTACATGCCAAACAAGATACCAGCAGTCTCGGTTCACAGGGTAGGCCACTGGAATTCTGGCAGCACCCGGCAGCTAAGTCTTTATTTTTTTGTGCAGTTAGGGCTAGTACAGCTCCGGGCCACCCACCAGCCTAATTCTACCTCCTCCCTCCAGGTTGTTAATTCCAGCCATTTTGTCCACTGCATACAGGCATAATGGGGGAGGGGCAGGGAGGAAAGCAGAGGTGTGCTCCAGCCGCTGACGATAAAGCCATTGATTCTGCCATGCGGGGAAATGCATGCAAGTGTAACTGTAACTCCCAGGCCCTGGGAAGAAGGCCAGAGCAGCAGTTTCACTGGGCCCTGCTGCCCTGGGTCTGGCCTCTTCCCCCTGACCTCCTTAGCCAGCCAGGACCAGGAGCAGCACATTCCATCTCTGCCTCCCTCCAGCTGACCGGTGGGGAACTAGCTGCTTATCTGGGTCCAGGGAGGACGGGCCTTCCCCTGCACACACTACTGGGCCAAGGTGAAGGTACAGCATGGCCCCTGGGGGACACTGTTCACCAAGGGGAACAGCCAGGGACAAAACATTTGTCCCCACACAGCCCTTCACCACTAGGAGAGGGGCAGCTGCTGCAGCTCTGAACTGCTGCTGCTGCTAAGGGACAGCACAGGTGAGCATTTGCTTGTGGGGGGGAGGTGGGAGGGGATTTAAAAGTATTAACCGTTTGCAGGAGAGACAGAAGTGATGTGCTAGGTCCCCCATAAAGGAGCCACTGGTGCAGCACTCTAGGAGCAGAGGAAAACATCCTAGGGTTTTGTGCATACAAGCAAAATAGCCAGGGGCACACAAGCGAAAGAAAGCCAGTGGGCAGGGAGCTGGCCTGATGTGTAATGAAGGCAGCACAGCAGCAGGGGCCAAGTCGTGTTTGTGGAGTAGGCAGGGCTGTCAGTTTTTGCTGGGAGTAGTGAGGGCCCCTGCTGATGTCAGAGGGACACTTGCTCCAGCAGTGCTAAAGAGGGCACATCTTCTACCTGGACACTATGCTGAGAGCTGGCAGCCCCAGGAATTCATCTTTAAATTGCCTGGGCTGTTTACAGGGGGCAATGTTTTAGCTAGACCGACCGGAAGAAATTCTGACGCGAGGCTCAGCAGTGACCCAGGGACACCTCCTTCAGCCCACAACTAGAACCAGGTAGATTTTTTTTTTTTTTTTTTTTTTTTTAAAAAGACAGTACAAGCAGCAACACGTCATTACAGTGGTAAGGGAGCATTAGGACTCTATTATCCAGCTGCCTATCACTGTGCTGGCCTGGTGAGACTGGAGTTTTCCATGGCAGTCATCTGACTGCTTTGCTGTAAGAGACCCAGCCCACCCAGCTCAAGGAGACATTCAGCACATGCTGTGTGAAGTCCCGCAGCCATGCTTAGAGAAGCTGTCTGCAGCACAGATGTGAGGGGAGAGGGGCAGCACATTGGGGTCAGGGAGGTGCCCTGTGCTCTCCTTCTGAAGATTCACATGCACATTCTCTGCAGACTCCATCTGCTCTGACCATATGTGCTCCCATCACAGCCCTGCTTCTTCACATGCATTAGCCTCCAGAGAAATATCACCTCCTTGTGCCCTGGCAGCAGGATCAGAGCAAGACTTTCCCTGCAGTTGTTGCTTCTGGAAGCCAGGGGCCTCCAAATTGCAGGGTCCAGTAAGAAGAGCTGACTCGGGTTCTTCCTGCTGTGCCCAGGAAACATGCAAAGGGGAAGAGGAAGACTAAAGCAATGCAGGGTCACGGAGGGGGACTGTGGACAGGAACAGAAGGGTTTAACTGCTAAGTCACAGCCCTACGCAGCCACTGTAAAGAGCGTGAACATGAGCTGGCTAAGAGTGTCACAGGATGAAGTCTACCTTAAGTTCAAAAAATTGGGAAGTTATAGAAGAATGTTAAAAAACTTGAGACTGCAGAATTTAAACATGCTCATTGGGACATGCCAGAATTTTGGTTTCCCCTGTGACTTATTTAGCCACCCCAGCCTCAGTGCCTTTGATGCTTTTTAAATTACAGGATCATGCTATTCTCTCCCTGAAACCCCCGCCTCATTCAGGGCACAGGAAGGACCTGGACTGGGGATAAATCAGAGCTGTAGTTGACAGACGTCAGCCGCAGCTGGGGCAGAAGGTGGAGGACTGGAGGAAAAGAAGTAGGTGCTCTGGGAACTGAATTCCAACTCTTCTTTACCACAGACAGGCATATTAGTTTAAAACTGGCTTTAATCTTGTTTTGCTTTTGTCTTCACTTTTCTTAAATGAGGGCTGAGTCTCATTTTTAAGACAACAGAGTCCTGTGGCACGGACATGGCTACCCCTTTGGAATTTGATCTCATTTTTAAGTGAGACAGCTTATATATTACCCAGACATGCTGTGCTAAGCAGGAGGACACTATCAATCTACATTTAAATACCTTAGCACAACCCATTTACTCATTCTTAATCTACTTTAATTCCATTAGAAAACGGTGAGTGATTTATTTCTTGATTTGTGCCATGCAGCATCAGGATGGAAACAGGAATTCAATTAAAAATGCACAAAAACTGCATTTTAAAGTTGTTAAATAGAATTAACTTCAATATTTTAGATAGAACAGAAATGAGCGAGATTGCCAATGTTATTTAGGCACTGAAAATATAGCCATGTGCCAGAGAGGGTTTCTGAACTCCTCTCTCACAGAACTCAACTGCCAGTTGTTTCTCACCTTTGAGCTAGCTAGTCTAACTGAAGTGTTTCTCTAACTGCTAGCTAAACTGAAGGCAAGTCATTAGGCAAAACAATGCAGCTTAGAACCCTGAAGTGTATAAAGCTATTATCTGAGGGCACCTCAGAAGAGGTTCCCCAAATTCTGTCTGCAATTAAAAAAGCAGCACCCTTAATTCATTAAAGTTGGAGAGCTCCTTGATGAAGTAATCAGTTAAAGACTAACAAATTTCTTAAGGTGCCACAGGATTCTCATTTTTGCTGTACACAGACTAACACTGCTAGAACTTGTCATTCAGTTGAGAGATTTTCATAGGTTGTAAGTGTGGGTGTGGGGACAAAGAAGGCTCAGCCAACTTCATGGGGGACTGTGCCCATGGCTTTGGGCACATGTCCTCTGCTGGACCCGGTTTGGGCTGAAGGAGTAACAACACAAACAGAAATTCTTTGCTGACCAGTTTTCTAGGGTTAGGAAGTGAGAGAAACAAACCTTGAAGCTAAGCAGGCATAAGGAGGCTGGGAGGGCAGACAATCCTTAAGAGCACCTGGGTGACGAATGTGGTGGGAGACTTAGCTCTTGGCTTCCCATACAACTTCTCTAAGTAACACTTTTCTCCCCTTTTTGTGAGTTGCTTGTTATGTTTGACACCCCTGAACTACACAAGGCCCATGGGCCAGACACAGCCCACACACCTCTTCTGTCTGCCCTGTGCCTGCACTCCATGAGACCCCCTACATACTCTCTCTTCCCCCCCCAGTGCTCTGCAGTGCTGCAAGAGGGTCAGGTCTTGTAGCACTGCCGAGTACGGGGGATGCGGGACTGCGCTCTACAAGACTATGCCCTTTCCCTAATGGGGTGGGGGAGGTTTGTGGAGCGCAGACTTACTTACCCAGAACTCTGATGTCACAAGACCAGTGTACACCCTTGCAGCACCACAGAGTGCTGGGTACGCCAGACTATGCTCTGTGACACTTCCTAAGGGAGAGTGGGGTCTCGCAGCATTGTGGAGAGCTGAGTATGCAAGGCTGCTCTGGGGTGCTCTAGGAATTTAGGCCCTAGGATTTCAATTTATGGTATGTACAGCCCACTTGAAGTCAAATCTGGCCCGCTACAGCCAATGAGTTCGACAGCCCAGGTGTAGCTCTTTCTGTTGCAGAGATCATATGTTTCAAGGTAAAGCACTTACTCTAAGCTAAAGCTGTAAGTCACAGGGCAGGAATAGTTGTATTCTTCCTATAACCATGAATATTCATTTTATAATCTTGTTACCAGATGGGGGGGTTAGGAGTGCAGTGGATAGAATGCGTCTTTACATATTGTTCTGGATAAGAAACTGTGAAGTAGTTAACTCAGGGCTCACTTTCTTGGTCAGGAGGTGAAGGGGAATGGGTGGACTAGATACTGAACCAAATAAACAGCCCTTTATTACTCCATCCAGTTGGGATCTTCTCTCTTGACCCCAGAACAGTAAGGTCAGGTCTCAGACTGCCAATTTCAAGTTTGTGTACAAGTATGGATAATAATTTGGATCACTGTTTGGCCAGTCCCAGGTGCTTCAGAGGGAATGAACAAGTGTGAGAAGCCAGGATACAGGGCTAGAGGAACCATTGGTCTGAGCCAGTCTGGTGTTGTGTTCTCACAGGTTTGTTTATGTAATTGTTTTCATCTAAAAGTCCAATTTTGGGCAGGTGGGCACAAGCTGTGGGCCTCATTTCCTAGGGGCCTGACATGAGCCCATGGGGCTCTGATTTACAGACAGCTGGGCACACTCAGCTGCTGGGGAAATCATGGGAGCTGTGCTTTCAATATGCACAAATGTGCTCCAAGGACTCTGAAAGAGGGCCATTGGTTTTTCAAAATGGGCACAACTGCCACTCAGCTTTACTCTGTGCTTCAGATCCCCAGCTGTGAAATATGGAAACAACCACTCACAGGGGTGAGACTCCCCATGTCTGCACAGACCCAAGACACTCAGTGCCAGAGAACAGCCCATGAGTAATTTATGCTGTATTTAGGGCAGGATTTGGCTAGTAAATAGTAAATGCATGGGCTATGCAATCAATGAGGACTAATTCCTCTATATGCTTGATTGCACCACATGTGCTGTGTGAGGCAGGTCTGCAGTAGCCATACACAACAGCTCTAACACAAAAGGGACTGTTATGGGTGCATCTCCTAAACTGAGTGATTAACCTCACAGCCCTACTAATGGCTTAGATTTCAGTTGGCTGCAGTACACAAGCAAAACAGCTGCTAATAAGCAGATACCCGAAATACCAACAGCAGCCCAGTCTGCTCCAGAATGGTCTTTGCCCCAGCTCAAGGGAGAGCTCAAATGGCTCCGGCATCCAAAAGGAGCCACTGTCTCACTCCTAGGGGCTGAGATCCAGCACCAAGGAAAGCCCCACAACATACACCATGGGCAGAGAGACACTGTTGCCTGCCTGGGTGTGAGAGCTGACAAGAGTTCCAGCCCACAAGTCATGCCTCAACCAGAGGGGCAGGCTGAAGCTGTATCTAGGGCTCAGTTTAAACATTCCCAGCTATTCGGCTGGTGACAGTTACGTGAGAAAGCAGGGATCTCCTGCCAGTGGTGTTGCACAGTGCCATGACCAGAGCTTGGAGCACACCATGTCCAATTCCTGGAGGTCTGCAACCTGAAAAACAGCATGAGTGCTCACAGCAAGGAGCTTGGTCCCAGCCCCTCTAGGGGTCAGACAAGCCTGGGGAAGGTGTGAGCTGCTGATGCCAGCCAACAGTGCAATGATAACTGTGCCAGCGCATGCAAGCATGCCCTCAGCACCCCACTGCAGCCCCATTACCTTTGCACCACACTCTGCTCCCCTCTGGATGCAGAAGCCAATGAACCTTGGGTCAGCCACTTTCACCAAGATGTTGTCAACGCAGTACATGTGGATGCTCCCGACGCCTCGCCGCTCCATGTCTGCCACGATACCATAGGTGCCAAGGGCTCGGTACAGGCCCCCATTGCCATCTGGGAAGGGGAAAACACATCAGAACAGGGCAGGGGGCATCTGAGCTGCACCCAGGGAGTAGCATGTCCCAGAGCCTGAGGGGAGCTACCAGGGGAACAGAGCAGACACTGAGGAGATGGGCCAGGATAGGACCTCAGCAGCTGGCGAGCCCAGCCCTAGCCTAGATAGCCTCTCCCTGATGGGCCCCCTTGCTGTACCCACTTCCCTGCTGCCCTGTTCCCTCAAGGGCAACCTCCATCCCTCAAGCTGGGCTGGCACAGGGAGTGACCTGGCTGCAGAGGCTGGGCCAGGCAGCCCTGAGAGGCCAGCACCAATCCCTGCAGTGAGGGAAGACCAGTGGCAGCAGGGGTGGTGCCTGGAGGGACTAGGGCAAGAGATGTGTGGGGCAGGGCAACCAAGGATTGTAGGGCTCAGTCTAGCTGAGATGCCAAGCTGGGGCAGGGGCTCAGCTCAGCTCAATAAAAATGCCTGTTTCCCATTGGCTGCAGGGCAGCAATGGCAGGAAGGATGGGACTAATAGCAGCTTGTTTTGTTCCTACTGGAGCAGGAGACACTACTGAAACCCTGTGCCCGCACTGGTCACTTAGGGGCTAAGCAGGACTCTTTGGCGTCTCAGTGCAGGTTTGCCAGATCAGAGGACAAGCAGCAATTCTCTGCTGTTTCCTAGGACCAACCTTTGCACAAGTCACTCCAAAAATTCCTAGAGCGAGTTATTCCCCTTGTTATTTTCTGTCCCTACAATGGAACTGGCCCTCCTGGAAGAGGTTTTGGATGACTGAGGGGGTGTCACTACTCTGCAGTCAAACAAGCACATTCCCTCCCACTCACAGCCCCTTCAATCGAGCTGTTTCAGCAGCTCCCCCACTGCTCAAAGCAATACCGGAAACCCACAGGGAACAGGGGCGATGTTGCTGGATTTGGCACAGACCATGAAATGTTTTGGAAGGCCCAGGGGACATAACATAATTCTGCATTTAAGAACACCTACAAACTGACTGGCAGAGTGATCCATGCATCTGATGGGTTTAAAACCAGCTTCTGCTCCACCTTGTTTACTTCCCACTCCCTTAAGGCTTCAAGTCCCCAGCACCCTTCAGTTCTCACTTAAGAGACCTTCCCACTCGGTGCCTTGCTGAATCCAGCCTGCTGGAGAGGTTCATGCCCCAAGGCCCCCACTGACAGACTTGGACAGCACAGACCTGGGGCCATGGAAACTTTCCCCTTCTCCTCCAGAAGAATCTTGCCATCAAACCCCATGGCAGGCAGCATCCCTTGCTGGAAAAAGATGACGTTGTCTGGTTTTAAGCCAAAGTAGTTGTGCTTTGAGAAAAACTCCTTTGTAGAGTCCATTGTTCGGCCACTTGTCATGATGTACCTGCCACAGCGAGATGTGAATAGGAAGATGAGATCAGACTCCACTCCTGCCTGATGAGAGCACACAGGACCATTCTGCACCCCACAGAGCTATCCTGTCCTATCAGGATGGGAAGCCAAGTCAGGGCCCTGGATAACAGAGCACATCTCACTCAAGTCTAACAATGAATCATGTCGACATTTCACCTCTGATTGTTGGCCCAGAGCCACTCTGGCCTGGCAGTTCTTGGCAGCCGCTATCTGATGGGACGTGCCGGGGACCTAGGGAGCCATGGTTTGAACAGGTGCAGAAGATCCAGCTTCCCTCTGAAGTCTGACCTAGTGGAGCCAGGGAGAGTCCCAGGCCAGCAAAAAACCTCAGCATAAGCCTTGAACACCTCCACTGACAGCAAGAGACACTGGGTTTTCCAGCAGAAAGGCTCAACACCTCAGGAGCAGTCCTGGTGCAAGGAGCCATAGGAACAGTATCCATCTCAGCCCTGAAAGGAAGGAAGACTGACCCCAAGAAGTGGGGGGAAGTAGCACCTGATGGCTACACTTCCTAATCTTCCATGGAATTATGGAGCCAATGGGACAGGTGGGGGAGACGAGCCACCCAGGATACCAAGTGGGAGTATGGGGGACCTAGGGGCACCAGCCTGCTTCTTCCCTTGGCTGAGTGTGTATTGATAACAAGCCCAACAGTGAGTCCAATCCAAATCCACACTCAGACAGCACAATCCTCTACCAATCTCCCCCTATACACCTTTCAGACCCAGACAGGCTGCTCGCTGGAAGTTTCTGAAAGCCCCTAGGCCAGGGCACTTTTACACACAGAAAGCCAGTGTGTGCAGAGAACTATTGTTAGCTGAATTTACCTTTGCCCTCATCCAGGCAAGGTGTGCCTGAAGATGAGCTGTGCAATTCTTTCATGGCTTTTCTCGGGTTTCTCCTGGGTCTTTTTTCCCCCCAATTTCTCTTCACAGGCTCCATGGACACCTGAAGTGCCAGGTTTGTAATGGAAGCCATGGAAAGGAAGCCAAAGCTACTTGTTCACAGCTTCAGATCTCACTGGGTGAGTGACATAGGGGTCTGAATTGCACCCTGCTAAGTAATCATGGCACCCCTGCCCTTGGCAATGCCTCGCTGCTGTGGCCTCCAGCCTACAAAGCATGCCTAGCCACATGTGGATATGCTGCAGCCACCCTTTGATTAATCACAACTGGACCCTAACATACTCCAGTCCCAGATATTCCTCCAGAAACACATGTCCTGTGCTGCCCAGCTCTCTCCTGGACACAGCAAATACACTGAGTCTGTCACTGCCTTAAATCCATAATCACACTTAGCTTGTTACCTGAACACTTCTACCTAAACAGGCTGGGTTAGAGAAAACAGTTAAAATGAGTTTAACTACAGAGCGAATTTAAGTGAGTACCAGTAATGAGGCACAAGTGTCTCAGACTCCAAGGTGAGAAGGGACCATTGTGACCATCTAGTCTGACCTCCTGCACAATGCAGGCCACAGAACCTCAGCCAACCCCTCCTCCAAGACCCCTAAGCATGTGGGCAAGGTTCACTAGCCAGACACCCAAGAAAGAATTTTCTGTAATTACACAGAAACCACCCCATCTACCCTCCCTTCTCAGGCCATGGATTATAAGAAAATCAGAGGTAAAATGCATACTGGGGCCTTACATACTATTGGATTAAAAAGATTCTCTCGCTCTACGCTCTCAGCAGTTCTACTGACCAAACACAAGGTCAAGACCCTTCCCCAAAGTCCAAGGCTGCTTCCTTTGTCACTTCAGAGCATTGACTGATGGACAGGGAGAGAAAGGGGTGTCTGCCCTTTCTTTCTACAGCTCTGTCCCCAATTTGAGAAGCATTTCCAGTCAAGAATGCCTACTGACTTTGGGGATACACCCAGGCACAAGGGCCCTCCTCCAGCCTAAATGGAGGATAAACTAAATCCAGGACCCAATGATTGTGGGAGATGACCTACAAAAACAGGGACAGGAGCGATGTCATAGGACCATAAGCAGGGAATGAGAAGGGGAGAGCACTCACTGCTCCTCCAAGGAATCTAGGGAGCCGGTGGGCATGAGTCAAAGGAACTCCCCCTGAGCAAGTGATCAAAGGGAGGAATGGAAATAGGCCCCACAGATGCAGAGCACCCTGCTCCTGATGTTATAAATGGCCACCTTAATCAGCACCAGCAGGAGGCTCCTGAGGTCACAGGTGGGTGCCAAATTAGGAGGTGCAAGGAAGACTGTAGCCAGAACTGAAGAAGAAAGTTCAGGAGATGCTAGAAGCCTGCAACCTGGCATACTCAGGGTAGATGAGTGCCAAGGTCTCCCTCACACCACAGAACAGGCAGCTATTGGGAAGATGGGTGAAGCACATGAAGGACATGCCCATGCTTATGGCTCCATGAAGGAGCCACCAACTAAAATACCTGCTGGGCCATGGCACCAGGGTGGAAGACAGGCTGGTCCACTGAGGTTCCTCACTCTGCAGCTGGGAGCAAGGCAAAGTCTGTGTGGAATAAACTCCTTGCTTTTTCTTCATTAAGATCTAGATTTTTGCCCCATCCCCTTTTCTGTAAAGAACAGCCACTTGGCAACTAACAGTACATCCACCTTGTTCATACCTGGAAGAACGGGCTTGCCATCCCTCCTTCCTTCCACCCAGCAAGACTGTGGGGAAGCAAGCTTTTGGTCTGGGATTGCAGCTTTTTTATACCAGAACACATAATGCTGCTGTGTGTACTTTGCCATGGCATTGCTGATCAGCCAATCAGGAGTTTAAAATCAGTGTTTCTCAAACGGGAGGCCTCACCCAAAGGAGGTTGGGGATCACAAGATCACAGAAAGCACTGCTAAGGGGGAGCAGTATAGATGCCACGAGTATGCATGTGACTTTGGTCAGGTTCCAAAGGGGTAGCCACGTTAGTCTACTGCAGAAAGACCACTTTTAAAGACTAAGATTTATTTATCGCATGATCTTTCGTGGGAGAAAATCCCATTTCGTCAGATGCTTTTGACAGGTTGCTCCCCAAGTCTGGTCTAGTGTGCTGCTCTGACCATTCAAACCCTGCTCCTGAACCCCAATTCACCCTGCTGGGTGACCATTCACTCCTGAGTCAGTCCACACCAGCCACCATGCGTAACTGGTCCCAGGCAGTGGGTGTAAATCCACTAGCCACACAGGTGTTGGTCTCCAAGCGAGCACCCCCATCCCCAGATTCCCACACTGTCTTACTGGTATTGGGACTCACTCCCAATCACCTTAGTCTCAAGTGTGTCCACTTAAAGTGGATTGTGCCCAGCGTTCCACAGCCACACCCTCTAAAGGTCAAACAGCTTTAAATAAAACAAAGACTAGTTTATTGATCAGAGTCTGATTTCAAGTGAGAACATGGCCAATCAAGGCAGAATCATACTATAAATGAGTCAGGAGTGACCACTATCAAATAAAAGGCATAAACTGTATACTAATCTAACATCTCTACCCAAACTGACCTCAGTCCAAGATTATGCACAAGGTGTTCGGCTGTTTGACGTCTTACAGCCATTCTCAGCCTGTTTCCCCGGCAGGGACCAGATCTTGCTTGAAGTTGATTGCAAGATGGCATCTTCTCCGATGAAAACCTGCAGCTTCTCTCTTTAGCTGCCTACATCACCTGCCTGGCTTCTTTGGCATTCATTGTACCCACCTTGATAGCAGCCACAGCTTCATCTATAAGTTTTAACACCAAAGCATGTCTACGGGTGGCTTCCTCAGCTTTTCCATCTCTCTCTGCCCACCGTCTTCTAAATTCTGTCTCTTGCTCTAGGCATTCCATTTCTGCTTCCCGTTCAGCAAACTCATGTTCTTTCTTCCTTCTTTGCTTGCAACCTAGCAATCTCCAATTTTGCTGCTGCATCAGACATCTTTCACTTTCCCTATGTCTATGTCCTTCACCAGAAAACAACAAATGGCGGCCTCCTGACTGTTCAGGGTACAACACATAGAACTCACTTGAAATCACTCAAAGCATCAGGCCTAGGAACAAAACCCTAGAATCACTGGGCCAATGCAACAGGTAAGTTTCCCCATCTTCAAAGCGTCTGACAAAGTGGGATTTTCTCCCACGAAAGCTCATGCGATCAATCTGTTAGTCTTTAAAAGTGCCACAGGACTCTTGTTTTTAATGTTAATTTGCTGTTACTTTGGGGGCAAGTGAAGATCATCACAGTTTGAGATATCTATATATCTATATAGATATCTATATAGATATATCTATATTTATTTATTTATTAGGGGGCCAGCAAAAAGGTTTGCAAACCCATTTTAAATAACTTGCAATACATATTTGTACAAAGATTACTACAATAGCATGTGAGGTGAGATCAAAGGAGTAATGGAGTTAACTGCTGTGTGGGCCTACCCATAAACACCTCCTGAACTGAAACACCCAACATGTGATTTGAAACACTGCATCACCCCCACTCAGAGTGATGACCAGAGATATCAAGAGAGACATCCTTCTTGAGCAAGGCTGGGACGACACGTTTACAGATACAGCAAGAACACAAGGCAAGACACCACTGATCTCTCCCACCCAAGGGAGTGGACTGTGGTGTGGGCTACACTTAAGTTAGATTGACCTAGCTAAGTCGATCAGGGGTACAAAAGTTTTTCACCCAGAACATTGGTTACGTCAAACTACTGTGTCTCACAGGATTTATCTACACTTATGACTCTACAGTGGCACAGCTGTGTTGCTGTAGCACAGACATACCCTTAGAAGGCTTATAATGGGAATTGGGTTATAACCTTAACTTTCAGTTACTAGAGACACTCAATGCTTTGCCGGGGTATAGCATCTTCCACTTAGCCCCCAACACCTTAACCGAGTAGACTTGGGCCACAGCTACATTAAGGCAATTCACACCAACACAGGTACATCTGTGCTGGATCACCACTGCACACCGCCCCAGGGCAGCTTCGCCTGGGAATCTTCCAAGAGTGCAGCATCAGCAGAGGCCTCACTGGTCACAGGTACACATGCATCACGAGGCGTTTGTGCTAGACCACTGCCAGTTGCCTTTCTGTAGGAAAGGCCCAACGCACAGATCAGCTACTTGCCCAAGTTCACACAAAGTAGATAAAGCCTGGCCCAGAAGCTAGCACTCTCCTCTGGCCCCTAAAGCAGTGGAGCAGGCTGGACAGACAATGCATGCTCCTTACCATGGAATGACGCAGGTGGTGCCATGCTGCTTGCCAGCCAGCTGCTGCAGTTTCAGGATGCGCTCTGCTTGGAGCTGGAACAGTGTCTTGTGGGATGGCAGCCCCACGTCGTACATGCCTTTGGGGTAAGGAACACCCAGTCTCGTCCCCTGCCCACCAGCTAGGAGGAGGACGGCTACTTTGCTCTGAGAAATCTGATGGAGACCTAAACAAAGACAGATGTGAGAAGGACAGGGTTTTGGTCACATGTGATGTCTTCCAGCTTACAAACAGCACTGGAATCAGTCCCCCAGCATCCAGGCTGGTTGGCTAGTGAAGGGGGAGAGGAGCACAGCCACGGTCAAGTAAACAAAGGCTATCCTAGTACTGGCAGAGGGCTGGATGGCCCTTAGGAAATACATACATGACTCAGTCACAGCAAAGGATTTCTGTCTGGAGAAGAGACAAAGCCTTGGAGCAGCCCTCAAAGGACTAGATTTTTAGGTCCTGGGCACGCCTGGGAACATTGATCCCTCAGCCTCCTCCCTGAAGAGGGCCAACACCTATCCCCTGTGATCACACCATACTGCCCAGGAGTGGCCTTGTGGAGGTGCAGAGACTGATTTTTGGGGCACAGCAGCTCAACTGGCAGCATCACATAGCAAGGCCTGGTTTACACTACTAGTGGCACTGATGGGAGAAATGCAACCTTCAGTAAGTGTCTTGTATCTCTCCCCACAACTTACTAACATTCCCTTACTGCAGCATTTCCACAGCGCCATGCCAACAGGCAATGCCCTGCAGTTGATGCAGTGTTATTTTTCCAAGGGTTTGGGGAGCAAACTGATCTGTGTCAGCCCCCACAGCATTGATCCATGGAGCCCGACACAGCCCTGGTAGCGTAGACATCCCTCCCACACACTTAGGATGTCTTCAAATCATGCTGTTGCAGGAGGGGAATCCAGACTCAGCCAAGCCTCTCTAGATTTCTAGTTTACCCCAAATCAGGGGGACCTACCATGCTGGGCTTCACAGGAGCCAGGAGCAAAGTTCTGTCCTTCAACCTCCCACATCTAGCAGAGGCCACAAGGGCAGCCCTGAAAGGTGATGCTCAGGATGCAAGTGGCTCTTTAATGCATCTCATGAAGCTCTTTGCAGCATGTTATGAAAACACTGATTTAATTAGGAACCAATCAGGATACTTTTACAAGAACAACCAATTGTAGCTGATAAAATAAATACTTAGCCAGCCACTCTGCTGTGCGCACGCGCACGCGCACGCGCACGCGCACGCGCACGCGCACGCGCA